>JARHVA010001226.1:342500-357500 GCA_037957365.1 Torreya grandis | reverse complement strand
ACTAGGAATGTAGATGAGAAACTAAGAGATGGCTCCAAATATAACAAGAGTTCATACATTTTTTGTGTTGTAAGACATAAACCCAATGGCGCATAGATATTTTTAGAGACTAAAATTTTTCTTGTGTCATGGGTGAGTGGAGGATATATATTTTATGAATGAGAGAAAATCACAAGCCAAAGCCAACACTAGTATTCAAATAGTTGTACAAAATTTCCATAATAAAGATGAGAAAAAGGGATTGATTTTTAAAGTCTTGAAATATGATTTGGGATAGTGAAAGTGTGTCTACATGCACAAAAAATGAGGAGAACCTAGATCTAAAATGATTATTTAAACTTAAAAAGAATGCAGATCTTCCTAAGGAGAGTAATGCAGATAAGGTTTAATAAGATTAGTTGTAAAATCTTAATATCATAGAGAAAACAAGAAAAATGGAAGTGATAAATTCTATAAATGAGAAAGTAATAAAAATTTACCAAGAACCAATGCAAAATGTTTTGAGAACATTGGTAAAAATACAACACCAAATATCGCAACCATTGGGGATTACTCAACACAACATGTTTCATAGGTTGTTCAATTGTTGTTAGATTATGAAGACATTTTCCCAACTAAATTCACTGAAGTTAAGGGTGTAGAACCTTCCTTGGGAGAGACGTATATTAAATTGAAAGAGTATGCACAACCAATAAAGAAACAACCCCATAAGTTAAATTTTATCATGAAAACAAAGGTAAAAGAAAAAATTGATCGAATGGTGGAAACTAGAATCATTTATATAGTTGAGAAATCATATTTAGTTAGTCCTAAGGTTGTAAAACATATTGAGATTGGTGTTCACTACATTCAGGATCTTGTTCAAGAAACTATTATCAATCTTCAATTTTGTCTAATTGAAGAAAAAATAGCTAATATATTCACTAAGATATTGACTAAAGCCAAATTCTTAAAATTAAGAGGAATGTTTGGTATGATAGAGGTGAACATTAAGGGGGGATAGTAGTATAATTTTCCCCTCTCTTTTGTATTTTATTTATATTATTTTATCCAATATTAAGGGGGGATTTTAATGAAAATTAAGATTGTCTAGGAAAAGAGAAAATATTTCTAAAGTCTTTCATAAATTAGAAACTTCCATAAAGTTGTTCTAGAAAAGAACATTCCATGCTTTAGAATTATATAGAAAGCTAGAAGATTCTAGAATTAAAAGATTTTGTAACTAGATATGTGTGTGTGACTATAGACAGCTAAAGCACACAACATTTTGAATGGAATGTAATTCATGCTAGATAAATATAATTTTATGAGTTATCTTTGTTTTGCCCTATTCTTCCCTATTTATTATATTATGTTTTCTTCCCTATTATTCCTTGTTAATTATTGATGTTATGTCATACTATAGTTTGGGCTTGTGTTTACATGGTATCAGACCCAGGTTGAGTTAGAAGTATTTTCCAATAGGGGTGATATATTTTTGGAGTGATATTTGTTTGAAGATTGATTTTTTATGGCTAACATGAGCTCTACAAATGAAGTTTTGCCAATATTTGATGGAAGTGGTTTTGCAAATTAGAATATTGCAGTGAATAATGCTTTAAGAGAAAAGGGTCTATGGATGATAGTGAATAAATAAATTGGAAAACCCAAATAGAAAAAGAAAAGGAGCTCTAGAAATACAAGTTGGAGCAAGCTAGAGGTATTATTGGTAAAACTTTAAGCCACAATCTCAATAGAAGATTTGTTGATAAATAATAATCCAATAATGTTGTGGGAAAATTTAGAAAAATATTATAAAGATGAAAATATTTATATCATGTTTAGTATAGAAGTAAAAATGGTGAACTTAGATCCATCTGATTTTGAAAAAAATGACTGATTACTTTAATGAAGTTACTTTCTGAAATGCTCAACTAAAGAAAATAAGTGTTGACTATGCAAAAAAAGATTTTCAGTTGATTGCAATGGTTCAAAGGAAGCTTCCTCAGCCATGCAAGGTATTTAAATAATCAAGTAAAAGGGTTATTCAACAAAAACCTAGTGCCGCCCAAAAAACATTTATTCAATTTTGTAAGTCTATTTTAGATGAAGAGGTTCAACTTATTAAAGAAGAATATATTAAGAAGAATCATGCCTTTTACAGCTACGAGTAAATTTTATAGAAATGATGAAAAGAAGAATCGGAAAGGAAATTACAAATTTCAAAATAATGATGGTTCTAACCATTTTTCTAGAAATGATGGTGTAGAAAAACAAGTAGGAAGAAAACCCATTATTTTTAGGTATTGTGGAGGTGAGAATCACATGGATAAATTTTGTTTGAATAAGAGGGACAATGAAAGGTAGCAATACAAGACCAAACAAGAAAGGTTTAAGGGTGGCAAGAAGGATAAACATAGCTTCGTAGCCATCTCCCTAGAAAGGAAAGAGAAATCAATTAAGGAGGCAATTGCTAGACCTGAAAGTAAATATAGTGTCAAGGGGGGATACTTTGCTTCAAACTCTAATAAATACTGGATTTTGGATTCAAGGGCGTCATTTCACATGACTGGGTATATATATTTGTTTGTTGATTTTTATGAAGGGAAGAATTCAGATCAAGAAATTACTATTACAAATAAAATAAAACTTTTAGTTTTAGGAACAGGGATTGTTAATGTAACAAATGGGTCTTTGAAAAGTGTTTTATTGGTTGAAGGATTAGGGTTGAATCTTATTACAGTATATAAAATTGTTCAAGATGAATGTGAGTTAGTTTTCACTACTGATCAAGTTATTGTTATAGATAAAAAAGATCCAAACAACATAATTTCTATTAGTAGAGTTGATCATAAAGAGATTCTATTTAAATTTTTGGGGTTTTTTTATGATGAAAACACAATCTATCATGCTTTTATTGCTCAGACTAATTACATGTCAAAAATTTAGTATGCTATAATTGGAAATATAAATTCTATAAAATTACAAGAGATGGTTAGAATGGATATGGTTAGAGGATTAACAAAAATTTCAACTTCTAAAGGTGTATGTGAAGGATGTGTGTTAGGAAAACATCATAGAGATCCTTTTGATTCAAGAAAAGCATGGAGATTTAATCATCCGCTACAACTCATTCATAGTGATTTATGTGAACTAGGCTATCCTTCACTTTTTGGAGCTAGGTACCTTCTCACTTTCATTCATGATTATAGTAGGAGAGTATGGGTTTATTTTCTTGAAAGGAAAAATAAAGTATTTGAAGTTTTCCAAAATTTTAAGGCATTAGTTGAAAACCAATGTGGGAAATTAATTAAATGATTAGGGATGGATAATGGGGGTGAATATTGCAATTATGATTTTGAAACATTTTGTGAAAATTATGGTATTAAAGTGCAAAGAATAGTTCCCTATACCCCTCAACAAAATGGAGTGGCTAAGCAGATGAATAGAACTCTTTTAGAAATGGTGTTGTATTTTGCATTCTAAAAGTTTGCATAATAAATTTTGGGGTTTGGATATTTCTTGTGTTGCACATATTATGAATAGAATTCCAACTAAAGCCCTCAAACATGTTACCCTTGAAGAAGCATGGAGTGGAAGAAAGCCTCACATTACATTTTTAAAAGTGTTTGGGTGTCTTACTTGGGCACACATCCTTGATGAAAAGAAGAAAAAGTTAGAAATAAAAAGTCATAAGTGTTTATTTATGGGTTATAGTGAAGAATCAAATGCTTATAGGTTATATGATTTGGTAACAAAAAATATCTTTATCAGTAGAAATGTAAAGTTTGATGAATATTCACAACTTATAGCCACTTCATCTCACTCTACAACAACAAATGCTTCCCACCTTTCAGAGATTTTACAAGGAAATATTGATGAAGATGAGTTGTGTACTTCTAAAAATGAAGATAATACCATTGAAAATGAAATAATTAATATTTTTGACCAGCCATTTCCTACAGTTAGTGATGATGAAGCAGAAGGATTTTCAGCTAGATGAAAGACAAGAAGCATTAAAAATATATATATTCAAGAATAAAATCTCCAAGAAAATAATGGAAGTGCTCTTATGGACAAAGTGTTATAGATTAATGATCCAATCTCTTATGATCAAGCTAGAGGGAAGAAAGAATGGGAACAAGCTATGAAAGAATAATTTGATGCATTGGTGAAGAATAAAACTTGGGAACTTGTGCCGCACCCCAAACATAAGAATGTTATTGGTTAAAAATGGGTTTAAAAAACAAAATTTAAATTATATGGTGATATAGAAAAATTCAAGGCTAGATTGGTTTCTAAGGGATTCAATCAAAAAGAGGGTGTTGATTATGAAGAAACATTTTCTTCTATCATTAAAATAAATATAGTTAGAATTATTCTTTATTTGGCTACAAGTTTTGGGTGGGATATTCATCAAATAGATGTGAAAAATGCTTTCCTAAATGGAGATTTATATGATGAAATATATATAAATCAACCACTAGATTTTGTAGATTAGCAAAATCCTAATTTTGTTTACAGATTAAAGAAGTCACTTTATGGTCTTAAACAAGCACCACAAGCATGGAATGAGAAGATTGACATGTATTTTCAGCATTATGGATTTAAAGGATGTAATTCATATCCAAATCTTTATGTGAAGAAATTTCAATATGAGATTATTGTTGTTGTAGTTTAAATAGATGATTTACTCATTACTGGAGTGAATATTGGGCTAATCAATGATTTAAAATCAGATCTTAAAAGGACATTTCATATGAGTGATTTGGGTGAACTAAACTCTTTTCTTGGATTAAAAGTTTGTAGACTACATGATGGATTGTTCATCTCATAATAAAAATATACTTTGGATCTTTTAGAAAAGTTTAAAATGCTTGAATGCAATCCAGCTTCTACCCTATTTCATTCTAGAGTCGAGCTTACTAAAGAATTTACTTTCAAGAGTGGAGATGCCACTTTATATAGACAACTTATTGGTAGCTTGGTTTATCTAACTCATTCTAGACCAGATATTTGTTTTATAGTAAATATAGTATCTATATTTATGCATACACCTAAATAAAGTCATTGGTTGGCTACTAAAAGAATTTTACGGTACATTCGTGGAACCATACACTTCAACATCTACTATGACTATAAGTCTTCAATTTATTGGTTGGATTTACTAACTCTGATTGGGGTGGTGATATAGATGATAGGAAATCCACTGGTGGTTATGTTTTCCATCTTGGATTAGGCCCTACTACATGGAGCAGAAAAAAACAAACAACTACATCATTATCTTCATGTGAAGCAGAATATAGAGTAGCAAAAGAAGCAAGAAAGGAAGTAGTTTGGATCCAAAATATTCTATTTAAATTTGGTTTTTTTTTAAATTTCTTCTAGTAATGTGTATTTTGACAATCAGAGTACCATATAAGTTTCAAACAATCCAATTTTTCATGTTAAAACAAACCATATTGAGATTGATGTTCACTACATTCAGGGTCTTATTCAAGCAACTATTTTCAATTTTCAATTGTGTCCAAGTGAAAAACAAATAACTGATATATTCACTAAGAGTATGACTGAAGCCAAATTCGTAAAATTAAGAGGAAGGCATGGTATGATAGAGGTGAACATTAAGGGGGGATGGTAGTATAATGTTCCCCTCTCTTTTGTATTCTATTTGTATTATTTTAGCAAATCTTAAGGGGGGATTTTAAGGGAAATTAAGATTGTGTAGGAAAAGAGAAAATATTTCTAGTCTTCCATAAATTAGAAAATTCCATAAAGCTATTCTAGAAAAGAACATTCCAAGTTTTTGAATTATCTAGAAAGCTAGAAGCTTCTAGACTTTCAAAGATTTTGTAGCTATATATATGTGATTGTAGACAGCTGAAACAGACAACAGTTGAATGGAATGTAATTCATGCTAGATAAATATAATTTTATGAGTTATCTCTATTTTTCTGTGCTCTTCCTTATTTATTATTGTTATGTTTTTTGCCCTATTATTCCTTGTTAATGATTGTTGTTATGTCATACTTTAGTTTGGGCCTATTTTTACTCTCTGTGTTTTTGCCCATTGTTTTGATAGTTAGAAGTGACACAATATTCCTCTCTAGTATGATTTATTCTATATTGCATTGGCCCAGGAAGAAGGTCTATGGAATCTCTCGTAGGATTTTAACTGGATATCAAACACCAACTTCACTGTGAAATGCAACACCATGATTTTAAGTAATCTGTCGAAAAAATTCTTGGAACACTAAAATACATACAAAGAAACTATTCTAATTTTATACAAAGAATTTGCAATTAAGATGTGGAAGGAGAAAAACCAAGTGAACAACATTGAACTTTTTTCTGATACATTTTTATTTATTATTTTGACAAAAGATACCTTGTTATTGTACCCTTACTTGCAAAGTAGTTATGGACATAATTATTTTGTTTTGTTGTGTTTTGAGTGGGTGTAAGGGAGTGTGAGCCACACATATTAAAATTTATTAATTTTTTATGTAAATATTTTTTGAAACTTATTATTTTAATAATAAATAATTTTTTAAATTAATCATTTAATAGTTATAAATATTTTTTATAAAGTTTAAATAATAAATAGCTCTTGGAGAATAGTTTTTCAAGTCCAAACTCTTTTTATACATAATAATATTTAAAATATAAATTTGATTATTTGTGTTGGTGTGAGAACAAGATTAGATATTGTAATTTTGTATCTCTGGAATTGTATTGATATAATAAGAGGATGGCATATGCTATCTACTATGTGTTTTTAAGTTTTTTTTATAAATTAATGGCATTATTGAAAGGTTTGTATTATGTTTACTCATGGGAGACAAGTTAATAGATGAAAGGGTTTTATAGTTGAAATGGATTTTGAATACATAATATTTAATAGTTAATTTTATCTTTCCTAATAATTAATATAAAATTATATATTAGTTGTCCATATTTTATTACACAATAATCAATCATATCATGACATCTCATCATTTCAATGATTATTGCCAATACAACATAAATATTTAAGAAAGAATGTAAACCCAAAACGTAGAGATTGCTAATATTAACACTATGAATAATTTTTATTTGTATATATTTAAGTAATTTTATGGATGTTATTTTAAGATAAACATATAAATAAAAATCTAACAAAAATCAATAATATAATTATTTAAAAGATATTAGTTGTAAATTAAAATTACTTATAATTTACTAATAAATATAAATGAATGTAATAAGATATTATAATATACTTTCATAGTAAGTTTCTTCACATAAATTTGAAGTAGAAAGGTTGATATTAGAAGTAGGACATGATTAGAGAATGCTATCTAAGATCAATCAAGGAGATCCTTTATAGGATAAGGATGATTCCATCCTACAAATGACTAATCCTTTTTATGGAGCTTAATTATCAGCCTCAGCTAAGCAGGGTTGTCTCTTTATTCCTTTCATATTTTTTCAATTTGTGTAACATAGTTGGTGTATTTTAGCAGATTGTTTGTGATCGAGTAGCTAATTTTTTGATGACTTTATGTTTTATGATCTCTTCTTTTGCTATTCTTACTTAATTTTTTTCTCTCTTTCCCCTTCTATTTGTGTATCTATTTATTAAGATGTTGTGTTACTATTTTTAAATATTTGTAGTTTTCTAGGATATCTAGGCCTCTTGTTTGTACATAGATCAATTATTTAAATCCAAACAAAATCTTACCTATTTCTAGTTCATAACTCTAATCCATAAAAAATAGTCAACTTATTCAAATCAATGAATTCCTATTTCTTTTTCCATAATTTAAATTAAGGGAGAGGAGCCAATCATTGTGAACCCTAACTTCATGCATGCATGGATTCTAAATCATGTCACATTAACACTTAACATTAATGTAGATTGATAGTTTAATGAGTATACTTCTCGATTTTATATTTTCATCTCATGACGTGTCTGTATGGACCTAATGTTTCAATCCTCATGCAAGAGGTTTTTATGGGGCCATTTTGGAGGTCCAACTGACCCCCAAGAATGCCATGGAAAAACAAGAATCAATTGGGGGACAATAATGGGGCATACATCCCTAAAAATAAAATGATCATGAAAAAAGTGGGGCGTTTAAATTCCCATTAATAACACATAGTTGATGGATTGTGGACATCAAGCTCAAGGTGGGAGAGCATTTATGTCTCATCAACCTATGTTTATGACCCAACACCTCCCATTCATTTTATCAATGCTTGGGTATTTTACCTCAACCTTATAGCATGTTTATCCCCATTCACATCTATTTCATGAGCAGGGAAGAGGAGATGGAGGGTTCCAAAGATGACACGTTGGTAAGATCAACTACAATAGCATTAGTAATTACACTCACTTTCCATTTCTACTTACAAGTGAGGTTTTTTAAACCTCACTAAGACTATGTACCATTTGGTTTTGAAAATGATAATATGCCTTCAAATGTCTATAAAAAGATTTAGTAGTTTTTATTGCTCATTCTATTGATTATAATGAGTTAAATAAAGTGTATTAATTATGTGAATCATTCAAAATTAGTGGTTTTGGATTGTAAATTTCAATGGTAGTCTTACCCTCTTTTTATATGGTGGTTCATCATTAAACATACAACCACCTTGTGTTTATGACCATTTGTGTCTTGCCATTCTATGTTTATGACCTACCACCTCTAATTCATTTCACTAATGCTTGGGTATTTCACCCCAAATTTATAACATGTTCATCCCCATTCACATACATTGCATGAGTAGGGAAGAGTAGATGGAAGGTTTCAGAGATGATATGCTGGTAAGGGCGGCAACAACACTATGAGCACTTACGCTCACTTGTAAATTTTTTTAATCATTTTGTCAATTAAGATGTGTTAAATTCAATGTATTCATTCTATAAATTATTTAGAATGGGTATTTTTGGCTTGAAAACTTCAATGGTAGTCTTAACCCTCTTTTCTATGGTGGTTCATTGTTAAATGTCTAGATAAATATACAACTAGTGGAATGTAAACATATGGCTCAAGGTGCCAAAGCATTTATGTCTCACCTATTTGTTCCCATCAGTGCAAAATTTGTATGGATGAGTGATTTTGTAGGGAAGAAGAGATGAAAGGAAACAACAACACTGTGATCACTTACACTCACTTTCCATCATTGCTTCTAGGTGCAGTTTTTATACCTAACTAAGGTTGTGAGCCATATAATTTTTTATTCCTCATTAAGGGTAGGCTTCATAGCTAAATCTTATGATAATGGTGCTCAAACATCACTAAATATTGATCAAGTAGTGTTCACTTCATGCTATGCATGAATTCAAGGCAAGGAGGCAAATCATTTACACCTTCCCACCCTCTGCTTAGCTCATGCTATGCATGTATTCATCTATCTACTTTCAATTCATCTCTTTGCCAAGTCATACCACCTAATCTTTTGTAATTAGTGTTTACTTGCTCAGTTTGCATGTGTTATTTTCCTATTGTCTTTGTGTCTACTATTTATCCACCATGTGATGGCACTAATGTTTCCACTCTAGCAGGTATTAGGCTTCATGCACAACATATTGTAATCATCAAGAATATGGCTTAGAATGTTTGTTAAAAACTAAAAAATATTATCCATGTCTATGCATTGATTTTTCATGCTATAGTAACTTTAGTTCAATGAAGTGTAATCAATTTATGGATCATTCTGAAGCATAACATTTTCCCCAATAGATTAAAGCAATGGTTTTTTTAGTATTATAGGTTTATTTCTTTGATATTTTGTATAAAACTAATGGAAATTCCTTAATTTCTTTCATCCACTTGGGTCACAATATTTTCTTGTTAACTATTTGAAGAAACTAAAGTCACCCTAGAAGAGAATTTGTAAAGACAAGCCAATACTATAGGGTGGATTTTAATGTTCTTGATAGTGAATGAGAACCATCATGGCTTCGATTAATAGACCATCCTATGATATTCCCCTCCACATAATGGACATTTAGGTAATAAATGAGTTATTTGGCAATTATTACTACACACATGAAAATATTTTCTCCATTTCATGAACCTCAACATTGAACTTTACTATTCATATATGTATTGTTGTTTTGTAGCATGATTAATCCTTCAATTTTTTTAGCTAATCCTTGAAATTCATTTGGTATCTTCATATGAATACAAGGCAATAGGTCATAAATGTATGATGGTGAAACATAAATGCTTTGCCACCTCAAGCTTAGTGCTTACATACTGTGTGTTGCTCACTATTAAATGGATTTTAAACTCCTCACCTAGGGCTTAATTGTTTGATTTTTTGGAGTGTATGTCCCACATCGACAACATTGAATTAATCTAAAGTGTCCATGGTTTAAGAATTTACATAATAATTCACATATTGAGAGAATTTTTTTATAATAAAAACTGAAAGCCAAAGATCTTAAACCAGTTTGCCATTTCTTTAGAATTCAAAAGACAATAACGCAAAATACTATTTGTATTCCTCTCCCATTGGCCCTCAATTGAATTTTTTTTCCATGGCATTGCTAGGGGTTGGTTGGACCTCCAAAATGACCCCATAAATATCTCTTGTAGGGGGTATAAATAATGTGTCTATACAGACACATTATGAGTTGAAAATCTATAATCTAGCTAAAAATCTAAAATCAAGAGGTAGATTCATTAAGCTATCAATCAATACCACTTTCATGTGTTGATGTGGCACTGTTTAGGATCCACATATGCACTAATTTAGATCACATGACTATTGGATATCTCATTTAGTTTTAATGAGTATTTTTATTCAATTAGAATAAACAATTACTTATTTAAAATGATTCACTAATAGACTACACTGAATTAAACTATAGTGACTACTAAGTATTATTAGTCAATTGGAATAAACAATTACTTATTCTAAATTATTCAAAGATCATATACACTAAACTAAACTATAGTAACTACAAATTGCTAAACAAAATACAAGGCCTAATCATCTTGAAAAACAATATTATAAACATGTGTCCAATAGAAGAGAGGGTAATCGAGAGGATAGTTTTATTGAGTATTGTTATATAATTGGAATAAACATGTTTGTATGGTTCACATTGGTATAGTCTCATTATTTGTATGAATTTGTATAAATGTAATGCATACATGTAAATCATATGCTTTTTTATATGACTTTCAGTGATTTGTTTAAGCCATAATTATTTAATATAAATGATTCACAAATTGACTACATTGAATTAAACTAAAATGACTACAGATTCTTAAACTTGGTGAGTCATAAGAAAAACCTCACCTGTAATAAGCGATGGCTAAAAAAAATACAAGGACTAATCATTTAAATAAAATTTGCATTTAAATAAAATATTTGTATTCAATTATTTTAGAAAATGGTTTTTTATTTAGTTATTGTTCCAAAGTTTTAAATATGAATTTAATATTATGGTGAGTCTTAGACTTTTTTCTTAAATTATGAAAGGATTTCACTTTGATTGGAGCAGTAATGGATGAACAAAGAGAAACAAATAGTATAAGATAGAGGATGTAAATTGGGCATTAGAGTTTTAAAAAATGACAATAAGTTTTACAAGTTTGTACATGTTGATATATTTATTTGATAGAATTTTTCCTGGTGATATGAAGTGAAATGACATACTATATTTCACAAGCAATATAAACTTTATATTCATCAATTCAATAATTTTATTTATCCATGCAAGTACTAAATAGAATTATTTGCATTTGAGATATTATGTACTAATAATAGTATGATATCTTGTGTACAGGTTCAAGAATCTTAATGAGTTCTTATAGAATACTAGTGTTCAACTATTGGGTACAAAGTTGTTTGTTATCAATGAAAAAATAATTTACTTTTAATAAAAAAAATATGTTCTAGAGTTGGACCCCATACCCTCAACCACCCTCTCAACTATTGGAACCCACTCAACTATTGGGTCCTCTCCCTTAACTAACTTTTAAATAAAGTACTATATAAAAAACATCTAGGTACCTTCAAATAATGCAAACATCATTATTACCAATTCAATTTCAAATAAAATTCAATTATAAGATTTAATTATTACCAATTCAATTTCAAATCAAATTTAATTATGATTTATTATAAAAAGCTATTTATTTTCTATTTTCTTTATATATTACATTCATATGAAATATATATACCTTTTCTCTTTTGAAACTTGACATGCCTCTGTTGAGACATGCTTACTTTATAGATCACATAGACCTTTATTATTTTTCTAAAGAAATGTGCCACTTAACATTTATCTTTTTTTATCTCTAATATTTAATCATAATGTGCCACTTATCATTTATTGTCTGGCATAAATTTTTTTAATTATATATATATATATATATATATATATATGCTAGTTATATGAGAAGTTTTAGATTATTAAAAATATGTATTTTTTTGCCTTGTCAAGAGAAATGTGTCATGATTTTTTTTGAACTATAGTTTAAAAAAAATTAATATATTTTAAAAAAATTCAAACGAGTCATAAATGACTTTCATTGTTTATGTTAGGGTGCATTTTCACTCAATACTCTTGTTTGTTTTTCATTTAATAGGCTTATCCACATTATGTTATCAATTTTAATGTGTTATTCGATCTTTTTCTTCTTGAGATCGTTCAACTCATTGAGCTACCAATTTTTTAGTTCGAGTAGCTACATTTTTCCATTACAACTATTTTCCAACTCTATTTTAATGTGATCATCGATCTTTTCCTTCTTGAACACATTCAACTCATTGAGCTACCAATTTTTTAGTTTGGGAAGCTACATTTTTCCATTACGACTATTTTCCAACTTTGAACAGGTGCAACACATATTTGTTGGTAATGAATGCTTATTTTACATGTCTATATTTTTTTTATTGAAATGCTGAGAAAATCCATACATGTGTTGAAAAAAATAGACAAAGATTTTTTTTACACAATACTCCCAATTTTTTTTAGCTTTTAGCTTTTGTTAAATAAATATGTGATTATGAATTATTCACAATTTGCGTTGTAAATGATGCATGCAACTGACTGAGTGAAACATCCTTGTATTTTTTTTGAAGTGGGCAAAGAATGAAATTATGTAATGCATAGGTTTTTGTTTCCAATAAACAACTCTCTTATGGTCTTATAACCGAGATGTACTTGTTATTAGAAGAGTGTGAAGTGTACTTAACACACATTCTGTATAAATACGAATGTGTGTCAGACACACAAGTTTGTTTATTTTTTATAATTGATCATATGAGTCAATGTAAGTATTGGAAATTGACGTCTACATCAAATTGTGAAAAAGTGGAAACAAAAAGTCAAATAAATAAAGATTCATGTTTTCTTCAAAGTGTATGTATACTTGGTATGGGTAGAGGAATATGGTTAGCTCTCCTAAATATTTTTTGATTCAATATTTTCTTTTGGATTTATGAATAATTAAGACTTGTTATGTGACTTATGTCATTATTCTTCTTTAACTAATGTATCTTCATTATATCAGATATTATAAATTTTGTCTATCTACTTATAAGGATGAATGTGGTGAGTTAACATACTTCTTGAAAATCTATTCGTCTATGTGATGTTCAATGTGTATCAAACCATGATAAATTTTAGATAGTTACATGCACTCTCTTTTAGCTATGTTCTAATTTAAAATCTTAACATCTGGTGAGTTTAGTTTCAATGTATTAGAATGCAACAATTAGCATCTATTGATGAGAAAAATGAGGGACCATTGCTAACAATGGTTTCATTTATAAGACCTCATAATGATAAGATGGTCGCCTTTTTAAAGGGACCTCGATAATTAGTTAGAATTGAGGATACGTGTATTCATAGAAGAAGAATATGTAAGACTAGGAGAGTATGCCCCTGAGATCATTTCTACCCATATTTATGGATCTTCAAAATTTATGAAACATTTTGGCTTGAATTACCTAAGAAATTAGCAACATGGTTATCCAAACTCAAATACTATTATTTTAGACCATGTAGAATGAAACATTTTGTTTGGAGTGAAGAAAATTTTAAATGTTTGTGCACCTAGAGACTAAGTGGACTCTTAAAATTGATCATTGGCTGAAGACTATCATTGACGAGCACGTTGATGAGTTGGTTGTGTAGGGGTACATTATGTTTTAGGCTACATATGAAATTTTTGTAATGGGAATTAGAGGAAAAAAGTTTTAAGTGACTTCCTTTATTTTATGAAAATGTCCGTTGCCATGGTGTCAATTTTAACTGACATGAAGTATCCATGTAGAGGCAGTATGGGGATACAAATTGGATGAGGATGAATGAATGACAGAGGAAACTTGGACACTAGACCAATTGAATGAAGCTGAAATATTGGATATAAATAAGAAATAAGATATATTTTAGGGATTCAACAAGATGTATAAAAATAGAAACATTAAAACAAGAAAATCCCTATAAAAGATGAATAGAGTGTACAAACTAAAGGGAATGTAGGGACCAATTAGGAATTAGATACTAACCCATAAGTGGACAATAAATGATAATAGAGTAACACTAAAGGCAAAATCAAAGAGTAGTTACAACTAATTAGTAGTAGGTTTAGTGATCAGATACAAATGCAATAGTTATATTTATAATGAAAAGGATAGTCTTTTTGAGATGTTTAGATGAAACATAGGTTCAAGCTAGGTTCAAGAGTACTCATTATAGACACTCCAAGTTTAGTTCATTCACTCCAAAGGGACTCATCCCATACACTTTAATTTTTATAGGGATCAATAGACTAGAAGTATCTAAGGAGTTAATAATAGTTGAGAAGTGGTTTGAAGAAGTTAGAGGGGTTTTAGAGGAACATAAAAAGGAAGTTGAAGGTGAGGCCATAACATCAATTTATCACAGTGCATGTAATATACCAACTAACATCATAGCTATTTTTCACATATTAGTATAAACATTCCCTAAATTCATTGTAAGTATTCTACTGTTAGGAATTATGGAACTTCATACGAGAGAATTTGTCA
>JARHVA010001226.1:260000-337500 GCA_037957365.1 Torreya grandis | reverse complement strand
TTTT
The DNA here is from genome assembly GCA_037957365.1 of Torreya grandis. Classification (NCBI taxonomy): domain Eukaryota; kingdom Viridiplantae; phylum Streptophyta; class Pinopsida; order Cupressales; family Taxaceae; genus Torreya; species Torreya grandis. The sequence continues at coordinate 337,496 of JARHVA010001226.1, read as the reverse complement.
CCCATTTTGACTATTTTCCAACTCTAAGTATGTGCAACATGTATTTGTTGGTAATGAATGCTTATTTTACATTTCTATATTTTTTTGATTGAAATACTGAGAAAATCCATACATGTGTTGCAAAAAATAGACAGATTTTTTTTACACAATACTCCCAATTTTTTTTTTTTAGCTTTTAGCTTTTGTTAAATAAATATACAATTCTAAATTATTCATAGTTTGTGTTGTAAATGACGCATGCAACTGACTGAGTGAAACATCCTTGTATTTCTTTGAAGTGGGAAAAGAATGAAATTATGTAATGCATAGGTTTTTGTTTCCAATAAACACTTCCCTTATGGTATTATAACCAAGATGTACTTGTTAGTAGAAGAGTGTGAAGTGTACTTATCACACATTATGTATAAATATGAATGTGTGTCAGAAACACAAGTTTGTATATTTTTTATAATTGATCATATGAGTCAATGTAAGTATTGGAATATGGAACATCTACATCAAATTGTGAAAAAGTGGGAATGAAAAGTCAAATAAACAAAGAGTCATGTTTTCTTCAAAGTATATATATACTTGGTATGGGTAGAGGAATATTGTTATCTCTCCTAAATAGTTTGTGATTTAATACTTTCTTTTGGATTTATGAATAATTAAAACTTGTTATGTGATTTGTGTCAGTATTCTTTTGTAAGTAATGTATCTTCATTCTATCAGATATTATAAATTTTATCTATCTACTTATAAGGATGAATATGTTGAGTTAACATACCTTTGAAAATTTGTTTGTCTATGTGATGTTCAATGTGTATCAAACCATGATAAATTTTAGATAGTTACATGCACTCTCTTTTAGCTATGTTCTAATTTAAAATCTTAACATCTGGTGAGTTCAGTTGTAATGTATTAGAATGCAACAATTAACATCCGGTGAGTTTAGTTGCAATGTATTAGAATGCAAAAATTAACATCTATTGATGATAAAAGTGAGGGACCATTGCTAAAAATGGTTTCATTTATGAGACCTCATAATGATAAGATGGTCACCTTTTCAAAGGGAGATCAATAAATAGTTAGACTTGAGGATACATGCATTTGTAGAAGAAGAATATGTAAGACTAAGAGAGTATGCCCATGAGATCATTTATCCCCATATTTATGGATCTTCAAAATTTATGAAATATTTTGGCTTGAATTACCTAAGAAGTTAGCAACATGGCTATCCAAACTCAAATACTATCATTTTAGACCATGTAGAATGAAGTATTTAGCTTGGAGTGAAGAAAATTTTGAATGTTTGTGCAACCTAGAGACTAAGTGGAATCATAAAATTGATCATTGGCTAAAGACTATCATTGATGATCACATTGATGAGTTTGTTGTGTAGGGGTACATTGTGTTTTAAGCTACATAAGACATTTTTGTAAGGGGAATTAGATTTAAAATTTTTAAGTGACTTCCTTTATTTTATGAAAAAGTTCATTGCCATGGTGTCAATTTTAACTGACATGGAGTATCCATGTAGAGGTAGTATGGGGATGCAAAATGGATGACAATGAATGAATGGTAGAGGAACCTTGGACACTAGACCAATATAATGAAGTTGAAATGATGGATATAAATAAGGAATAAGATGCTAAATATATTTTGGGGATTCAATGAGATGTATAAAATAGAAACATTAGAACAAGAAAATCCCTGTAAAAGATGAATGGAGTGTACAAACAAAAGGGAATGTAGGGACCAATTAGGAATTAGATACTAACCCATAAGTGGAAAAGAAATGATAATAGAGTAACACTAAAGGCACAATCAAAGAGTAGTTACAACTAATTAGCAATAGGTTTAGTGATTAGATATAGATGCAACAGTTATATTTATAATGAAAAGGATAGACTTTCTGAGGTGCTTTGATGAAACATAGGTTCAAACTAGGTTCAGGAGTGCTCATTATAGACAATCCAAGTTTAGTTCATTCACTCCAAAGGGACTCATCCCATAAACTTACTTTAATTTTTATAGGCATCAATAGACTAGAAGTATCTAAGGAGTTAATAATACTTGAGAAGTGGTTTGAAGAAGTTATAGGGGTTTTAGAGGAACATAAAAAGGAAGTTGAAGGTGAGGCCATAACATCAATTTATCATAGTACACTTAATATACCAACTAACATCAAAGCTATTTTTCATATATCAATATAAACATTCCCTAAATTTGTTGTAAGTATTCTACTATTAGGAATAATGGAACTTCATGTGAGATAATTTGTCACATTATTCTAGATGATGTATTTTTTTACCCTGACCAATATTCATTGAGATGTGAAATGAAGTGATGGGATAATGGTGTCACTATAGATGAGAATAAGAACTATGAGCTTAAAGGAAACTTGATTGTCAAAGCTCTAGAATTAAAATTCAATAATAACCAAGATAACTTGGCCTTAATAGATGTTAAGAAAAAATTGATAACAACATTCAAAATTTATAGGTGTGCCAGCTAGACTATCCAAGATTTTAAATAATTAAAACAAAAGATATAAGAATCCATATGGGAGTATGATTGTTGATTATTTAATGTTATAAAAAAAGTGAATTTTTAGTTTTAGGATGCTAATAAGATTGCATGGTTAGTTGAGGGACTATTTACTAATATTCACTTTGCTATAGCTCAGACTAAGTTTCCCACCAAAGTTGAGGCTAGAGAAGCTACCAAAATAAAATATAGGAGAATCCATATGGGATTATGATTGTTGACTATTTGATGTTATAAATAAAGTGAATTTTTAGTTTCAAGATGTTGATAGAGTTATTTGGTTTATTGAGGGACTATGTAATAAGATTCATTTTTCTATAGCTCAAACTAAGTTTCTCACCAAAGTTGAGGCTAGAGCATCTACCATTACGACGGAGAAAATAGAGAATTGTGGAGACTATTCCACAAGTAATAGGAATACTTATGTCAAAATTGATATGGTACTACACAAAATAGAGGAGCTTTGGGAAGGAAAAATACCCATGCTAGCTATATGGATAATTGAACGTGTGTAATGACACCATAAAAATGAATTTCCAAGAATAAAAATCAAATTCTACTAGTTTTTTCACATTATGGGTCGTGTAACCATTAATTGTCAATTACTATAACATTATGTGAGACAACCATAAAGTGTGTATTATATTTTATGTAAATCTCGTAACTATGATTAAAATAGTTATAGAGCTCTTTAGTAGCTAAAAGATGATATCACTATAAATTTCTCTGTGGTCACCATGCAGTAGCCCCTACACCAAAATCAAATGCACTCACTCAAGATGTTGATATGTCAGCATAAGGTGTATGGTGCCTCCCAACAATGCAGTATCCACCTCAATATCAACCTCGACGGACACTTCATTCACCTCAGTACTAACATGGATGAGTTGCAACATCCCCACAACAACCTAGTTTGGTTTTGCCTATGCAACAATTTAAATGTAATTGGACACCTCTACCATCTTAGAGTAAATATGGAGGATAATCCAATCAACATAAAGGATGGTGATCACCTCAAAGACAAGGAGGTTATCATGGTAGTAACCAAAATCTAAGGTAAGTGAAAATACAGTCTTAACAATTGATTACTTGTTATATGTGTGGTGAAATGTGCCATATCACATGAAATTATCCATGCAATCCTCAAAATGAAAACTTATTACATATGTTGATAAGTTGGAAGACATTAATATTGAGGAATGCCTAATTTAATAAAAACACATGAAAGAGAAGATAGTGTGAAATTTGAACATGGTAAGCTTTGGATCAAAGGACCATGATTATGCCTAGGTTTTAATAGGAGTCAACATATGGAACATATACACACACATACATATGTATATGTCTACACACACACACACACACACACACACACACACACACACACACACACACACACACACACACACACACACACACACACACACACACACGTGTGTGTGTGTGTGTGTGTGTGTGTGTGTGTGTGTGTGTGTGTGTGTGTGTGTGTGTGTGTGTGTGTGTGTGTGTGTGTGTGTGTGTGTGTGTGTGTGTGTGTGTGTGTGTGTGTGTGTATGTATATGTATACATATGTAAATGTATATGTATATGTATGTGTATGTGTGTGTGTGTGTCTAAATATATGTATGTATATATATGTATATGTATACATATGTAAATGTATATGTATATGTATGTGTATGTGTATGTGTGTGTGTGTGTGTCTATATATATATAGACACACACACACATACACATACACATACATATACATTTACATTTACATATGTATACATATACATATAGATACATACATATATTTAGAAACACACACACATATACATATACATACATACATATATATGTATGTATGTATATATATGTATGTATGTATGTTGGTATGTATATATGTATGTATCCTATGAGATAGAAGGTTAAGATGAATTAAGTGGCCCAACTATTTAATTAACTTAGATTAAAGATACTAGTGAAGAAGATCTTGTGGTAATTGAGACAAAATTTTATGGATAGATTGTAAAAATCTTACAACAAGAGGGAATTTTCATGTCCTTATAGGCCCACTAAAATTAGTAAGTACATTGTGAAATGAAGATATTTCTCAAAATATAACAAATTTATTGTATAATTTCTTAGATTGTGCATAAAGGCAAAAAAAAAGAATATAGTGAATGGTTTATATGTCAAACATAAGAAATTGTGGGATGTGGATGTAGGAATGGATATTGAGCTTGTGGGGTATAAAGTTCATATTTTTTTTAACTTTGAGATCACTATAAATATGATTTCTAAATCTACATGGGAAGCTATCAAAAGGCCATATATAAGGTACAGTCCCATAGTTTTGATATTGGTAGATTATGGCCAATTTAAACCTATTAGAAGGCTTGAAGATGTAGAGTAAATGTATCGAACCTAATATTGTGTGTGTATTTCAAATTGATTGACATGAAGACAAACAAAACTCCCTACTTAGCTCTAATTGGGAATAAAAATTGCCTATGATGGTCACATGACCATCAATATAGTAGATAATCAATTAGAAGCACATAAAAATGATGTTATTATTGTAAACATTGAACAAAGTTTGAGTTCAAGCCCTATATATCTCCAAAAGAACATTCCTATCCATATGAAAACTAGGTAAATCATTGGTTATAAGTTCATACAAAGCCTAATTTAGAAGCAATACAAAGTAGGAATTTTATTTATGATGCATAGCCTACATGGGGGATAAAAAGGATTCATAAAGGAAAATATCAAGGGGCTCAAATGACTTAGAAATCAAATTTATTTCCTTAGTTACAAATATTAGGGTATATCTCCCCTTTAATGTCATCTCCAACATGGTTAGAGATTCACATTATTTATCATTTGCCTGTGACTAATAGATATCATATTTAACTAACTACAGAAGGTATTATGACTTGGGAGTTTCCTTCATCTATTCATGATTAGTTTGATGTCCACATGCATAATTGGGTATGAGGAGATAATTAAGTGAGGCCTATTTGAATGGTGGTTTCCATAGAGAGGAAGATATCTCAATATTTAACTATAAATGATTTGACAGTGTTTATTCACACATTAGAGATTCATCATCCAATCATGGAGGCTTGTGTTAGTGTTCTCAATTATGTTTTGAATGGACTTGGAGCTAGCTGGTGGGTTGTCCAAACATCCATTAAACTTAGCTAGGAAGAAGCATTTAAAATATTGAAGTAAAGGTTTAATATCACATCCTCTATTTCAAAGAAGTGGCCCTTATTTTAGGAAGTATAATTTCCACTGATGAATTTCCACACATGTGTTGATGCATGTAAATCTCAAAACATTAAACCAAGAAACTAGGTGAATATTTGTCAATGAACCTTATCCCCTTTACCAAAAGCTTAGTATGTCTGCCAAGAACGTTGATAAGAGATAATGTTAGAATTAAATTGACTAAGATGTGGAGGTGGGGTTAATGAGTCTTCAAAAACTTTTCATTAAATTCCATTTAATCAAACATGAACCATTTTAAAAAGCATTTACATCTTAGCAAGCATAAGCACCAAATCACAACAACATGAAACACATAAATACAACATATACATGGAAAAACCTTGAAGGGAAGAAAAATCATTGATAAATTAAATAGACTATAGTCCCATAAAAATAACATAAATATTTAGTGAAACACCCACTTCATATGGAGCACCAACCCCAACTAGCTAAGCACCAACTCAGCTAGGCTTTAGAAAGCACCCACTTGCAAGGAGGCACAACCCCTTAGATGATTCAACACCAAATAAACCACATAAAACACTTGATCACCTTAAAAAATTCTTATTTATTATATAATATATGATGATCTTCATCCTCATCTCTTTGCTCACTTCTATCCCTCTCAAAGTAGCTTCTAGCCCTCTTCGCTCAACTAACCCTCTTCATGGCTTGATTAGGTATTTTGACCTTAATCCTCATATTTAGAACCTATGTTAGATATTAATGACACTTATCTGATGTTCCACATGACCTATTTCAACTCAAAAATGATCTATATCATTTGCATGTTCTATGAACTCTCTTTTAGCACACTTAAATAGGCATAAACTACCTTCCTTTATACAAGTCACTTGATGATATCCTTCTTAGTCAGCCACATAATTATATTCCTAGTTTAGACATATATTATGTAATATAATATTAAAAATATTATGCCTTAATCATGAATAAACCAATACATTAGTTTTTCCATAGCTCAATTAGCCCTTGCTCCTCTTTTAGGCTTTATCTAATAGGCCTTATTAGCAACACGTTACCCTTTGATATTTTTTGAAGAATATCCAAACACTCAAATGGTAGTAAAACATCATATGACACTCTAATAAACTTTATACAACTCCAATTTAGGTCCATAACACCTTTTAGGTCAATCACTATCTGAACCCCTTCTCAAATCACTATTCATAAAAGGCATGTGCATACACAGAAAAAACTATTTTGAACAATTGAAGCATAAACACATTTTTTCCAAAAAAAAATTTTAAAAAAATCACATATTCATAAACCCAATAACCTCATATAAAAATTAAACTTCATTAAATGCTTCAAATTAGAGTATACAGGCTCAAACTCTTCTCTGTAAGATGCTCACTCAAAACTGCCAACTGACTTGAAAGCACAGTCAAGAAAACATGAAATTATAACACTTATTTATATGTATTTAAGGTATTTAAATGCATGAAAAATTTATTATACCATCCATATAGCAACATAAATCAATCAAATCATGATCTCTAATGAAAATTATTTATCTTACAGACCAATCTGTTGATCTTCTCTCTCACAGACTCTATTCAGTCAGATAAGCCATTTTGGATTTAATGTTACAACCTCTTAAATTAACTTATAATATTATGTAAAGCATTAATAGATTATTTAAATCCCAAAAAAAATTCTAATTCACTTCAATCCATCAATCTTACATGAAAATACATCAAGAATCATCTTTTCATGTCTACCTCATTTTCTTACTGTCTGCACCATTAGGTATGTTAGCGATTGCCTAAATTGGATCACAAACTTTGAAAACATGATATATATAACTATAATTAAAAATTCATGAACAAAAACTATAATTATCACACTTTTACCTTCATCCCTTTAGCAACTTTGACTTAGTCAACTCTATCTTCTACAACAAATCTCTAAAAAATAAGGCCCTTTCTGTAGGGTCTGCTTACTCACATGAGAAACCAATCACTCCTATAGGTGATTAGGATAGTTTAATTCAATCTCAAATCACTTAATTGTACATATAAAAATATTTTGAGCTCTTTATAACAATATCATCAACATCAGGTCATTATTAGGGTTCTTTGAGGGTTTAGACTAACTTTAAGTCTTAACGATCATTCATAAAACTTAGCTCCTTTTTACATAAACCAAGGCCTAGAGATTTAAGTTATAAAACCTCCTTATCTACCATGAATATATTATATTCTCATGTATTTTTTTTACATTTAAATGATCACTTGACAAACCTTTTCGAGTAGACAACTCTTCTTTTTGTGCACTCGAGAAACCTTGAAACACTTTTTCGAGCCTTTTATTGTAATCCTTGACTAAAATTTTCATGAATATATTAAAAAAACTTTAATCACATTTTTTAATGATCATATACTCACCCATATCATGGAAAATGATCTTGATACCTCATCTGGCCATCATTTATCTTTTTTGCTTTCTAGGCCCTAACCTTCAAGTCTCATTAGGCCTTGAATCTGACCTTCTAGCCACCTTGTAGGCTTTACCTTGAAAATATCTTATGTTCCACTACCTCTTGTGTATTCTCAAACAAACTCATACACTCACTCATTTTTGGAGCTTCAACATATCATCTTTGAATCTTCTTATAGATCTTTAGAGGTCGAATAAGAATCTTCATAACTGCATACACATATCTTTAGTGCCGAACTTCAAATAATTTTCAAGGCCCTCGATGTCTCATTAATAAACTCAAATAACCTATTTCATGATCAAATAATTTTAAGTATTCTTCAAAGCTTTATTAAGGATCTTTGTATCTCTTTAAAATCTGCTTACATAGATCTTTGGAACACATAGCTTTTTCTTTATATCTCACTTATTTCATCATGCTACCTACATATACCATGTCACAAGGTCTAGATAAATAATTATAAGATTCTTTACACTTGACATAATAACCTATACATAGTCATGTTTATTCTCAAACACTCTTCAAATAGTACTCTCACATCATTGCACTCATACAACAACACTCATAATGTTGTCATAAGAACTCATCATACACATATCTCAAATCTTACTTGGCCATGCACCTTCACAAGAACCTTTGACATCAATGACAATATTAATACCAAAGCTCAATATTTAATGAAAATGTTCAACAATATCCCCCTTAATCAATGACAATGTTCAACAATCTCCCCTTTTGTAATTGATGGAAAACATACTCAGAAAACTGTGTCAACCACTTTTGATGGAAATCATCTCTTAGACTTGGTTCTTGCCTTTCCTCACCCTTTCTGATCTTGCCTTTACTTTCTCCCTTTCTAATCTTTCTCCCCCTTTGACATTAATGACAAATGTCTTTCACAACTATCATCTCTTTTATAATGAACTCAAATTACATTATCACTTCAACAAAGATCAAGCCTAGTCAACAACTTGAATAGATCCCCCTCAAATCAAGCATCCACCATGCTTCTATTAAAAATATATATCAAGGGTCACCTATAACTATTGAAATCATACTTTCACCCATTTAAGCTAATAATATCTCTCAAAAACACTATATAGCACATAGTCTTCATAAACTATGCCTACCACCTATTATAACCATTCTTAGAAAATTCTCTCAATCAAGTCACTCTCCCAGCTAATCAATCAAAATATCAAAAAGTAAAGTGTATGAATCATCTTAGACACAATCTCTCTTTAACTCAATATATATCAAAAATAAATTAAATTCTTGATAGTAAAACTCAGAGCTACCAAGCTCTCCCTTAGACCAAGCATATTTCCTTTAAAGAAACTTGGAAATAAAGATCACTTACCGTCCTTGTCATGACTGAAGAAGATTAAACTCTTGATCACACGCCAAGATACCATACACTTGATACCAACTATATAAATAGAGACTCCTCCTTTTTATTCATAGATCAAGCTCAACTAATCACATAAATATATACCAAAAGCTTATCTCTCATATACCAATTGTCTATACTTTGACTTTAGATACCTGATAATATCCTTAGATCTCTTCCAAATGTTTTCTATTATACTTCAACCATAGAGATATTAATATATAAATGGATAATATCCATCTTCAATTACTTGCTTACAATATAGACAACTTATAATCTTTTCAAAGAGAAACCTTCTTTGACTTGAACCCTAGTCTTCTACTGATAGAAAAATGTCTCCATGAAGCTTAATGGAACCACCCCTTTTCATAGGGCACTAAAACAACATGAACTTAGGAGATTCTCAAATCTCCATATTTTTACAACAATGAATATTCTTCACCATCCTTTTGGACTTGATTGGCACTATAGGCTTGATCACATCATCAACCATTTGATCATCAATGTGAGCTAACAACAAACATTCCTTACTTGATTTCATATCTGAGTCATGCCTTATCTCAATAAGCAGTCCACTTGAGTTTGTAGAATCATCATGACTTATCTTTACTACCTTTGGTTTCCATAAATTCATTTGCCTTCTTTCTTTCACTCTATGATCTCCAAGCTTCATGTTTTGACTTGATGATCATCTAACTATGTTAGGATAGAATCTTGTAATGTGTCCTACATTTTGATAGTTGTAACACACAACCTTATGTGTACCATTTGACTGATGTGAATTTTGACTCCTTCCATAGTTCAATGAGTAATCATTTTTGGAGCATCTTTTACATTCTCTTGCTAGATGACTAAAATGATTGCATAAAAAATAATAACCATTGAAAGAACTAGCATACCTTATTGCATTGGGCTATCTAATAGTCCTTTTCATGTTGACCTTATTTTCTTCAACAGTCTTATATTTTGCTTTAGGTGCCTTATTTTCATCTTTTTTGAAACCAATACATGTCTTATCACTTTCTAACTTTTTACTATTCAAAATATCATTTAGAGCCTCAGTGCTCTTTTCAAATTCCATAAAGCTCTTCACCTTTCTATATGTTTGATCGAACTCAACTTTCAGCTTCTCCTTCTTCATTGTCATAGTATACTTCTTCATCTGATTCTACATCAACCATAAGGCCTTTCCTATTTATACAACCCTCATTGTCTGATTCTATGCCTATGAACAAAGTTTCACTATTATCATGCTCAGATTCATTACTACCATTATCACTATCAGATGTGTCTGAATCACTTATATAATATGAGATATCTTCTTTGGCATATAAAATCTTATTATTTTTGAATGATCCTTTCCTTCATTACTCTTAAAATTTCACTTGTACTCTTCATACTTATAAACTCTTTTATCATCTCCATGGTGTTCATAATGTTCTTCATTATGATCAGAATTGTCTTTGTTAGGATACTTGGTTGCAAAGTGACCAATCTTGCCTTAACTAAAAATTTTGAAGGTTAACTTACCCTTGTACTTACCTAAGCCAAACCTTAAATTTATATCAAACATAGCTATGATTTCATCATCATTAATATCTGAACATACCTTATCCTTGACCTTTTTTAACCTTGGCTTCTTTTCAACCTTGAAAGAAAATTTCTTCTTGGGAGGTCTTCCTTCATTTGTTCTCATCTCATAGGTAGTCAAGATTCCATGAAGCTCATCTATCTCTAGCTTGTCTAAATCTTGCATATCTTCTACTTTAGACACCTTAGAGTCAAACTTAAGATTTAGTGATATCAATACATTTTGGACAATAGTAGTTTCGTTCACTACTTCTCCCAATCCTCTAATGATATAGACAACTTCATCAATCCTCAACATTTAGGATGCTATTGGAATTGTGTTGCATTTTTCCATTTTGACTGTGTTCCAACTCTAAGCAGGTGTAATAGTTATTTGTTGGTAATGAACGCTTATTTTTATGTCTATATTTTTTTGATTGAAATGTTGAGAAAATACATACATGTGTTATAAAAAATAGACATGGATTTTTGTTTACACAATAATTATGATTATTTTTTATTTATTTATTTTTATCTTTTTTTGTTTCTATTAAATAAATAGGTGATTTTAAAGTATTAGCATTTTGTGTTTTAAATGATGTATGCAACTGACTAACTGAAACAACTTTATATTTTTTGAAGTGGGTAAAGAATGAAATTGTGTAATGCATGGGTTTTCATTTCTAATAAACACTTCCTTTGTGGTACTATAATCAAGATGTACTTATTATTAGAAGAGTGTGAAGTGTACTTAACACACATTCTACATAAATAAAAATGTGTGTCAAACATACAAGTTTGTATAGTTGGTCATATGAGTCAATGTAAGTATTAGAATGGAACGTGTACATTGAATTGTGAAAACGTGGAAATGAAAAGTAAAATAAACAAAGAGTCATGTTGTCTTCAAAGCGTATATATACTTGATAGGGGTAGATGAATATGGTTAGCTCTCCTAAATAGTTTATGATGCATTTTTTTTTGAATTTATGCATAATTAAAACTTTTTATGTGATTTATGTTAGGATTCCTTTGTAATTAATGTATTTTCATTCTATCAGATATTATAAATTTTATCTCTCTATTTATAAGGATAAATATGGTGAGTTAACACAATTTTGGAAATATGTTGGTCTATGTGATGTTCAATGTGTATCTAACCATGATAAATTGTAGATAGTTACATGCACTCTCTTTTAGCTATATTCTAATTTAAAATCTTAACATCTGTTGAGTTCAAATGTAACATATTAGACTACAATAATTAGAATCTCTTGATGAGAAAAACTAGGTACCATTGCTAACAATGGCTTAATTTATGGGACCTTAGAATGTTAAGATGGTCTCCTTTTCAAAGGGACCTCAATAATTAGTTAGACTCGAGGATATGTGCATTCACAAAAGAAAAATATGTAAGACTAGGAGAGTATGCCCACGAGATCATTTCTACCCATATTTATGGATCTTCAAAATTTATGAAATATTTTGGTTTGAATTACCTAATAAGTTAGAAACATGGATATCTAAATTCAAATACTATTATTTTAAAGCACACATAATGAAGTAATTTGTTTGGAGTGAAGAAATTTTTGAATGGTTGTGCAACCTAGACACTAAGTGGAATCATGAAATTGATCATTGGGTGAAGACTATTATTGACAAGAAAGTTGATGAATTTATTTTTCAAGGGTACATTATGTTTTAGGCTACACATGAAATTTTTGTGAGGGTATTTAGAGGTTAAATTTTTAAGCGGCTTCCTTTATTTTAGGAAAATGTTGGCTGTGGAAAAGGCCATGGTGTCAATTTTAGCTGACATGGAATATCTAGGTAGAGGTAGCATGGGGATGCAAATTGGAGGAGGATGAATGAATGATAGAGGAACCTTGGACACTAGACCAATTTAATGAAGCTAAAATGATGGATAAAAAGAAGGAAGAAGATGCTAAATAGATTTTGGGTCTTCAATGAGACCTATAAAAATATAAACATTGGAACAAGTAAATCCCTATAAAAGATGAAGGGAGTGAACAAACTAAAGGGAATGTAGGGACTATTCAAGAATTGGATACTAACCCATAAGTGGATAAAAAAAGGATAATCAAGTAACCCATCAGGATAGTTGAGAAGTGGTTTGAAGAAGTTACAGGGGTCTTAGAGGAACATAAAAAGGAAGTTGAAGGTGAGGCCATAACATCAATTTATCATAGTGCACTTAATATATCAACTAACATCAAAGTTAATTTTTATATATTAGTGAAAACATTCCCTAAATTAGTTGTAAGTATTCTACTATCAAGAACTATGGAACTTCATGTGAGAAAATTTGTCACATTATTCTAGATGATGTGTTTACTAACCCTGACCAATATTTTTTGAAATGTGAAATGAAGTGTTGGGATAAGGGTGTCACTACAGATAAGGATAATAAGTGTGAGCTTAAATTAGATTTTTATTGTCAAATATATAGAATTAAAATTCAATAATAACCAAGATAACTTGGCCTTAACTAATGTTAAAAGAAAATTGATAATAGAATACAAAATGTATAAGTGTGTCAGCCATACTATCCAAGATTTCAAAAAAATAAAATAAAAGATAAGAGAATCCATATGGGAGTATGATTGTTGATTATTTAATGTTATAAATAAAGTGAATATTTAGTTTTAGGATGTTGCTAAGGTTGTATGGTTAGTTGAGGGACTGTGTAGTAATATTCACTTTGCTATAGCTCAAACTAAGTTTCCCACCAAAGTTGAGGCTAGAGTAGCTACCAAAATAAAAGATAGGAGAATCCATATAGGGTTATGATTTTTGACTAATTAATGTTATAAATAAAGTGAATTTTTAGTTTCAAGATGTTAATAAGTTGTATGGTTTATTGAGGGACTGTGTAGTAAGATTCACTTTGCTATAGCTCAAACTAAGTTTCCCACCAAAGTTGAGGCTAGAGAAACTACCATTAGGATGTAGAAAATAGGGAATTGTGGAGACTATTCCACAAGTAATAAGAATGGAGGAGATTCAGGAAGGAAAAATACTCATGCTAGCTATATGGATAATTGAATGTGTGTAAGGACACCATAAAAATCAATGTCCAATAATAAAAATCAAATTTTACTAGTTTTTTCACATTATGGGTTGTGTAACCATTAATTGTCACTTACTATAACATTATGTGAGACAACCATAAAGTGTGTATTATATTTTATGTAGATCCCATAACTATGATTAAAATAATTATAGATCTCTTCAGTAGTTAAAAGATGATATCACTAGAAATGTCTCTATGGTCACCATGCAGTAGCCTCCTACACCAAATCAAATGCACTCACTCAAGACACTGATATGTCAGCATAAGGTGTATGGTGTCTCCAAAAATGCAGCATCCACTTGAATATCAACCTAGATGGACACTTCCTTCACCTCAGTACTAACATGGATGAGTTGCAACATCCCCACAAAAACAACCTAATTTGGTTTTGCCTATGCAACAATGCAAACCTAATTGGGTACCTCTACCATCTTAGAGGAAATATGGAGGATAATCCAATCAACATAAAGGATGGTGATCACCTCAAAGATAAGGAAGTTATCATGGTAGTAACCAAAATCTAAGGTAAGGTAAGATACATTCTTGACAACTGATTACTTGTTATATGTGGGGTGAAATGTGCCATATCACCTAAAATTGTCCATAAAATCCTGAAAATCGAAACTTATAACATATGTTGCAAATTTTTAAGATAAATTAATACTGAGGATTGCCTAATTTAATAAAAAAACATGAAAGAGAAGATAGTGTGAAATGTGAACA
Organism: Torreya grandis; assembly: GCA_037957365.1. Lineage (NCBI taxonomy): Eukaryota > Viridiplantae > Streptophyta > Pinopsida > Cupressales > Taxaceae > Torreya > Torreya grandis. The sequence continues at coordinate 322,469 of JARHVA010001226.1, read as the reverse complement.
TGATAAGATTTGGATCAAAGGACCATGATTTTGCCTAGGTTGTTAATGTGAGTTAACATACAGAACACACACACACAAAACACATATACACATATACATGTGTGTGTGTGTGTGTGTGTGTGTGTGTGTGTGTGTGTGTGTGTGTGTGTGTGTGTGTGTGTGTGTGTGTGTTTGTGTGGACACACACATACACACATACATACATATACATATGTATACATATAAATATATATATATATACACACACACACACACACATACACACACACACATATGTATGTATGTATATACATATGTGTGTGTGTGTGGACACACACACACACACATGTATACATATACATACATATGTATATATATATACATATGTATATATGTATATATGTGTATATATATATATATATATATATATATATATGTATATATATATATATATATGTATATATATGTATACACACACACACACACACACACACACACACACACACGTGTGTGTGTGTGTGTGTGTGTGTGTGTGTGTGTGTGTGTGTGTGTGTGTGTGTGTGTGTGTGTGTGTGTGTGTGTGTCCTATGAGATAGAAGGTTTGGACGAATTAGGTGGCACAACTATTGTAATTAATTTAGAATAAGGATACTAGTGAAGAAGATCTTGTGGCAATTGAGAAAATTTTATGGATAGATTGTAAAAATCTTACGACAAGAGGGAATTTTCATGTCCTTATAGGCCCACTAAAATGAGTAAGTACATTGAGAAAAGAATATATTTCTCAAAATATAACAAATTGATTGTATAATTTCTTAGATTGTGCATAAAGGCAACAAAAAAGAATATAGTGAATGGTTTATATGTCAAACTTAAGAAATTATGGGATGTGGATATATTAAGTTCCTACTGATTTTTTTTATTTGATATCACTATAAATATGATTCCCAAATCTACCTGGGAAGTTATTAAAATGCCATCTCTAACGTACAGTCCCATAGTTTTGATATTGGTAGATTATGGCCAATTCAAACCAATTAGAAGGCTTGAAGATGTAGAGTAAATGTATCCAACCTAATATTGTGTGGGTATTGCAAGGTGATTGACATGAAAACAAACAAAACTCCCTACCTAGCTCTAATTGGGAATAAAAATTTCCTATGATGGTCACATGACCATCAATATAGCATATAATCAATTATAAGCACATAAAAATGATGTTATTATTATAACCATTAAACAAGATTTGAGTTCAAGACCTATATATCTCCAAAAGAACATTCCTATCCATATGAAAACTAGGTAGATCATTGGTTATAAGTTAATACAAATCCTAATTTATAAGCAATACAAAGTAGAAATTTTATTTATGGTTCATAGCCTACATGGGGGAAAATAAAGATTCATAAAGGATAATATCAAGGGGCTTAAATAATTTAGAAATCAAATTTATTTCCCTAGATACAAATATTAGGGTATATCTCCCCTTAAATGTGATATCCAACATGGTTAGAGATTGACATTATTTATCATCTACCTATTTCTAATAGATATTATATTTTACCAACTACATAAGGTATTATGACTTGGGAGTTTCTTTCATCTATTCATGATTATTTTAATGTCAAGATGCATAATTGGGCATGAGGAGATAATGAAGTGAGGCTTATGTGAATGGTGGTTTGAATAGAGAGGAAGATATCTTAATATTTAACGAAAAATGATTTGATAGTGTTTCTTCACACACTGGAGATTCCTCTTCCAATCATGGAGGCTTAGGTTAGTGTTCTCAATTATGTGTTGAATGGACTTGGTGCTAGTTGGCGGGTTGTCCAAACATCCATTAAACTTAGCTTTTAGGAAGCATACAAAATGTTTTAGTAAAGGTTTAATATCACATCCTCTATTTCAAAAAAGTGGCCCTTCTTTTAGGAAGAATAATTTCCTTAGATGCATGTCCACACATGTGTTGATGTATGTAAATCTCAAAAAATTAAACCAAGAAACTAGGTGAATATTTTTTAATGAACCTTATCCCCTCTGCCAAAAGCTTAGTATGTCCACCAAGAACCTAGCTAAGAGACAATGTTGGAAGTAAAATGACTAAGAGTAGGGGGTGAATTAGTCTTCAAAAAAATTTCATTCAATCCCATTTAATCAAACATTAACCATTTTAAAAAGCATGTACATCATATCAAGCATAATCACCAAATCATAAGAACATGAAACACATAAACATAACAGATAAATGGAAAACCTTTAAGGGAAAAAAACTCATTGATAAATAAAATGGACTATAGTCCTATTAAAAACATCAATATTTAGTGAAACACCCAATTCACATGGAGCACCAACCCCAACTAGATAAGCACCAACTCAAGTAGACTTTAGAAAGCACCCAATTTCAAGGAGGCACCAAACCCCTAGATGATTCAACACCAACTAAACCACATAAAAAAATTTATCACCTTAAAAAATTCTTATTTATTATACAATAGATGATGATCTTCATCCTCATCTCTTCGCTCACTTCTATCCCTCTCAAGCTAGCTTCTAGCCCTCTTCGCTCAACTAGCCATCTTCATGGCTTGATTAGGTCTTTTGTAATTAATCCTCATATGCAGATCCTATGTTAGATATTCATAAAACTTATCTAATTTTCCACATGACCTCATTCTGATCACTAATAATCTATATGATTCACATGTTCTCTGCACTCTCTTTTAGCTCACTTATATAGGCCTGAACTACCTTGATTTTATATAAGTCACTTGATCATATCCTTCTTATTCAGACACATAATTATCTTATTAGTTTAGACATATATTAAGTATTATCATATTAAATATAACATGCATTAATAATGAATCAACCAATACATTAGGTTGGCCATAGTTCAATTAGCCCTTGCTCCTCTTTTAGGCTTTATGGAGGCCTAATAAGCCTTCTTAGCAACATGTTACCCTTTGATATTTTTTGAAGCATATTAAAACACCTTAAATGTTATGAAAACATCATATAAAACTCTAATAAACCTTATCCAACTCAAATTTAGGTCCATAAAACCTTTTAGGTCAATCACTATTTGAACCCCTTCTCAAATCACTATTCATAAAAGGCTTGTGCATACACAGAGAAATCTATTTTGAACAACTGAACTAGAAACACATTTTTTCCAAAAAACCATTGAAAAAAATCACATATTAATAAACCTAATGATATCATTTAAAAATTAAACTTCATCAGATGCTTCAAATTAAATTGTACAGGCTCAAACTCTTCTTTACAAGATGTTCACCAAAACCTACCAACTGACTTCAAAGCATAGTCAAGAAAACATGAAATTATAAAAATTATTTGTACGTATTAAATGTATATAATTGCATGAAAAATATATTATAACATCCATATAACAAACTCAATCAATCAAATCATGAGCTCTAATAAAAACTATTTGTCTTGTAGACTAATATCTTGATCTTCTCTCTCACAGACTCTACTCAGTCAGATAAGCCATTTTGGATTTAATGTTCCAACCACTTACATTGACTTAAAATATTATATAAATCATTAATATATTATTAAAACCCCAAAAAAATCATCATCCACTTCAATCCATCACTCCTACATGAAAATACATCAAGAATCATCTTTTCACATCACCTCATTTTCTTACTGTCTGCACCATTAGGTCTATTAGCAATAGTCCAGCTTAGATCACAAACTTTGCACACCTAATATATATAACATATAATTCAACCTTAATGAATAAAAAAATCAAGTCTCACACTTTGACCTTCATCCGTTTAGCAACTTTGACTTAGTCAACTCTATCTTCTACAATAAATCTCTGAGAAACAATGTCTTTTATGTAGGGTCTGCTTACTCACCTAAGAAATCAATCACTCCTAGAGGTCCTTAGGATATTTTAATTCAATATCCAATCACTTAATTATACATATCAAAATATTTTGAGATCTGTATAACAAGATCTTCAACATTGGGTCATTGTTAGGGTTCTTTGACTGTTTAGACTAACTTTCAGTCTTAACGATCATTCATAAAACTTATCTCCTTTTTATAGAAACCAACTCTTGGAGATTTGAGTTATAAAACTTCCTTATCTATCATGAATATATTATATTATCATGTAGATTTTTTATGTTCCAATGACCACCTGAAAAGCCTTTTCAAGTAGACAACTCTTCATTTTGTGCACTCGAGAAACCTTGAAACACTTTTTCAAGCCTTTCCTTGTAAACCTTGACCTAAAACATTATGCACATACCAAAAAAACTTGATTCATATTTTATAATGATCATCTACTCACCCATATCATGGAAACTGATCTTGATACCTCATCTGGCCACCATTTATCTTTTCACTTTCTAGGCCTTGACCTGCAAGTCTCATTAGGCCTTGAATCTGACCTTCTAGTCACCCTATAGGATTTACCTTGAAACTCTCCTATGTTCTACTACCTATTGTGTATACTCAAACAACCTTATACACTCACTCTTTTTTGGAGCTTCAACATATCATCTTCAAATCTTATTAAAGATCTTTAGAGGTCAATTAAGAATCTTCATAACTGCATACACATATCTTTGGTGTCAAACTTATAATCATTTTCAAGGCCTTTCATGCCTCATGTTTAAACTCAAACAACCTCTCATGATTAAATACTATTAATAATTCTTCATAGCTTCAGCAAGGATCTTCATATCTCATTCAAATCTGCTTACATAGATCTTTGGAGCACTCAATTTTTTTTTTAGATCTCACTTATTTCATCATGCTACCCACACAAATCATGTCACAAGGTCTTGATAAATCATTACAGTATGCTTGAAACTTGACATACTAACATATACATATTCATGTTGATTCTCAAACACTCTTCAAATAGTACTCTCACATCACTTCACTCATACACCAACACTCATAATGTTATCATAATAACCCATCATACACATACCTCAAAGCTTACTTGACCATGCACCTTCATAAGAACCTTTGACATCATTGACAACATTAATACCAAATCTCAATATTTAATGACAATGCTCAACAATCTCCCCCTTAATCAATGACAATGTTCAATAGTCTCCCCATTTGTCATTGATGGAAATCATACTTAGAAAACTATGTCAACCACTTTTGATGGCAATCATCTCTTAGACCTAGTTCTTGCCTTTGCTTTCTCCCTTTATAATATTTCTCCCCCTTTGACATTAATGATTAAGGTCTTCCAAAACTATCATCTCTTTTAGAATGAAATAAAATTACATTATCACTGCAACATAGATCAAGCTTAGTCAACAATTGGAATAACTCCCCCTCAAATCGAACATCCACCATGCTTCTATTAACAATAGATATCAAGGGTCACCTATAACTATTGAAATCATAATTTCTCCCATTTGAGCTGATAACATCTCTCAAAAACACTATATGGCACACAATCTTCATAAACTATGCCTACCACTTATGACAACCATTCTCAAAAACTTCTCTCAACCAAGTCACTCTCCCAGCTAATCGATCAAAATCTTAAAAAATAGAGTCTATGAATCATCTTAGACACAATCTATCCTTAACTCAATGTATATCAAAAATTAATTAAATTCTTGATAGTAAAACTCAGAGCTACCAAGCTCCCCCTTAGACCAAGCATATTTCTTTTAAAGGAACTTGGAACTAAAGATCGCTTACCTTCCTTGTCATGACTAAAGAAGATCAAACTCTTGATCACACACTAGGATACCAAACATTTGATATCAAATATATAAATAGAGACTCCCCCTTTTTATTCATAGATCAAGTTTAACTAATCAAACAAATAGATAGCAAAAGCTTATGTCTCATATACCAATTGTCTGCACTTTGACTTTAGATACCTAATAATAGCCTTAGATCTCTTCAAAATATTATCTACTATACCTCAGCCATAGAGATATCAATACAAGAAAGGATAATAACCATCTTCAATTCCTTGCTTGAAACATAGACAACTTGGAATCTTCTCAAAGAGAAACCTTCTTTGACTGCAACCCCAGTCTTCTACCAATAGAAGAATGTCTCTATAAAGCTTAATGGAGCTACCCCTTTTCATAGGGAACTAAAACAACATGAACTTAGGACATTCTTAGATCTCCATATTTTTACAACAATGAATATTATTCAACATCCTTTTGGACTTGATTGGAACTATAGGCTTTTCCTCATCATCAACCATTTGATCATCAATGTGAGCTGACAACAAACATTCATTACTTGATTTCATATTTGAGGCATGCCTTATCTCAATAAGCATTCCATTTGAGTTTGTAGAATCACCATGACTTATCTTTACTACCTTTGGTTTCCATACATCCATTTGCCTTCTTTCTTGCACTCTACGATCTCCAAGCTTCATGTTTTGACATGATGATCTTCTAACTTTGTTAGGATAGAATATTGTAATGTGTCCTATATTTTGATATTTGTAACACACCACCTTAAGTGTATCATTTGACTGATGTGAATTTTGAATCCTTCCATAGTTCTATGAGTACTCATTTTTGGAGGATATTCTACATTCTCTTTCTATATGACTAAACTAATTGCATACAAAACAATGACCATTGAAAGAACTAGCATACATTATAGAATTGGGATATCTAATAGGCCTTTTCATGTTGACCTTCTTGTCTTCAACAGTCTTATCTTTGTATTGAGGTGCCTTATTTTCATCTTTTTGGAAACTAATACATGTCTTGTCACTTGCCGACTTTTGACTATTCAAAATATCATGTAGAGCCTCTGTGCTCGTTTCAAATTCCACAAAGCTCTTCACCTTTCTATATGTTTGATCTAACTCAAATTTCATAGATTTTATATTATTTTCATATCTACTGTAGTCTTCCTCTTTATCCTTTAGGCTCCTCAACTTGATTAATGATCTCGTCATACTCTTTGAAAGTGTTTCTCAACCTTTTGTCAAATAATCCAATTTTCTCCTCCTAATCCTGAACTAAAGACTTCAGTTTCTTTTTATTTTTCTTCTTATTCATAAGATTTAACTCTTCTAAGGTACTCATGAGCTCAAATTCAAGATCCAATTTAGCTTCTCCTTCTTCATTTTCATAGTATACTTCTTCATTTGATTTCACATCAACCATAAGGCCTTTCCCATTTGTACAACCCTCATTGTCTGATTCTAGCCACAAATGAAAGGTGAAGGTTTTTTTTAAAGCTTAAAAGTGAAGCTAGGTACTAATTTAGGATAGGAGTCTTCTTTTACAATCCCATGTAAAAGTATTTCTTTATGTTTGTCTTATAGATTTGTTTTGTCTTTGCATCGAAATGAAGTCAAGTCTATATAAATATAACTCTGTTAAACACACCGGATTAAAAAATATCTACTTACACTTATTTTTATTGTTTTGATTTGATTTTTTTATAGATTATAAACTATCTATTAAAAATTGGCACAATAGAGAGCTCAAAAATTGATTATATCAGCAATTACAGTGTTAATTTCAATAGTTGCTTTTGTATTTGCTTTCACTCTATTAGGAGGTAATAATTCGTATGAAATGGACACATTGACCCCTGTGTTGATTAAAAATGTCCTCTTCAAGGTCTTTTTGATATTTGACACCTTGGCCTTCTTTTATTCTATTGCTTTAGCATTTTTACTTATGCAATTTTTAGTAACCAAGCAGAAGACCGAAGGTGATGCAAAAAAATAGGCCAACCTTTTGGAGGCCATAAGTTTTGATCCATAGTTTAGTTTGAGCTCTTCCACGTGCCAAAATGACCATATAGAAAAGTATGTTGTTGTCTCTAAGAATTTATACCTATTTAGGATTTTTTTGATATTTTTTGGAGGCCATACATTATCATCTGAAGGTTTGAAATTGTGATTTAATTATTTTTTCATTTTTTTCTATTTTTAGAAATTGTATATTTTTAGAACTGGACATCAACTTCAGCTGAATTTCATCCCATAGTCTAATTATAGTGTTTAGGATATTTTGAGAGATTTTTGGGATATTTTGGGAGTTTTTAATAATAGGCATTTTTTTAGATTTTAGTTTTTTTTTTTAATTTTGCATGTAAACTCTAATTTCTAAGTTAAAGCTTATTTAAGTATGGTGTGGGTTTGTAATTATTTCAAGCAATCAATTCTGAATATTGTTTCAAGATCTTGGCCTATAGGTATTTTTTTTGTTCTTAAATTTTTTTGAGTTCATTATCTAGTATCAAAGCAAGTTCGAATCTTGGAGGAAAAAATAATGGTGAGAGGATGAGGAGGTTTTGTGTAGATGAACCAAACTATACAAGAGATATAGATATAAATTCAACAATTAGTATAGGTTATCACTAATCAAAAAAGAATACAAGGTGGTGATAAGGAAGACATAGGTCATGATGAAGAAGTTCAACAAGAAGAAGAACAACAAGAATAACCACCATCAATGGAAGAGAGAATGGTTTGGGATTTAGAAGGAAGGAATGAAGGAATCAAGGTTGATGTTCTAAATTATTGAGGAAGTTTAAAACTAGAGAATTTGATAGATTAGATGAATAACATGGAGTAGTTATTTGAGTTGAAGACTATGAGAGAAGATAAGAAGGTAAAGTTTGCATGCACAAAATCGAAAGGTCATGTAATGATTTGGTGGGATCACCTATAGAAAGAGAGATAGAGAAAAGGTAAAGAGAAGATTGATTCAAGGAAAAAGATGGAGAAGAAGCTGAGAGAGAAATTTTTTCCTATGGATTATGCACAAACCCTATACAAAAGATTTTAAAATTTAAGGCAAAAATATCACAGTATACAAGAGTATATAGATGAATTTTATAAGATTTACATATGAATGGAACATGATGAAATAGAAGAGAAAATGGCTGTAAAGTATGTAAATGGTTTGAAATTTTTGATTCAAGATGAATTAATCATGCATAGAATACTTAACATGGAGGAGGCTTATCAATTAGCTTTGAAGGAAGAAGAAAAAAATAGATATAATTTTAGGACATCTACTAGTCCAAGAATACATGGATCCCATCCAATAAGGGGAAAAGGTGGGTTTAATACCACCAAAGGTGGCTTCAATGCCAATAAAGGTGAATTGTCACATGGTGCAAAAAATAAAGATGATAATAGGCAAGGGTTTCAATACTAACAATGAGGAAGAGGATTTCAGAAAGCATGAGGTTATGGTGGTGTTATAGGATGGTTTCCAAATCAATGTAGATCTTATGTCTATTATATGTGTGAAAAATAAGGGCACAAAGTATTTGAGTGTCCAAACTATCAATATCAAAAAAGGAAGCAAGAAGATCATCCAAGAGTAAATCTAGTTGAGGTTGAAATACAAGAACATAATATTGAAGTTGCACCAGTAGATGTTGGAGAGAATCTCATGATGAGAAGAACCACGATTCCTCCAAAGAAGGAATAAGTGTAGAATAAAGAAGGTGGTGATGCATCGATGTGATTGAATATTTTTGTAACAAGATGTACTTCAGGTGGAAAGGTATGCAAAGCAATTATAGATGGTGGTAGTTATGAAAATATGGTTTGTAAAGAAATGATAGAGAAACTAAATTTGCAATGTAAAAAGCATCCTAATCCTTATCGTATTTCATGGTTTAAGAAAGGGAATGATTTTATAGTAAATAAAATGTGCTTAATTTTTTTTTCCATAAAAAAAGTTATAATGATGAAATATGGTGTGATGTTATTCCAATGGATGCATACCATGTGTTATTGGGGAGGCCATGATAATTTGATAGGAAAGTAGTTCATGATGGAGCAAAGAACACATACACGTTTTTGAAAGGTGGTATAAAGGTAGTTTTGTTACCTCTTAAAGAGGAAGAGAAGACAAAAAGCATGCTCTCTACTAAAGAATTTATCTAAGATATGAGGGTAGCAAGTTGTTATACATTTGAAGCAAAGAATGAAGAAACAAAAATGGTGCCAATACCAACAAAATAAATAAGAGTGTTGAAAGAATATACATCTGTTATGCCTGATGAGTTACCAGATGGTTTACCATTCAAGAGAGATATACATCATCACATTGATTTTATTCTAGGATCACCTCTATCCAATCAAATTTCTTATAGGATGATTGCAATAGAACATGTAGAATTAAATGAATAGGTTATTAAATTACTAATCAATAAAGTGATAAGGGAGAGTATGAGTCCATGTGCAACACTAGCTTTGCTAAATCCAAATAAAGATGGATAATGGAGAATGTGTGTGAATAGTAGAGCAATTAACAAAATTACAATAAAGTATAGGTTTTATATACATTGTTTAGATGATATGATGGATGCGTTTGTAGGAGAAAAATATCTTACCAAGATTGATCTAAGGAGTGGTTATTATCAGATTCAAATTTCAGTTTCTCCTTATTTTCATTGTTTTTTTTTTGGTTTGTTTTATTGAAAGTCTATTATTTTCTATATTCGATTGACATTTATCATTTTGAATTCATTTAATTCTATTTTTTTACACATCTCATCATTTTTGAATGTGTTTTACATTAATTTTTGTTGTACAACTTTCTATTTCCTTTCAAATTTTTTATCAATCTTTTTAACCATGTATTTTCTCACATTTACAAGAAAATAATAAAACATACATTATACATATCATAATAAACCATGGTCACATATGCTAGAAATAAAATAAATAAATAGATAACATCAATGAGTCATACTAAAACACACACACACACACACACACACACACACACACACACACACACACACACACACACACACACACACACACACACACACACACACACACACATAACTTAAAATTATAATATACATCACATAAACTAAAAAATAGATATAAGGTTGAGATCCATCATGAGGACATGCTACACTACCCCTAGAGACCTGAGGCTCCTCTTTGTATAATCCACTATAGGGACCATGTTCATGATCACATACCATCCATTTGACCCTATAGATTGGCCACTTGGGAGTCCAATATTGATACGTATCTAGTTGCAGCCAAATTAGTGTTTTTGTCTTGACCCAATGACTACAAATCTACCTAACTAGTTCCCAATGGTGATATATCCTAATTTTCATATGAAAATATCCATATCTCTTGGGAAGCCTCCCAAATAACCTAAACCACTCAACATAACTTTGAATTAAAGGCACCAATGTATCAATCAACTATATAGTATCATGTTGTGGTAGTACATCATCCAAAATGTCAAGGTGGGTTGTATTCACCAAGCTCCTCCATCGGGTCTCCTATGCGATATTATCTCAAAAATTGACACCAATATAACAAAATATCTCATATGTAATCCAAAAATTTCATATATCTATCTAATATAGATATATATGTATCCAAGCAATAAATCAACATGAACACATTTTACTTACCCATAGTAGCACCATTGACTTGACTCTCTAACACCTCCTAGTTGTACTCCATTTGAAAAGTCAAAAATATTTTATAATTCCCTAGATGGATGGAAAATTCATGTCATCTCTACTATGTGTCTAAAACACTATCATCTAGCTCAAATTTGGCTGAGCTATATGATCTTCATGTTGCAATTACAACTATGGTTGTGGCTATGGTTGTGGTTGTGGTTGAACTTGAATTTGGTTATGCCTCCATGATTGTATCAATATCAGTGGTTGTGCCTATACTTAATACTATTGTTGAGAAACTATCACCACTCCTCCTTCTATAGTGTGTTCTCCTCACTGTCATCTTACCACCCTAGGATGATGATGACCTATAAATGGTACCTTAGGAGCTTCACTTCTCACACCATATTTTTCCTTCACATGATGAGCCAAATAGGTTGGAATCACAAGAGTAGTTATTTGATGTGGTAGTCCAAACTAATATGGTATATGATAACATGGGTAAGGCTCTATCCACCATAGATATTGTGCAATGATCATAACTTGTGCATGCGCATGCACAATATATGGGCATGATGGGCAGGAATCCATAGTGACCACATATGAATTCCAAAAGATCTACCCATGTTACATTGTTTGAAATGTTGGCACATGGGTAAGAAATTGCATAGTGTGATCCTTTACCCATCTCAGCATTTATGAGAGGGCATCATCCATGACATGGGTCAACCTTGTTACTTTATACATAGGGTAGTGCCCATAAATACAACTCTCCAAAATAATACCAAGCCCCATGGTCTATTGGCCTCTCAATAAAATAATGTACAAATCATGCACTTACTAACCCAAATAACTACACCTAAATCATACAATGTTTCATGATATAGCATAGATCGACATAGGTCTATAATATATAATGGCACTCAGTCATCTAACATATGACAAATCACTTAAGATGTTATAAGTCTAATAATTTTCTTACAGATATATATATATATATATATATATATATATATATATATATATATATAGAGACACACACACACACACACACACACACACACACACACACACACACACACACACACACACACACACACACACACACACACACACACACACACACACATAAACACACACATTAAATAAAATGACATGAAACCCTTGCTCATAATACCTCTCAGACCCTATGGCCCACTCAAATAATACCTTCCTCTCATCAAAGTAATCTGGGGTGTTGCACACCATAGGTGTGCCCATAACAAGTAGGCCTAAAAGTGCATGAACATCCTCCAACATAATATACACCTCAATGTATACCCACACACCACCTACCAAAATATATTAGTCAGTCTCTCTCATGCTCCTAAGAACATGGGAAATAACTCTATATTAATTGGGATCCACTACATCTCCATAATACAATCGAATCAAAGTGCAATCAAATTCACTCAATCAATTGCAAGTAACCACTCCAATAAAAATATTGGTGTAGGCTTTTTCTCACTATGTGTTTATACCTACAATCTTTTATTTATGTTGCTTAGGTTTATTATATCTCATTAGTGAAAGATAATCCCACATGCATGAAGATGTTGGGACATATCTATCTTTCACCTATATATGTACCTTTCCTATTATTTTTTTAGCTAATACTTGTAATACAAATTTTCTTTTTTGAGATTTTTCTCTTTCATTTGAAGGTTATGAGATTTCACTCTACATGTTCTTCATGCATGTTCATTATTTAGTTTATTGTGGTGAAATATGACATGGTATAAGAGCCATTCTAACAGTTATTTACTTATTTGAATCTTTGTGAGATCTCTACATTGCATTCATGTTATTTTTGGTGATTTTAGTTTTAAAGGGTTTGGTGGGGTTTCTAAAAAATTTATGTATATGTATACATCTAGAGTCTCTAGATAAAAAAATGAAGAACACCATTGGATTAAAAGGGTCCCAAAAACCTAAGACTGGTTGTAAACATGACCTAGTTTCATGACAACCATTTTAAACCATTTTTAAAGGGTTTTCAGGCAGTTTTTTGGTTTCACATATTTATGTACTACGGAAGTATTATATTTGAAAATAGTTTTTATTTTTTTATAGGATTTATAGACTACGAATTGGCTCTTTCCTAATTTTATAAAAGGCTAAACCAATTTTCTAATATCTAGGTACCTTGTATAGGTTTTTCACCCCTTGGGCCATTGTATAAAAATTTATAGTCTTGGAGTTTTTTAGCCATTCAGTTTGGAAATTCATGACTTGATTTTCCATTGGCCACTATTTCTTTGTTATCTCACAATCTAACATCCCTAATCAAACAAGCTTATCTAGAATGAATGCATGAACATGAGCCCTATTGCTCAACTTTGGATGGAATGAACATGCAGTAGTGGAACCTCCATCTGTGTGTGATACCTACTCCATGGTACCATTCATACATGATATACCAATCATGCCCCTCATACTTCCATGACCCTCTTAAAACATGTGATGATGTTGTCTAGGTTGTAGAATTTAAGACAAGGTATTATGACACTATTCATTTTCAAATTGTAACATTTTTTTTATGATGTCACTCTCCCATTAATCAAGGTCACATAAAAATTAATAATGGGGATCACTCACAAAATGCCTTAGCCCCTAGTCATATGATAAATTATCCCTTGGTCATGCCCAACCCATAGGGGCTTAAGTTTTCCTTGGAAAAATTCTCACAACTATTAACATGTCAATTTTTTCTCAAATTTATGCATATTATTTTTAAAACACTTTTTTCACCCAATTTTATATGAGCTCAAATCTTGAAAAGATTATAACTTTCAATCAATAACTCATTTTTGAGTACCGTCCTTTTCAAAAGTTCCTATTTTCCATGCTATATACATTTTTGGTGTTTTTGGGTCCTTTAAATATCTCTTCAAATGAAATAATCTACATTTTTGGATGCATTATCAATTGACCTTGACATCCCTCAAAGTTATTTCATACTTATGTATAATTTTTCAAGACACATTCTCAGTTGTGATCGACATTTATATGAGAGTGATTGTATTTAAAACTTAAGGGGGGGTTACTATGATAGTTTTAAGTGGGTACTACATGGTGTTGTGTACTTTTTATTTTTGCATTTCTTCTTTCCTTTCTACAATAACCTCTTTTCTATATTATGGATTCATGTCAAATAAGTTCACTCACTCCATTTAATTATCATGAATGGAAATCCATAATGAAACTAATCTTCCAATCCAAGGATTAACATCAAAGTATAATGGACACTAAGATTGAACCTATAGCAGTATAAGTGAAAATCAAATGGTTTAACCATTGTGATAAAGTCTGTGGATTATTATATCTTTCCTTCTAACCTAATCTACTCTTTCACATAGAATCTACCAAAAATCATACTCATGTGTGGTCCACTCTAAGAACACTCTTTGGGAAGTAGGGTGTGATGAGAGGCCATGAGCTAGAGATGAGATAATTAGTGTAAACCTATATGACTATGATACCCTTTTAGGACTTCTTCACTAATATTATACTTCTCATATTACATTTTAAAGAGTATGTAATTGACAATAAAGATGAATAACCTATTATGTCAATACTCTCCAAAATGGGTCCAAAATATTATGTATTTGTATCCACTTTCCATGCCACAAAAAGTGCTCTTTGAGCCACATGAAAGATGCCTTATTTAGATATCTTTATTAGCAACCTAATTTGGGAGAAAGATAAGTTGATATAAATGGGCATACTAAAGTCCTCAAAATCTCATGCACTTTTTGATACGAAAGATAAGGCTTAAATACATAGAGAGAAGAAACATAACAAAAGGAATCAAGAGAAGGATGTAAATCCTCCCACCTCTAAATCCAACCATGAGACCTCTTCTTCCAACTCTAAGCCTAGGAAAGTTTAGATCAAATGTGGGTTTTGCTCAACAAAGCATGATGAAAGAAAATGTTTGAATAAGTAGAATTACCAATGACTAAGGTGATCGATAAGCACAACATCAATGTTCTTGATTTTGTCAATGAATATAAATCAACCCATGAATCTCCTAAGTCAAATGACCATGGTAAATCAAAGGAAAAAGATAATAATAAAGGGAAAGCAAAGGGCAAGGTGCTAGTTTTTGTATCTCAGACTCCTACATGTGTCATTGACTTTGGTGCTTCACATCACATGGCCTCTTCACATATAGAGTTAAGTTCCTTAGAATCATGTGACATGTCCTCTACACAATTGGGTGATGAAACTTATAAAAAGGTTATCAAGAGAGGGTATATTAAAGTGAGTGGTATAATGTTGAACAATGTTCTAAGTGCTCCCTCACTTTCAACTAATATCCTATTAGTTTACCAAATCACTTACCTTGGTTTGGTCGTGTAAGTTGAGTTCATTCTAGATTTAATGTGTGTTTTAGAGTTATGTAGTGATACTATCTTAGTTGTGGGAATTGTCAATCATCGTACTTGCCTATATAACATCTTCCACTTTACTCCTGACTCCCCTTCATATTCTTCTTCTTTGGAATCACTTGATTTGATGTCATTTCTAAGACTAAGTGCACTTCTGATATTGATGACTCTTCTTCTAATATAGATGACTATAGTATTGATGTGGTTTCACCTCCACCATCTCCTTATCATCTTCCATATTTTGAGGAGTTATTTCTTGATCCACCTACCTTTGGTTTACTTTAGACATTAATCTGATCTAGGACACATCAAACCCTAGCTATTTTATTCCATAGTTTTAAGGAACACTGATGCCCTTCTTAGCCTATGCTTATAATACACCATCATGACATAAATTAGTTGGCCAATTTAATTTGCATGAGGAGAATGATTCTTTTTATATGAATCACACCTTGGTTGAAGATCCATTAGGCACTTGATGGACAAATTCACTATTCCAGGTTGATCCATTCTTCACTTCATCTAACTCTAACTCACATTCACTCCAAGGCACACATTTTGAGGACACAAGGTAACTATAGATAGTTATATATATTAGTGAGGATTTTAATCCCTATCTTATTAGTTTCTCTATTTTATGGAGGAATTTTATTCCTATGGGTTTCCTCATTTTCTCAACTTTATATAATTTATATTATGCTTGGGTACCTCATTAGGCCTTATTGTCAAGAACCAATTCTTCTACCCACCTAAGCTATGCTTAAGGGGGTGTTGGTGTAGGCTTTTTCTCACCATGTGGTTTTACCTACAATTTTTTTATTTAGCTTGATTAATTTTATTCTAGTTTGTCAGTGAAACAGGATCCAATATGCATGAGGATTTTGGGAGATGTCTATCTTTCACCAATATATGTACCTTTCCTGTTGTTTTTTTGGATATTGATTCTAATATAGTTTTTTTTGTGATACTTTTCTCTTTCATTTGAAGCTCATGATATTTCACTCTACCAATTCTACATTCATGCTTCAATGTTCAGTTGATCATGGTGCAATCTAAAAAAATATTTTAACCATATAACATCTAATAGTCTCCATAATCTCTAATTCTTTTTCAAAATATCAAGCAATAGAGTAAAAACTAGGGCTCTATCAGAAACATGAAACAAACTAGAAATAAAAACAATTAAATCACATTTTATTTCAAATTTCCTACTTGATCGATAATGTACATAGCTACATAACCCATATTATATTTCTAAACTATATTGGTGATGTATCTTACTACATCCACAATCTATAAATATAGACTATATTAACCACGACTTACGATATCGACATTTTCCTTTACTACATCAGCCTGCATACACACCATTTACCATCTCCTCAAATTATCATATGCCATAGGCCATGATTTTAAATATATAGGTTAGGATAATTTATTATGACATCATCTATAACATACATCACCAACAATTTTACTATTTTTTAACTCTATCAACCACTTTTCATGTCATTGATTAGAATGTGTTCAGCTACATTGACCATCTTAGATGACATCAACCATTCTTATTTATCCTCAATTTCTAGATACATCAACTTGGATGATACCATTCATACTACCTAGTGATTTTTAATTAGTCCATAATAAATTTCATTGACCTACATGTTAAATTCTCATATCCTAATCATTTCCCATCTTATTTTTAAGTCTACACCTATGCTAGTTCAGGGAAATTCTATTACATAAATCTTATTTGGCATTTACTTTTCTTAATCTAGTCCATTTTAATTTTAAATGATAATTTTCATAATTAATACACCTCATACATATACCATGTTATCTATATCTATGATACATCCATTAGATCATCCACCTCCTCATGTGCGGGCCACTATCTCTCTCCAAAATCTTTGGAAGAAATGCTTGATCAAGATAAATGCCAAGATTTCCTCATAAGATAGCTTGATCCTTCCCAACCTACCTCATAAAATTTATGCTTATGATTCCTAAAACCAAACATGATACAAATGATTGTTTTATGGACACTTATGATTCTATACAAGCCATACATTTGGTGGCTCTAATGAGGCAAATATTTCCCAAACTTTCATAGAAATTCCCTCCCAGCCTCCTCCCTCTTCATCATCATATGTAAAAAATTTTGATGTTCATAAATTTATTTCCCTTTGAGAAATTCAAAAGTTTATTCTTAAACCTTCAACAAGAGAAATTGGTCCTATTTTCCGTACCATCATTGGTATGATCCATAAAGGTTTTGTTGTTATCACACAATTTCATGTCATTTGCATGAAAAATGCATGCAACTTAGAAACTATGTTGTTTATTTTCTCCTTGGTCCCAATTTTGATC
Organism: Torreya grandis; assembly: GCA_037957365.1. Taxonomy (NCBI): domain Eukaryota; kingdom Viridiplantae; phylum Streptophyta; class Pinopsida; order Cupressales; family Taxaceae; genus Torreya; species Torreya grandis. The sequence goes on along the minus strand of JARHVA010001226.1, from coordinate 304,275 downwards.
ATGAAACCATGATTCATTAATGTCAACAATCCTATGATAAACTATCCAAATCCCTTGATTCCAAAGTCAAGCATGATGCCCTAATTTAGGATAAAGTATCTTACAAGGAACCTTATCCACATTCTACTTATAACAATTTTACCACTTACAAAATATTTCAAGATACATATTCATCTCATTTTATGAGTGTTGAGTATACCAAGCCAATATAATCACCCACACTTTAAATAGTTTAAATTATATCAACCGCTTTGATCTAATATCACAGTCATTTCCCAACTATGTCATCCAACCTAATACATTATAATATATTTCATCATTCTATTATTATTACATAGTCCAACTAGATCAAAATAATTACATCGATCAACTCAATGTAGTATGTTATTCCCTAGGTCCAAAAAAACCACACAGACCATATTGATGTAGTATATTTCTATTCTTTCTTTTATTGTTACTACATTGACATCTCGATATAGACAATTTGTAACATCCCCACTGTGATCTACCTAGAAATGCACAATTTTTTTAATTAAACACATATATCAAAATATATTATGCATGAGAATATAATAGAGATAAAATAAAACACTCAAGCGTAAAAATATCATCAAATCATATTACATCACCAATCTCTAATATCATGAAAGTATATCATAAAGCTAATATAGAAAGTAATTACATCAATTTAGCCATGACTGGTGCAAATATACAATCACCATTGTCAATGTATAATAATAAATAATTACATCTCTTCATGACATTGTCTAATAATAAGTACAATATAATATAATGTATAATTAAAATACATGGCTTCCTTGGAGCATAGTTCCCAAACTTTAAGTATATATGACAATCTCAAGTGTCATCTCGATAAGTAGTCTTGTTGTGGAGAGGGAGAGTATCATCCAACCACTCTTCCATACCAAACATGGACTAACAATCCCCCACACTAATCCCATCAATAAAGGGCTCTCCTTTCACAGATGAGTAGATAGTGACGGTGCAAGAATTTAGAGAGACAAACAAGTGCCCATGTGTTGTATGATTTATTACTAAACTAAAATGCAATGTATCATAGAAAAATCGATCTATTACAAGTTAACACACATATATGTAAACCATAATCATGAAATGATAATGTCTCACTAAGCATACTTTGTCCAAATCTTACAGAATAGTAATATAAAAGTGATCTATAGATCAATCAAATTCATACACACCACTTGATCAGACTGCCTTCATTTGGTAATGTAATACTAGTAAGCCAATGAAATCCATCTCAATCCTTACTTTACATTAGTAATGCATATTGGTCAAATATAAATTCAAACAAAAGATTCATATACTTTACATTCTAATAGCAAACATATCATGTAAAATTCTAAACATAGGAGTAACTACAACATATAATTATTTCATCAAACATATGCATGAATCTTACATTACTTTCTATCCCATACTATAAATAATGACTACATTTATACCACCTGGGTAAATACATAATTAACTGAAGTGTTTAAATAACATAAATTATTTCCAGTTTAACTTTAGCCTATGAAAACCCATATTACCATAGTCTAGTGATTTTAAGCATAACTACAAATAATCTGTAATCTAGTCAAATTAAGTAGTCATAGTTTCATAGAAAACTAAGATTTTATTCAAGCAACTAGGTATAAACATGAAATTCTTCATTTTATACAAAACATAGAATACACATTTTTATATTTTTAGAGTCATATTTACATACCCTCATAAATCTCTAATATGTATATTTATTTAATATAGATTATAACCCAAGTAACACCCTCGAGGTACTATTATAAACTATTAGGCATATTTAGAATCATTTTCCAACAAGAACTCTTGCTAATAATCATGAATTCATAACCTTGTATAATGTCAAATTTTATACAATGATTTTCATATAACATGTGATCCCAATACCCCACATGGTTATCTCTTGATACCTGAATTGCTAAATTCACTTAAGGCACTATTTCATCTAAATAATCATGTTTATAATGAAACATGTGTTTATTTCCAAAGAGTTTTATATTCCCAATTAACTATAACCCAAATTTTTATGAGATCACATGAGGAACAATTCAATTATGGTTTTATGTATACCATTTATTGTTCATATGATGTCTCAAATACATATCATTATAAAAAGCTTTCTCTAATTACTCATGGTCTACAAGGAGTTTTCCAAGTTTAATCCATATTAGGTAAATAAATTACAATGTTTTAATAACAACTTATGCACATTTACCATATTAAAATGATATACTCTTGATATATAGATACACCTTTTCACATTCATTGTCATTTTTTGGGTTTAAAACAAAACATTATTTTTTTATACATAGATTAATGCCGGTTTCATTTATACTAATCTAAAAACACAACAAATTCTAGCGAGTCAAATATTTCACTTAAAAGTGAATCAACAAAAATAGAAACATTCATGTAAATAAATACCACATGTCTAAATCATTTGCACTGCTAGGGGTTATCTAATTCAGCATCCCAAATACATATAGGGATTTGCTTAATCATAAAAAGATATAAAAGCACATCTAGGTGATGCCAACTAATTTAAGTGAATTAATACAGACACTCATATTTTTTGACAAGCTCAGAGAAATTAGTTGATGCAAATTATAGTTAAAGAATTAAGTGGTGCCATCATATATAACTTACAAAATTTATCAGACTCTCACATAGGCAGTGATCTTGATTCACTTATACAGGATGAAAAAGGGTAATAAAAGCAACATCCACATATTTATAAATCCATCAAATAAAAAAAGCTCAAAAAAATATAGTATAATTACTTTAATATATGTGTGCATATGTGATGAGTTATATATATTTACAACAAGCTTTAACACAACAAATCACCCAAATATTGATGCCATTGACTTTAACAGGTTGGTAATACATAGCAGTGATTTCTCATAATGCATACTTGCTAACATTAAGTATTAAATCAATGCCCCCTTGAAGTTCTTAGTTTTAAAATTGTATATTTAAATTGATGCATATAAGAATAAAAACAATCCCAGCATAATAATGTTTTCCTATTATAGTTTCTAATCATTCCGATTTCAGTGTTCTAAACAAAATATTAAGTTGGAATGAAAAGATAATAAGGTTGTTTCATATTAATTGTAACTTTTAAAATTATGATAGCTACCCAAAATAGCAATGTTGGCATAGGTATAAGTATCTTGGATTTATATAGATGGTTCTATGATAATCTTCAACAATATATATCTTTTCGAATCCAATATAATATCAATGCTACAATATAGGTGATGCAATACATGTTGTATTTTATTAAACAATCACTACCAACATACTAAGGCAACACCTAGACTAAAAGCTTTATTTTCTAATTGGTTCTGGCTTAAATACTTCCAAGTTGATGCCAAATAAACACTTAGCAAGTTGTAGGTCTTTAACATATTCATTCAACATAATAGACTAACAAAAAGGATATACAAACTAGGTATATAAACAACTTGATATGATTATCTTCCTCTTTAATTTTGGTTTTTATACTCAACAAAGACAATATATAGTGTTCAAATATGGATATTATTATACATATATAATATTAACATAATATCCCATCATAACCATACCAATATTTATTGATATATGTAACTGAAAATACCACCGACCAAATAAATTTGGTTGTTGATCCTCTGTGTCTCTTTTACCTCTATGTTGTGCTCCTTCCTCTTCCTTTTAACCTTCTTTTACCCAATGCATATGATATGATAACTTTCTCTAACTTCCCTATGTGAAAATAGGTGCAAATCTTCTTTAATAGATTTTTGTTTTTTTGTTTTTGTTTTTATTTTTTTATTTTAATATATTTAATTATTTCTAAATTTTCTAATTTAAAATAATTTCCTTTCTTTTTTTTTATTCTATCATATAAATTTCATTTTATCTTATTTATTTATCTTTTTCTATTTTTTTCTTTTCGAGGATAATTTCCATTTTTAATATATTTTAATATGGAATGCCAAAATTTCAAAATTTTATTAAATCAAATTAGCATCCAAATATATTATAGCAATTTTAAATGAAAATTTACAAATTTACAAATTTACAAATAACTCATATTTTAAATTTATTTTTGCCAAAAAATGGTTTTAGAGTCATCAATAAGAAAATGTGTTAAACATGTAAATAAATCTATTATGATATTTTTACCTACTCTAAAAAACCACATAAAAATACTCCAAGTAAGAAATAAACAAACCATAAGCAATTATTTTTAATGCATTTCTATCTTTACTAACTACTATGATATGTACAGAGTTTTACCAGCTCTTTGTAGACCTTCGATGTTTCTATCTATGTCACCCTCTCTGATGATTATCTACCTTTGGCACGCATTGAAGGATGAGTTCTCCTGCATCCACCTCACAACACAGGGAATTAGATCATATCACATGATAAACATATAACTGAAATAATATATTAATATGCTTAAAATGTAAATGCCTGCATTAACCAACTCATAGTAATCAATCATGTAGCATCATGTATCTAAACAATATTCCACTATCACATAATACCATAAATCTAAATCTTAGTTAGAAATATAACCAATGTCATATGTGTCCACTACAAATATCTATGAATAGTAAAATAGTTTTCTTAGAGAGGAATCAGGATGCAACATCCTTCCCCCTAAATCTAGTCATCATCTCGAGTGATTCTTATTCAAATATATGCTCTAAAATAAAAATATTATTCAATTAAAAATAACATAGTATAATAGTATCTAATCAAGGAAATAAATGTGGAAATCTCTTGAAGAAATCATCATAGTCCTTCCATGTAGCACTATCCTCAGAGTATTGGTCCCACTAGACTTTGTATTATGACATCTGTATGTTATGAAAATGAAGTTTGCATGTGTCAATTACCCTGATTGGGTTCTATTGTGACCACCCCGAGATACAAAACTTGCAAAGCATTCCAATCCAACACATGCGTAGGATTAGCTATATATTTCTTAAGATATGAAACATGGAAGACATTATGTAAAAGAGATAGGGCTGGTAGTAAAACAAGCCTATACGCTATAGGATTGACCACTTTTAACACCTAGAAGGGTCCCACATATCTCGATGACAATTTTGTAGACTTCCTAAATTTAATCAACCTCTTATATGGATTTACCTGCAAAAAAAATTATCACCAGCTACAAAGTGCCTTTCTATCCTCTTCAGATCTACATAACTCTTTTTTCTATAATTGGCCTCAACCAATCTCTACCTAATTAGTTTAACTTTCTCTTTTATCTCTAAGATCATCTTTGGTCCAAAGATTACCCTATCCTCTAACATGTCCCAACTAATGGGTGTCCTGCACCTTCTCTCGTAATGTGCCTCAAATGGTATCATCTTCAATGATGATTGGTATGAGTTATTATATACAACCTAAACTAATGGAAGATAATATTCCCACTTATATTACTAATCTATGCAATACATTTGGAGAATATCCTCAATACCCTAATTAACTCTCTCATTCTGTCCATCACTCTCTAGGTGTTAAGCTATACTAAATTAAGTTGCATACCCAAATCTAAATTTAGATTCATCCAAAACCTCAAAGTTATCTTTAGATCATGATCCCAAATAATCTTCTCTAGAAAACCATACAACATATACACTTCCTTTATGAATTACCTCGCAAGGGTAGGTGCATCATCCAAAAAATTTCCTAGTATGAAATGAGCCACCTTGGTTAGTTTGTCAACAACTACCAAGATCATATCATGCCTATTCTATGACATCATTAAGTCTTGGACAAAGACCATGCTGATCATTTTCCATTTCCATTTTAGGATATCATGTGGATATAATAATCTATCTAGATGCACATGATCAACTTTCACTTAATGACACTCCAGACAATGTGACATAGAATCAGCTACATCTTTCTTGATTCCTTTCCAAAAATATAGTGGTATAAGATTTGACATGAACTTTTTTACACCTAGATGTCCTGAATATAGGGCACTATGCAATTCTTTTATCACTATGATCTGAATATTTTATTAACTTGGCACATACATCTATCCATTTTAATGTAATATACCACCACTTTCCAAACTAAACACCTTATATCAAGGATTTTGAGTATTCTTTGACAATGTTTTTCTGACTTGATCATAAAATTCATCTCCTGAAGAGAAATCAATCACTTGATCCCTAAAGGTACACCTGATAGTAGCTATAGATGTTATGTACCTTATATGACTAAGGGCATTGGCTACTTTTTTCTCCTTGCATTTGATGTAAATGATGTCAAAATCATAATTAGATAAGAACTCAAGCCAACATCTCTAACAAGCATTCAAATTAGGTTGGGTGAAAATTTACTTGAGTCCCAAGTTATCCATCTTGAGCTCAAAAGTTTTTCCCAACAAGTAATGTTGCCACACTTGCAAAGCATGAACAATCGCTACAAGATCCAAATCATGAGGGCATAAGTCACCTCATATGGGTTGAGATTTTGTGAATCATAATCCACTAATGCACCATCCTACATAAATAATCCACCTAGTCCATCCCCTGATGCATTTGTGACCACTTAAAATTGACCATTGGGCTCCAAAACACTCAACACTAGTGTCGATGTAATCCTTATCTTCAACTTCTAGAAAGCTGATTTGCACTTCTCTAAACAAACAAATATGTGGTTCTTTTGTTGTAATGAAGTAATTAGGCTAGCTATCTAGGAAAATTTTGGAATGAACTTCATGTAGTATCCTAATAACCCCATGAATATTCTTACCTAATGCACATTCTTTGATGTTGGCCATTCCATAATGACTCTAATCTTTCTTGGATCTACAAAGATACCATCTACAGAGATAATGTGCTCCAAATACTGCACTCTTTATTGGAAAAATGCATATTTGGATAACTTGCCATATAGCTTATGATTTTACAACTATTGCAAAACCAATTCCAAATGTTGAAGGTGCTCTTCTTCATTATTGTAATATAAAAGAATGTCATCCAAAAAAACTAGAACAAAATGATCAAGGTAATCTCTAAATATGTTGTTCATGATATTCATGAATGTTGTTGGAACATCAATCAATCTAAATGGTAACACTATAAACTCATAGTACCAATACCAAGTTTTGAACACTTTTTTTGGATTGTCCTCATCTTGAATCCTCAACTAGTGGTATCCCTCTCAAAGATCAATCTTAGGAAATATTATTGATCCTCACATTTGATCAAAAATATCATCTATATGAGGTAATGGATACCTATTTTTTATGGTTTCCTTGTTTAGCATTCTATAATCGATGCATAGTCAAAGGGTACCATCCTTCTTCTTCACAAAGATAACCAGTGCACCCCATGATGACATATTTGGCCTAATCAATCCCTTAGCCAATAATTCTTGAAGTTGAGCCTTTATTTCAACCAACTCAATGGTTGTCATCATGTACGATGTCTTAGACTATGGTTTTGAACTAGGTATGATGTCAATAGAAAAAATGAATTTACATCTAGGAGGCAAATGCAATAACTTTTATGGAAACACATTATGAAAATCTTTGATAAATAGGTAATCTTCGAGATATGGTTCCTTAGGTTCCCCCATTTGATTTATCTTGATGATAAATTCTTGGCACCCTTTTCCCTGAGCCTTCTTAAGTTGGATAGATAAAACATGCCTAAGCTTCATCTCTCTTTTCTCAATTTGAATTTGTGTCTGATTCCTGAAATCATCAAGACACTCAAATTTTATCAGATAATATTCAACCTTGGCTTTATGTTTAATAATCTAGTTAACTCATAAGATCACATCATATGATCCTAAAGGTGCTACATATAAATCCATAACTAATATGAATTTGGGCAACCTAATTTCTGCTTTGACTAAACACCTATCAACCATGACTTTTGATTCATTCCCATAATGTATTGATCATGTATTTTCCATCACCCCAGCTCTTCTAGTAAAATTACTAAGCATCCTAGGAGTTATTAAATAATTAGTGGCTCTTATGTCTATCAAAATGGAAACTAGATGGTCAATCAAAGTACTTGATAGCTTAATAGGTAATTCTTGATATTCGGCCTATCAATTGTCAACTGTTACATGAATCCACTGCTAAAAACTATGCTATTGAAGATTAGGGCCTTTGCCCTTTGATTTTTCCTATGGATAATCATGAGCATAATGATCCTCTCTACAAATGAAACATCCTCGTAATGGTGCTTTCTTGACATTCTATTAATTTCCCTTGAAACCATCTTTGGATTCAGTACCCTATTTCTTATTTCTTGAACCATTGATGAACTTGACATTATTTTTTTAAAACTATTTCCTGGAGTCTCCACTTCTCTATTTATGAATATTCTTTTTTAAGGTTGATTTAGAATTTCCAAACCTCTTCTTGAACTTGTCCTTAGCCTATGAAAGAGACTTCAACTTGTGCTCTTGTTTAACCACCTTCTTGAAGACCTGATCCATGGTACAAATTCCATGAACTTCTACCTCTCCACCAATATTGAGCTTCAAACCCATGATAAACTACCTGATCTTGAATCTCTCATCTCCCTAATATTGAGTTATGTACTTTAGCAATTTAGTGAACTACTCCCAATATTCGATCACTGACATATCACCATGTTTTATATTCTAAAAGTCTATGAGATTTTTATCAAAATAAATTTATGGGAGCTACCATGATCTGAATAAAGCCAAAAATTGATCCCAAGTAGCGGTGGTCAAATTCAAATTCATTTCTAACCTTTTGTTAGCCCATCATGTAGCTGTCTCATCAGCTAATTGGTATGCTCCCCGTACTATCTTTGTGACTTCAGAGCAGTTTCAAATTTCAAAATATTTCTCCATCTTTGCTAGCCATGCCTCAGCTCCGTCACCCAGAACAGTCCCATCAAACGTAGGTGGGTTCACCTTCTTCATGTCTCTAGATAACTCTATAGCAACCTAGGCTCTAGCATCCTAAGTATTTTTTTGCTTAATTGGATGCTCTTCAATTTCATCTTGTCTTTCCTATTCTTCATGGCCATGAACCACATACTCCAAATCTATAATCTAATCTCTAGTCTCATTCAAAACTATGATAATCTGGTCCATCTTCACTGATGGCTTAGTGGCAAATTAGCTAGGATCAAATGGAGTGTTGTTATCATTATCATTTGAAGGACCCTCTCTAGAAACTATCATTTTCACCATCCTTATTTTTATCAATAAAAGGGTATCAAAATGTTATTGGACTGATTAGGTCCTAGAATTTGAGCCATAGCTCTAATACCACATGTAACATCCCGACTGGGATCTACCTAGAAAAGTATGATTTTTTTAATTAAACACATATATCAAAATATATTACCCAAGAGAATATAACAGAGATTAAATTAAGTACTCAAGTGTAAAAATCAAATCAAATCATATTACATAACTGATCTCTAATATCATGAAAGTATATCATAAAGCTAATATAGAAAGTAATTACATTAATTCAGCCATGATTGATACAAATATATAGTCACTATTATTAATGTACAATAATAAATAATTACAATTCTTCATGACATTTTCCAATATTAAGTACAATATAATACAATTTAAAATTAATATACATGGCTTTCCTAGAGCATAGTTCCTGAACTTAAAATATCTATGAAAATCTCAAGTGTCATATTGATAAGTAGTCCTGTTGTGAAGAGGGAGAGCATCATCCAAGAAATTTTCACACCAACCACAAACCAATAATCTCTCATGATAATCCCATAAGTAAATGACTCTCCCTCCACAAATGAGTATATAGTTACAATGTGTGAATCTAAAGAGACAAGCAAGTACCCATGTGTTGTATGATTTCTAACTAAACTAAACATGCAATGTATCATTAAAAAACTTGATCTATTATAAGATATTGCACATACATTTAAAATATACTCATGAAATGATAATGTTTCACTAAACATACTTTGGCCAAAGCTTTAAGAATAGTAATATAAAAGTGATCTATAGATCAATCAAATTCATACACACCACTTGATTGGACTACCTTCATCTGACAATACAATGATAGTAAGCTAGTGAATTCCATATCACTCTTTACTCCACATTAGTAATACAAATTGGTCAAATATAAATTCAACCAAAAGATTCATATACTTTAAATTCTATTAAAAAACACATCATGCAACATGATAAACTTAGGAGTAACTACAACATATATTTATTCCATCAAACATATGCATGAATCTTACATTATTTTCTATCCCATACTATAAATAATGACTATATTTATATCACCTGGTAAATACATAATTAACTAAAATTTTTAAATAACACAATTTATTTATAGTTTAAATTCATCCTATTATAATCCATATTACCATAATCTAGTGATTTTAAGCATAACTACAAAGAATCTATAATCTAGTCAAACTAATTAGTCATAATTTCATAGAAACCTAAGATTCTTTTCAACCAACCATGTATAAACAAGAAATTCCTCATTTTATATGAAACATAGAATACACATTGTCATATTTATAGAGTCATATTTACATACCCTCGTAAATCTCTAATATGTATATTTATTTAATATAGATTATAACCCAAGTATACACCCTCGAGGTACTATTATATACTATTAGGCATATTTACACCCATTTTCCGACAAGCACTTCTTTTAATAACCCTAAATGCATAATTTGGTATAATGTCAAATTATATATAATGGATTTCACACATGTGATCCCAATACCCCACATGGTTATCTCTTGATACTTAAATTGCTAAATTCACTTAAGGCACTATTTCATCCAAATAAGCATGTTTATAATGAAACATATGGTATTTCCAAAGACATAGGGTTATATATTCCCAATTAACTATAACCCAACCATTTATGACATCACATGTGGAGTAATTCAACTATGGTTCTATGCATATCATGTATGGTTTGTACAACATCTCAAATACATGTCATTATAAAAAGCTTTCTCTAATTACTCATGGTCTATTAGGAGTTTTCCATGCGTAATCTATATTAAGTAAATAAATTACAATGCTTTAATAATAACTTATACCCATTTACCAGATTAAAGAAATATACTCTTGGTATATCAATATGCCTTTTCACATCTATTGCCATTTTTGGGGTTTAAAAAAAACCTTGTCTTTTTTCACACATATACCAATGCCAATTGCATTTATACTAATCTAAAAACATAACAAAGTCTAGCGAATCAAATATTTCACCTAACATCAACTCACTAAAATTAGAAACATTTAGGTAAATAAATACCACATGTCTAAATCCCTTGGACTAGTAGGGGTTATCTAAATCAACATCCCAAATACATGCAGGGATTTGTTTTATTACAACAAGATGGAAAAACACAGCTAGATGAAACCAATAGAGGTAAGTGAATTAATACAAACACTCATATTTTTTGTCAAGCTCACAGGAATTAGTCGATGCCAAAGAATTAAGTGGTGCCATCATGTATGGTTTCCAAACTTTCTCAAACTCTCACATAGGTAGCGTTCTTGATTCATTTATATAGGCTAAAAAAGTGTAATAAAAGTGACATACACATATATATACAGTCACCCAATAGAAGGCAAGATCATACAATTATAGTACAATGACTTCAATATATTTATGTATAGGTGGTGTGTTATGTCTATTTGCAACAATATTTAACACAATGAATCACGCAAAGATTGATGTCATTGACTTGAACAGACTGGTAATACATAGCATCGATTTCTCATGATACATACTAGATGACATTAAGTATTAAATCGACACCCCCTAAAGTTCTTAGTTTTAAAATTGTATATTCAAATCTACACCTATAAGAATAACATTGACCCCAACATAATAATGTTTGTCTATTATAGTTTCTAATCATGCTTATTTTAGTGTTCTAAAAAAATATTAACATGTTGGAACAAAAAGACAATAGGGTGATTTCATATTGATTATAACTCCACTCAGCTAGTAGCTTTTAAAATTATGATAGCTACCCAAAATAAGAAACACTGACGTAGGTATAATTCTCATGTATTTATATAGATGATGCTATGATAATCTTTAACAATATAGATCTTTTAGAATCCAATATAATAGCGATGTTGCAAGATAGGCAATGCAATACAGGTTTTATTCTCTTAAACAATCACTGCTGACATACTAAGGCAATGCCTAGACTAAAATATTTGTTTTCTAATGGGTCTAGTTTAATTACTCCTAGGTTGATGCCAAATAAACACTTAGCTGGTTGTAGGTCTTTAACATACACACTATTCATTCAATATAATAGACTAACAAAAAGGATCTATAGACTAGGTATATAAACAACCTGATATTGTCATCTTCCTCTTTAATTTGTTTTTCAAACTAAACAAAGAAAATATAAAGCATTCGAACAAGTATATTGTTATACATATATAATATTAACATAATATCCCATTATAAGCATAATAAAATTCATTGATATATGTAATTGAAAACACCACCTACTAGATAAATTTGGTTATTGATCCTCTATGTCTCTTTTTCCTCTATCTTTCACTCCTTTCTCTTCCTTCTAACCTTCTTTTCCCCAATGCATATGATATGATAACTTTCACTAACTTCCCTATGTAAAAATAGGTGCAAATCTTCTTTCATAGTTTTTTTTTGCTTTTTGTTTGTTTTTTTTTTTTGTTATTTTAATATCTTTAATTCTTTCTAATTTTTCTAATTTTAAATTATTTCCTTTCTTTTTGTTTTTTATTCTAGCCTTTAAATTTTCTTTTATCTTTTTTCTGTCTTTTTCTATTTTTTTATTTTCTAGGATAATTTCTATTTTTAATATATTTTACTATGGAATGCTAAAATTTCATAATTGTATTAAATAAAATTAGAATCCAAATATATTATAGCAATTTTATATGGAAATTTCAAATTTTACAAATAACCTGTATTTTAAATTAATTTTTGCCAATTTTTTTTTTATCATCATCAATAACAAAACGTGCCAAACCCACAAAAGAAACCTTTATGATATTTTTACCTACTCTGACAAACCACATAAAATAATACTTCAAGAAAGAAATAAACACACCATAAAAAATTATTTTCAATGCATTTATATCATTTACTAACTACTGTGGTGTGTGTAGGGTTTTGTTAGCTCTTTGTAGACCTCCAATATCTCCATCTATGTCACCCTCTCTGATAATGCTCTCCTGCTAGCATGTTTTTAGGGATGAGTTATCTTACATCCACCTCATAAAACATAGGTAATTATATCATATCGCATGATAAATATATATCAATAATATAATTGAAATAATACATTAATATGCTCAAAATGTAAATGCATACATTAACCAACTCATATTAAGTAATCATGTATCATCATGTATCTAAGAAATATTCTACTATCCCATAATAGAATAAATCTAAATCATAGTAAAAAATATAAACAATATCATATGTGTCGACTACAAATAACCGTGAATAGTCAAATAGTTTACTTAGCAAGGAATTGAGATGAAATACAATTTATAGTTATCTTATGCAATAAACTATATCAAAAAATTCGATTCTGTTTGATCCACCTAGTAAAACTACATGAGACAAATCAAAATAGCATAGTTCATCTCCATTTAAATTAACTACATCTCCTCCATCAATTGAATAATTTATTTATTATACACATTTATATTAGTCTAGTTCAATACCCTCAGGATATGATTAGTGAGATCCCATTGCAAAACTTTCTTGCCTTCCCTCACAAATTCCTTTTCCTGAACTCATGAGAACTTTAAATCATTTCCGTAATCATTGATTGCAAATTTTATTTGAAATGAATATCCCCCAACCTCTACCTCTAGGTAAATAATCCACCTTGTATAGGTCTGAGTATAATATTCTCTAACAATGTGAATAAATGTCCATACAAGTTTATGAAACTTTAGATGCTTCTCTTTCACTTAAATTTCCTATGGATTCCATGATTCCTAATGAAATATTAATTTATGTGGATGATCCTCCCTTATTCATTAGTGTCCAAATTGGTGATATTCAAGTCAAGTGTGCCTTAATTTATTAAGGGTCACACACTTGTATCACATCCCTTTATTTCATTAAGACTCTTGGATACTCTTAATACAGTCTTATATCTACCCAAACTACATGCCAAGGCTATGATTTAAGACAAATTCCTCCTCTTGTTTATTTGGATCCCCATCATGGTTAGAGTTAAGCTAATGGTTTTTAATTGTGTTTTATCCTATAATATTTTACATTGACGACCCTAGACACATCACGTGAGAGCCATTATGTCTTTTCCATGATAGTGTGTTAAATTTACTCATAATGGCACTATATTTAATATTGAGGGAGATATTAATCCTTTTGATTTTTAAAAATTACAATATCATGGTGTTTTTAAAATACCCACCCTTGAACCTTTAACTAACATCCCTTTTCATGAATATCAAATATTTAACTCTTTTGTCAATTATAATAGTTGTTATAATGGACACCTCAAATATGTGAGAAACATACTTCTTAACCTATATTATATTCTGATGATGTAAATCCTGATGAGATCAGTTTGAATATCAAAAACTATAATCTACCTTGTAGAATTACTGCTCACTTACCCCCTTATTTATAACCTCATTCTCTCCAAAAGTTGATTGAAAATGTTTTTTATTTAATAGTCAAGCCTAAACAATCATTTCCTCATTCCTCTACAATTGATAGATTAATTTATGCCTTCCAAGCCCATATTTATACACCTAATTATGGTAATGGATATTCACCAGATGACCCATTCATAGTCGGTTATGTTCAAGCCAAGGATGTATAAATTCTTCATTATTGCTCTTATTTATATGATTCTTATGAGTCTACTTTACATTCACATGGTAATCATTTAGTAGATGTAGTTCCTTATCCTTCTACTGCACCTATTATTATTTATTATTCCATTGATGTTTATAGGTCTGAGATGGATTAGGTACCACCTTCTTCCCATTCTACTCTAGTCACTTCTAGGCCTCTTAGGAGTATGCTCATTGATCATGGCATGATAGGAGCTTACTGATTTACTAAGTTTTTTTATCCTTCAAGCAACATTCACCTAGAGATGTTAGCCACATTAATTCAACCTATGCCAAGTGTATCTCTTTTAGCTATAAATCCTAATTAGGAGCCTACCCATAGATGCATGGATCATGGTTCTCTATCTAATCAAGCCTTACCCACTACAAAACTTTACTCTGGTCTTAGATGATAGGCAAATAAGCCATATTATGAGTTCCATAAGATAGATAGTCATTGGGCCAAATTTTGTGAAGCATACCAGAGATTCTTAGCACAACATTAGACAAAGTTTTGTTCCTATCACATATAGTATATCTCCCCATTTAGCTACTCCTATGTGCACTTGTTTTTTTCATGGCATGACTACACACACTTAGACATATTGTAACCATATTCGATAATACATTGATGTGTTTCATCTTGAAATAACACATACCTATAGTAATAAGATCTTTCCACCTCTGAAGATATATCTAGACTATATTCCCAATCATGAGGAAGTCTATTGCCTTTAGCATTGGTGTGATACACTCATATAGACATATGTAGAGTATTCCAACAACATTTACCATGATTTACATAGTCTAGACCTTCACCTTCCTAGCATCATCATCAATATCATTCTCAGACAAAGGCTCAACCTTATCCTAGACCCATGCATTTCCACATATCATAAGATTTCAACCATACCCTAGTGCAGGTTTATCACATTGAATATCCCTATTAAGAGGCTCCTTGTTCTCCTCATTAGTCTTCTCATTCTTTATCTATAGAGATGTTACATTAGGAAGTCCTTGTACAAATCTCTGTGAAGATAGATGAGACCATGCTCATATCTAGATGATAGTTATAGTAGGACTTATTAGATGTTATTGATGATGTATGCAGGATATATATTAGTATTTATGAGCACATCATTGTGTGACATATCATATTACTCTTCACATTATCATATGATTGAATTTGATATTTACATTTCATTATGAGTATTGGTGATGCCTTATTTTTTATATCTCCCGTATATCATGGTTTTCTTTCATTTTCAGCACTTTATTTTTCCTTATATAACTTAAATTTATGACATCTTATTTATATTATTATTTCTTTCATTATACTTTCTTTAAATTTATATTTTAATATTAAAACTTGGGTAACACCTTTGAGTCTTATTTGTTTTATTTTCTTTCATATTTTGGTGATAATTTCAATACCTATCTTTATTCCCCCTCTTTTTGGTATTATCACTACTTTCATAAGTAATTGTGATATCTTTTTTCTAAGATATTACAACCTCCTAGTGAATTGAATACAACTATACATTGTCCATGTCACTTCCATTACACTACCTTACATCTTTATGATCAGTTACAAGTATACCCATCATTTTACCATTTATTACATGAATAGATCATCTAATATCCTCATCTTACCTTTTACGTTCCCTTCATTTGAGGCACACATAGGTCAAATTTCAGATTGCACACTTGTGGGAAAGTTCAGAAACTTTTTGATACCATGGTCTTCGATACTCTTCTCTAGTGACCAGGTGTAAGTTATCTTGTGCTGTTACTTATTTCAATAATGATTTGTTATCCAAATTTTTATGGATGATTAATATAAAGATCCATAAAATTTTAAAATCCATATTATAAAAGAGCAAAATAAAATAATCAAAAGGCAATTAAAACTCAAACTCATGTGTGATCTTTTGGCACATATTCTATTCTCGTCGAAACTCAAACTACACATTTTGCCTCATGATAAATCTAAGGGACATTAGAGAATGATAGGCTCTTAGATTGGGATAGGAGGTCTCATTTTATCATATAGTACCACCTAATTTCTCATACAAGTACCCAATCATCGTAGTAGAATGATGACTATGTGAGGGGTCCTGAGGAATATGGAACATGCTATGGGAATGTAGGACCATTTTAGTTTTCATCAATATAAATTTCATGGGAATGATCTATGTATTTCATTTCTTATCCCAAACTTTGTGTTTGATAGCCGAAGTGGCTTAAGTAATTGATGTTAACAATTTATAGCATTGGCATACTTGTTTAGTGTGTATCATCATTGCTAAGGATTTCCACATCACCCATGTGACACCTCACTCTCCTTCTTCACATCATATTATCCCCAATATTCCCCTTGATGGATATAACTTCTAGATAATCATATCCTTGATCACACTTCCCACCTTATCATGCCTCTTTCTTGATTTGTAGTGTAAGACCCTCAAATAGGACCGGGCTTTCCTCTTAAACATAGTTACACCAATTTTTCATATCATATTATTTACATCATTCATGTATCATTCAATGGTCATACTTTTTTTATTTATTTTTTATTTGTCTTATTAATTATCTATCATTTTCTCATTTACATCTTTGATTGACATTTATCATTTTGAATTCATTTACTTATATTTAATTAAATATCTCATCATTTTTTATCTATTTTACATTAATTTTTAACCATTTATTTTTGTTTTTCAACTTTTTATCTACTTACAACATTTTTATCATTCTTTTTAGCCATGCATTCACTCACATTTCACACAAAATAATAAAAAATACATTATATATAGCATAAGAAAGCATAATCATATGTGATAGAAATAAAATTCATCAATAGATAAATAAAATACATCAATAGATAAAATCCATGATTCATACTAAAAAACACACACATATGGCTTGAAAACATTATATACATCATACATAGTAAAAAAAATAGATATAAGTTTGAAATCCATCATGAGGACATGCTACACTACCCATTAAGCCTTGAGACTACCCTCTCTTTATAATCCACTATAGGTACTGCATCATGATAACATATCATCCACCTAACCCTATGGATTGGCCATTTTGACCTATAATCGCGATACCTATATAGTTGTCACAAATGAGTGGTTGTCTCCTAAGATTATGCCTACAACTCTCTTTTGACATTTCCTAGTGGTGTTACATTGTGAGATCCATCTAATAATACCCATATCTCTTAGAAACCCTCACCAACCAGCCTAAATAGCTCAACATAACTCTAGACCAAGGCACCAATGTATCAATCAATAATGAAGTATGTTTTGGTAACACATCATCCAAAATGGCATGGTGGGTCATCTCCATCAAGGTTCTTATTGTAGTATAGAATTTCACCCTTATGGAAGATTTTTTTAGGTTTTCTCACTCCTGTATACAAAATGGGAACACCTCTAGGATGTGGGTATCTTGTGATGAAGGTGAACCTTTGGATTATGGGCCATCTCCCTAGGTATATCAATTAGGCTCTTATTAAACTACTCTAAACTATTGATTACCAAATAAAAGGGTTAGAAAAAGGAGAAAGGGATAACTAAAAATTAAAAAGGGTGATACATCAAGATTTGACACTCCAAATTGCTTGAAACACACATTAAGAAAGCTCAAATACAACCCTCACTCAAATAACCTCTCAAACATGTCATTTATGCATCAATATTTCTAAGACTGGGCCCACTAAGTAAGAGATGAAGTATGGAGAGTATTAAAATCACACAATATCTTCACTAATGACCAAAAGCACAAGTTTTAGACCTAAAACAATGGTGGAAAACATGCAAAAAGGTATTAAAGATGGAAAATTACCAAGGAAAGACATCCTTTCACAAAGAAAACATGCACAAATTGACTAGATAACTAGTTTCAAGCAAAGAGGTAGGCAAAAAATAAGTTGTTTTATTTCTTCAAGAGGCTATTCTTACAGAAATGGGTAGGGTTATTCCATACCAAAATGAGGATCCTCCTTTTCAATGGAGAGAAAAAGGGATATATAAGAGAAAAGGGGAGGGAGAGGAGAAGATATTTTGAGGAAGATAACATCATGCTCCACTAAATTGATAAAATATCTAGGATTTTCATTAAATATTCAAAATTGCTTTTACACTTCCCAAAAATCCTCCACTCACTTTTATGCCACATCTCCACTTGGTTTCTAGAAGCCTCTAACAACTTTGTGAAGGCTTATCACATCAACACACCATTGCAACTGTAATATTGACCAATATTAATTATACATTTCTCTAATTTAAAATTAAGACAATTAAAATTTAAAAATAACCCCTATGACCTATCCTTTGACTGCCTTCTAGTAAAAAAGTTAGTTGAGTGATAAGTCTTCCCAGAAGGGTCACTTCGCACCATCATAACTTTCCACTAGAAACTCACACAGATGCAAAACAAAGTGCATTGCCTTATCATGACTTCGAAGTATAATCATACAATTTTTCATGAAATTTGGATTTCATTTGATCCTACACAAATAAGAGTCAAAAGTGCTCACTAGGTAGATTTAGCAACTGGAAACATAGAAAAATGACTAAGTAAAAATCAGCTCAGAAGCCAATTTTTAACCTTGTGCATTTTGCATGTTATATGTGTGCACTATATTTTCCATTGCACTCTAATGACATTTATCTACCACCATGAAAAATTTGAACAATATTTGACCTCTTTGACTGCTGCTAAAATGATCTTAAAACATGCGTATTGGCCAGATCTAAAAACTGAAAACATGATAAATTGATGAAGTAAAAATCAATTCAAAAGCCAATTTTAAACCCTACTTATTTCACATGTGGAAGAAAATTTTATGCACATTATTTTAACCTTAATATTCTTCCCACATTTTTATACAACCATACGAAATTTTAAGATTATTGTACTTGATTTGATCCTGTGCAATGGTGTTTGAAAAGTGCGGCACAGGTTGATTTGACACCTGAAAACAAACGAAAAATGTGTACTAGGTAGTTTTCATGGATGTGTATCTTTCAAGTGAAGAATGATTTTATGTGACTACCTTGACCATTATATTATCCTAATATTTTTATACCCTCATACAAGTTTTTGAGATAAATTAGCATGATTTATCCCTACAAAATTGCTCTCAAAAAATGTTGTCTAGGTTGATTTGGCACTAAGAGCTCACATAAATCTTAGTAAAAAATCAGCTCAGAAGCCAATTTTCATCACTATGACATTGGTACTTGAGATTTAATTATCTTAATTTTTATATGCATACACATTATTCCCATATTTGGCTACCACCATGAGAAATTTTAAGGTGATTAGACAGGATTTACCCTTGTGAAATTGCTACCAAAAAGTGTTATGCATGTTGATTTAGCACTGAGAGATCTAAACCCTAAAACTTGAAAATTTGAACCTCTCCACTTTTTTATTGAAAACTTTGATTGATGAACGTGTAGAAAGATCATATGCAATAAAAAATTTCAATGAATGGTTTAGGAGAATGGCATAGTCAATCTATGCAAAAGTTTTATATGGAGGCCAATAGTTCCCCATTGGGCCTCTTATGCCATAACATCTATAAAGTTGAAACCAAAATAAAATCATCTCATATATAATCCAATAACCTCATACATATATCTAACATATATATCTATATATACAATAAATAAATCAACATGAACACATTTCACTTACCCATAGTAGAACCATTGGCTTGAATATATAACACCTCCAAGGTATCCTTCCTCTACAGAGGTAAAAATCCTTTGTAATACCCTGGCTAGATGACACAAACATGTCATGCTATACTATTTATCTAACACATTATGATTTAGGTTAAAGTTGGCTGAGCTATATGATCTCTACGGTGTAATTGTAGATATGGTTTTGGCTATGGTTGTGGCAATGACTAAGCCTATCTCTATCGATGCCTACATATTTGTATCAGTGCCGATGGTTGTGCCTATACTTAATTTTAAAAAAAAAAACTATAAATATTCCTCCTCCTTTTATAGTGTGATATCCTCACTATCATATTTCCACCCTAGGACGATGAGGCCATATAACTAGAACCTCATTAGGGACCCCCTCCCCCTCTCACACCATGTTTTTCCATCGCATAGAAATCGTAATAAGTTTAAATAACAAGAGGATTTATTGGGTATGGGAATCTAAATTGACTTGATATATGATAATGTGTATGTGGCTTTATCCACCATAGATAGGGTATAATGATCCTAGCTCATACATGTGCATGTATAGTGGATGGGCATGATGGTTAGGAATCCACAATGCCCACATATGACTACCAAATGATATACCCACGTTGCATTATCTACAATGCCATCACATGGGCAATAGGCTGCATAGTGTGATCATGTGACCATATTTGCATTCATTTGAGGGAATCATCCATATCTGGGGCAACCATACTAGTCTATACATAGGGAAGTGCTCATAGATCCATCTCCCCAAAATAATACCAAGCCCCATAGTCTATTAGCCTCTTGATAATATACTATACAAATCATGCACTAACTTCACACAAATAAACACACCTAAATCATACAATATTTCATTATCTAACATAAATTGCCATAGGTCTATAATATATAATAGCATTCTAACATATGATAGATCACTCAAGTTGTCAAAGTCTAATAATTTCATTTTGGATATCTGGATCGGTCGATATATATACATTAAATGAATTGATGTTTAACCCTGCTCATAATACCTCTCAAAATCTATGGATGACACAAATAATGTATTCCCCTCATTAGAGGAATCTAGGATGTTTCATAGCATAGGTGTACCCACAATAATTAGGCCTAAAGTTCATGAACATCCTCCAACATGATACCCACCTTGATGGCATCCCCATCCACCACCCACTAGAAGGTATTAGTCACTCTCTCCATACACCTAATAACATGGTCAATAACTCTTTACTAGTTAGGATCTGATGCATCTTCATAATATGATTGAATCCAAGTGCAATCAAATACACTCAATTACCTACATGTAACTTCTCTAGTAAATCAAATAACCATATAACATCTAACAGTATCCACAATCTTTGCTTCCTCTATAAAATATCAAACAACATAGCACAAACCATGGCTCTATCCTAAAACTAAAATAAACTAGACTTAAAAATAATTAGAAAACAATTTATTTCAAATTACCCACTTCATTAATCATTTACCTAACTACATCAACCATGTTATATTTTTAAACTATATCAACAATGTATCTTACTACATCCACCATCCATAAATCTGGACTATATTCGCCATGACCTATGATATCATCTTTTCCCTATACTACATTAGTCTGCATACACACCATCAGCCATATCCTCAAATTATGATATGCCATAGGACATGATTTTAATTACATCAACTAGGCTCATTTAAAATGAAATCAACTAAAACATATGTCATCAATCATTTTACTATTTTGTCAACTGTATCGACCATATTTCACAAGATTGACCAAATTTTGTCTAACTACATTGGCCAGCTTAGATGGTGTCAACATTTTTTAAACAACCTCAACTTCTAACTACATTGACATGTCTGATACCATTCATAATACATAGTGATTTTTCATTGGGCCATTATTAATTCACTTGACCTACATGTCAAATTCTCATCACCTACTCTAAACCTAGGCTAGTTGGGTAAAATTCAATTACATGAATTTGTGTTGGCACCTACATTTATTAATATTTTCCATTTTTACTTAAAATGCTAAAATTCAAAATTAATACATGTCATACCTATACCACACTAGGTTTTGTTGTCATTCATCCACTAGCTCATCCACCACCTCGTGTGTGGGCCATCTTCTTTTCTTTCTCTATTTCAGCATTCTACCAGTCTAACACAATCTACATATGAATAAAAATAGATAAGTTGCTCATTTGTTTCCATAGCTAGTCTTGCTTGTAGTCATTTGCTTTAAGTTTCTTGTCAAAAGGATTGTTTATATCACTTTCATTATTTTAAATTATTGTTTCTTAATTAGGATTAATACACCAATTAATTCAAATTTTGATAAAACATAAGTTAAATAGAATTTTGGGATTTATCAAGAATCAAAACAACATAAATGATGGAACAATCAAATCCTTGTAAAATATGAATGGTTGAATGTAGATACAAATAGGTAAAGTAGAGAAACTATGGGGGGAACATGTGTAACTAGACCTCCAAAGGAAGAGACAAAGTGTGATGCTTAGAAGGAGCAAGAAAAGAATGAAGAGAACATAGAAACTAAAGGGAATGCATACACCAACTAAGAATTGGAAATTGGCTTAGAGTGGAAGAGAAAGGATAATGAAGAAGCATCAAATGCATAATTGAAGAGAAATTAGAACTAATTTATTGTAGGTTTAATGAGCATCTATAGAGGCAACAATTATATTCACTATGGGAAGGATAGCCTTTATGAGGTGTTATGAATAAATATAGTGTTAGGTTGGTTTTAGGGGTGGTCAGTATAGAGATTCCAAGGATAGTTCAATCACTCTAAAGGGACTCATCCCCTATGTCTACTTTAATATAGGGATTAGTAAACTGAAAGTATATAAGGAGCTAATGGTAACTGAGAAGTGGTTTGAATAAGTTACAAGAGTTTTAGAGAGACATAAAAAGGAAGTTAAAGGTGAGGTCAACACATCAATTGATCATAGTATATTTAATATATTGACTAACATCACAACTAGTTTTCATATATCAATGCAAAAATTTCCTAAATCAATTGTAGGTAATATGTTGTCAGGAACTATGGCACTATGGCACTTCTTGTGGGAGCAATTATCACGTTGTACCATATGATTGGTATATTGACCCTCAATAGTATTTTTTATCCTATGAAATGAAGTGGCAGGCTAAGGGTCTCACTACAGATGTTGATAAGAGGTGTGATATTATAGGATCCTTAAATGGTAGACATCTAGAATTCATATTCAAGAATAACCATGCTAACTTGATATTAACTAATATCAAAAAAAATGGTAGGAGGTCAAAATGAAGAAGTTTTCTAACTAGACTATCAAAGATTTGAAAAAAATTAAATAAAAGATAGGAGAATCCATATGGGAGTATGATTGTTGATTCTCTAATATTATAAATAAAGTGAATTTTTAGTTTCAGGAGGCTGATAATGTTGCATGGTTTGTTGAGGGACTGAGCAATAAGATTCTCTTTTCTATAGCTCAAACTTAACTCCCCACTAAAATTGAGGCTAGGGCAGCTATGATTAGGGTGAATTTTATGAATGGGGAAAGCTCTCACGTATTGAATCTCAATCTTCTGCAAAGCCAATTTTTTGCCATTACCCCAAACTGGGGCAAAAAGGATTGAGGCAATAGGGAAATTTTTTAGGGATCTCTTGTGTTTGGTAGGTATCAAGTCTACAGTGGTGGTCAATGTTCATTATGAGCCTAGTGTTTTTTGTTTGGAGATAGGGGGGAAAATGGGTGTCAAGGAAGGCAGATATTTTTTGAGTGTGTAATAACAAGCATGATCGAGATACATATCAAGAGTGATGTGGAGTGATAATGAGATAAACGTTTGACAGATGGGCCTACTCTTCTCATAGAGTAAGGTCCCCTACCTAGTCAATATAATTGAAAAAATCTCTTTATACCCATGTCAATGTTCTAAGTTTACTCACATGGATTTTATCCTAGATACTCCTTAAATCCATACAATTTTGTTTCACTATGGACTTGGATTTAAATATCTAGTTACAACCTTAGGGTTTGGATACATGGTTATAACCTCATGAAGAGAATGGTGGATATATTTTGAAGGGGAGATCCATAGATTTTCTTCCTAGCCCAATGTAATGTAAGGAGTATCATACCAAAAATGAGTACCACCTTAACAATCCAAAGAATGGGAGAAAACATAGAGAATGCTATTATTATGGTGAGGGGTGAGGTGTGATGTAAGTTGAGGCCAATAATTGAAAGGAGAAAAATCAAAACCAAAGATAGATGCGAACAAAATGTATCATTTCACTATCATCTCAAGAAGATTATGATTCTCTAAACTTGATAGAATCCCCCTAGAACAAAAGATAATAAGATAAAGCTAAATTTATTACAACCCTTCACCAAGCCCATCACTTGGCATAATATTTGATTGCGAGGAGTAAAAGGTGACAGTGAAGAAATTGACCCTGGAATACTATTTTTGAAGGTGCAAGTAGAAATTCATATTTGTAACTTTTGGATCGGTGAGGGTAGATAAAGTCCATCAAAGATTGTCCCTCAAATTACATGGACTTTGGCACACTTGAACATAGGGTGTATCGTTATTAGTATCTCTTTCTTGAGAGAGAAAAATATTGATTTAATTTAATTTTATTTATATATGTTAATAGTTAATTTTATTTCTAAGCTATAAATTACATGAAATGTGTAATACAAATACCAAAAATAAAAAAAGTTGTGTTTCTAATTGATTATAAGAGAAAGGAGTCGAAAGACGAACAAGGGTTTGTAGAAAGTTGTTTGTCATTTTATACAACAAAAATACAACATAAGAATAGATATCAATTATCCGTGACAAAGATATCTTCTTGTGTACTCAATTTCTCTATGCAGTTTACTCACAATAAATTCTAAAAAAGACATACTTGAAAATATTTAATAACATTCTATACAACATAATCAATACACTACATTTGACACATCCGATTATTGATTAAATATTGGAAACTAATGTTGCATTATAAATTATATGATAAAGATAAATAAATAATGCCAAATATGTATATATTCTTCCTTCAAATTATATTTTAGTTTTATTGTTTAATATCAAAAGCTAAAGCGCACATGAAATAATCAAATATAGTCCCAAGGTAAATAGAGTCACAAACTACCTGAGAATTGATACTAAGGCCATAGAGTGAAATTTTATTCCTTTAAATTAATAAGAATCACACATATTTATATATTTTTCATATCTAATAAAAGCAACATGTACTCATGCCTCAACATGACATTTTTTCTATGAATAATATATGAAGGCTATTATCAATATTCCTTTATGTGGGAAGTTTAACTTACAAAATCAAATCATATTTTTCTATGGTGCTAATTTTATCTAATCTTTGTTTTGGGTTTGTTAGAGTTTATAAATCAATCTACACATCATTAAAAGGTATGGGGTGGGTGTTTCCATTCGTCTCATATCATGATGAATATTCACAAATGGATTAGCCACAACTATATTCCCCTCTCTCTGGGATGTTGGTTCCAACATTTCTTCTTTGACCACGCACATCACCACTATCCATTCCAAAAGAAACTGAGTTTGGTGTTGTAGAACCCTCTATTTTTGGTACACAATTTATAATATGTTCTTAAAGGTGTTATATAATGGCTTTCATAGACTCATTTTTATCCATATTTTCCTCCATTAACATCATCTCCCCTACCATTTTTTTCCTTTCCTTAAATTATCCTTACAAATCTACCTCAACCCATATATCTAAGCATAGGAAAATCAAAATCTACATTCTTAATACCACAATCCAATTGTTGCCTTCAAAAACTTCTACAACCCTAATATGGATGATTAAATACTACAACTGTAAAGACTGAAGCATTTAATTTCTAAGCGGTCAACTCAGAGTTTTAAATATTAGTATAAACATTAGGGTATATAAGGAAAAATCAAAAACCTCATCTACCTCTCTAGTTTATAGATAATAAGTTATTTCTCAACATGCCTCATATGATTGATTGAATAACAGCTATGGAGATCAATCAAATGTAGATCCCTGACATACAATGTTGCAACTAAAACTTGATCCTAAAGTTTTCTAATGTAGCCAAATTTCATTCAATCTAAAATATTTAGAATAATTTTTTTTTTTAAAGATTGATTTTGATAAATATGTCTAGTCCAAAATAAAAGAAACAAAAAAACCCAAAAATTGATAACCAACCTTTTCAAATACAAGACCCAAATGTCTAATAAAAACCACAAATCAAATGCAAAGATGGAAACATTCAAAACTATTATTATTTTAGAATCCTTACCAAAAGAATCTTGAAAAATCCTAATTTTTGTATGATAAATTTAATATAAAAATTGTATGTAAAAATCATTATTTGAAAATAATGAAATAAAATGGAATCCTTCTAAATAGCACATAATACTTATGATGGGTCATGGCCTTCTCCCAAAGAGTTGTTTATTTATGCCTCCAAATTTATCCCTTCATTTTTTCAACCCAATTATGTATGTATTAGCTTATATTGTTTTAGTCAAAATGATATTATAATATAAATTAAATTTTACAACTAAAATAACTTCTTTTGTTACCTGTTGATACAATAAAGTTCAAATGACTTAAATATCCAACTTATTAATTTTTATATATACACCATCTTCCATAGGATAGAAATAGACTGAAACTAACAACATAAACCTTAGAAATAATAGAGATTAACCCTGACAATGTGAGAAACTAGGTATGAGTGACTTACTGCATTTTTATCATTCTTTTTAGCCATCCATTCACTCACATTTTCCACAAAATAATAAAAGATACATTATACATAGCATAAAAAATCATAATCATATGTGCTAGAAATAAAATACATCAATAGATAACATCCATGAGTCATATTGAAACACACACATGCACATATGGCTCAAAAACATTATATATATATATATATATATATATATATATATATATATATATATATATATATATATATATATATATATATATATATACATATATATATATATATACATATATATATATATATACATATATATATATACATATATATATATATATATATACATATATATATATACATATATATATATATACATATATATATATATACATATATATATATATATACATATATATATACATATATATATATATATACATATATATATATATATATATATATATACATATATATATATACATATATATATATACATATATACATATATATATGTACATATATATATACATATATATATATATATATATATATACATATATATATATATATACATATATATATATATATATATACATATATATATATATATACATATATATACATATATATATATATATATATATACATATATATATATATATATATATATATATATATATATATATCATACATACATACTACAAAAATAGATATAAGGCTGACATCCATCATGAGGACAATCTACACTACCCATAAAGCCTTGAGACTACCCTCTCTATACAATCCACTGTAGGTACTGCATCGTGATAACATACCATTCACCTAACCTTATGGATTGGCCATCTGGGCCTATAATCGTGAAACCTATCTAGTTGTAACCAAATGAGTGGTTGTCTCCTAAAATAAGGCCTACAACTCTCCTTTGCCATTTCCTAGTGGTGCTAGATTGTGATCTCCATCTATTAATCTCCATATCTCTTAGGAACCCTCACCAACCAACATAAACAACTCAACATAACTCTAGGCTGAGACACCAATGTATCAATCAATGATGAAGTATCATGTTGTGGTAGCACATCATCCACAATGTCATGTTGGGCCATCTCCATCAAGGTTCTTATTGTAACATAGAATTACACCCTTTTAGGAGATTGTTTCCATCTATTTCACTCCTAGCTACAAAATGGGAACACGTCCAGGCTTTGGGTATCCTATGATGAATGTGAACCTTTGGGTTATGGGCCAGCTCCCTAGGTGTATCAATTAGGCTCTTAATAAACTACTCTAAACTAATGATTGTCAAAGAAAAGGGTTATAAAAAGGATAAAGGGATAACTAAAAATAAAAATGGATGATACACCAAGATTTGACACTCCAAATTACTTGAAACTGACACTAAAGAAGTTCAAAGACAAACCTCACTCACACAACCTCTCAAACATGCCATTTTTGCGTCAATATTTATAACACTGGGCCCACCAGGTAAGAGATAAAGTATAAAGGAGTATAAAACTCACACAATACATTAACACAAGTTTTAGACCTACAAAAATGGTGTAAAATGTAAAAAAAGGCAATAAAGATGGACAATTACCAAGGAAAGATACCCTTTCATAAAGTGAACATGCACAAAAAGATTAGACCACTAGTTGCAAGCAAAGAGGTAGGAAAAAAATAAGTTGTTTTATTGCTTCAAGAGGATATTCTTACAAAAATGGGTAGGGCTATGCCATACCAAAATGAGGAGCCTCCTTTTACGATGGAGAGAAAAAGGGGGATATAAGAGAAAAGGGGAGGGACAGAAGAAGATATTTTGAGGAAGATGACATCATGCTCCACTAAATTAAAAAAATATATCTCAAAATATCTCGGAGCTTCATTAAATATTCCAACTTGATTTTACACTTCCTAAAAGTCCTTCACTCACTTCTATGCCACATTTCCACTTGGCTTATAGAAGCCTCTAGCAACTTTGTGAAGGCTTATCAAATCAACACACCATTGTAGTTGCAATATTGACCAATTTTAATTATACATTTCTCTAATTTGAAATTAATATAATTACAATTTTAAAATAACCCCTGTGACCTATCCTCTAAGTGTCTTCTGGTAAAAATTTTGGTTGAGTGATAAATATTCTCATAAGGGTCACTTCGCACCATCATAACTTTCTACTAGAAACTCACCTAGATACAAAACTAAGTGCATTACCTATTTATCACATTAGAGTATAATCATTCAATTTTTCATAGAATTTGGACTTCATTTGATCATGTAAAAATTGGAATCAAAAGTGCTCACTAGGCAGATTTAGCAACTAGAAACATCAAAAAATGACTAAGTAAAAATCACCTCAGAAGCCAATTTTTAACCATGTGCATTTTTCATGTGATATCTAATATGTGTGCACTATCTTTTCCATTGAATTCTAATGAAATTTATCTACCACCATGAAAATTTTGAAAAATATTAGACTTATTTTACTATTGATAAAATTATCTTGAAATGTGTGCATTGGCCAGATCTAAAAACTAGAAATACAGGTAATTGATTAAGAAAAAATGAGTTCAAAAGCCAATTTTTAACCTTGCTTATTTCACATGTGAAAGCAAATTTTATGTGCATTATTTTTACCTTCATATTCTTCCCACATTTTTATACCACCATGTGAAATTTCAAGGTTATTGTACTTTATTTGATCCTATGCAATGGTGTTTGAAAAGTGTTTTACATGTTGATTTGACACCAAGAAACACAAAAAAAATTGTGTACTTGGCAGTTTTCATGGTTGTGTATCTTTCAAGTGAAGAACTATTTTTTGTGACCACCTTCACCATTATATTTTCATAGCATTTGTCTACCCTCATACAAGTTTTGGAGATAAAGTAGCATGATTTAGCCTTACAAAATTACCCCTAAAAAATGTTATCCAAGTTGATTTGGCACTGAGAGCTCACAAAAATCTAAGTAAAAAATCAGCTCAGAAGCCAATTTTCATAGCTAGAACTTTGGTGCTTGAGAGTGACTTATCTAAATTTTTATTTACATGCAAATTATTCCCACATTTGGCTACCACCATGTGAAATTTTAAGGTGATTATACATGATTTATCCCTACAAAATTACTCCCAAAAAGAGTTATGGACATTGATTTAGCACGAGAGCTCTAAACCCTAAAACTTGAAAATTTGAACCTCTCCACATTTTACTTCAAAAATTTGATTGATGAAGGTGTAGAAAGGTCATATAAAATAAAAAATGTCAATGAAGAGTTTGGGAGAATGACATAGTTCATCTACACAGAAGTTTTGTATGTAGGCCAATTTTGGCCAATAGTTCCCTCTTGGGCCTCTTATGCCATAGCGTCTATAAAGATAAAACCAAAATAATATCATCTCATATATAATCCAATAACCTCATACGTATATCTAACATATATATCTATATATCTAAGAAATAAATCAACATAAACACATTTTACTTACCCATAGTAGAACCATTAGATTGACTGTATAACACCTCCAAGGTATCCTTCCTCTGTAGAGGTGAAAAGCCTTTATAATTCCCTGGCTAGATGATACACACATGTCATGCTATACTATGTATCTAACACACTATCATCTAGGTCAAAGTTGTCTGAGTTATAGGATCTCTATGTTGTAATTGTAGCTTTGGTTTTGGCTATGGTTGTGGCAATGACAAAGCCTATCTCTATCATTCCTACATAGTTATATTAGTGTCGATGGTTGTGCCTGTACTTATTATTGTTGTTTAGAAACTATCACTATTCCTCCTCCTTTTGTAGTGTGATCTCCTCACTATCATCTTGCCACCCTATGATGATGAGGCCATATAACCAGTACCTCAGCAAGTACCCCTCCCCCTCTCCCACCATGTTTCTCCATCACATGACAAGCCCAATAGGTTTGAATCATAAGAGGATTTATTAGGTATGGGAATCCAAATTGACTTGGTATATGATAATGTGGATGTGGCTTTATCCACCATGGATAGTGTACAATGATCCTAACTCATACATGTGTATGCATAGTGGATGGGCATGATGGTTAGGAATCCACAATGCCCACATATGACTACCAAATGATGTACCCATGTTGCATTATCTACAATTCCAACACATGGGAAATAGGCTACATAGTGTGATCATGTGACCATATTTACATTCATTTCAGGGAAACATCCAAAGTTGGGGCAACCTTGTCAGTCTATAAATAAGGAAGTGCTCATAGATCCATCTCCCCAAAAGAATGCCAGGCCCTATGGTCTATTGTCCTCTTGATAATATACTATACAAATCATGCACTAACTTCACACAAATAACCACACCCAAATCAAACAATATTCCATGATCTAACATAGATTGGCATAGGTCTATAATATATAATAGCATTTTCCATCTAATATATGACAACATAGGTCTATAATATATAATAGCATTTTTCCATCTAATAAATGATAGATCACTCAAGTTGACATAACTCTAATAATTTCATTTTGGATATCTAGATTGGTTGATATATATACATTAAATGAATTGATGTTCAACCCATGCTCATAATACCTCTCAAAACCTATTGATGACACATATAATGTCTTCCCCTCATTAGAGGAATCTGGGATGTTTCATATCATAAGTGTGCCCACAACAATTAGGCCTAAAAGCGCATGAACATCCTCCAACATGATACTGACCTTGATGACATCCCCATCCTACCACTCAATGGAAGGTATTAGTCATGCCCTCCATGCTCCTAAGAACATGGTCAATAACACTTCACTAATTAGGATCTCATGCATCTTCATAATAAGGTCGAATCCAAGTGCAATTAAATACACTCAATTACCTACATGTAACTGCTCTAGTAAATCCAATAACCATATAACATCCAATAGTCTCCACAATCTTTGATGCCTCTAAAAAATATCAAACAACAGAGCACAAACCATAGCTCTATCCTAAAATTGAAATAAACCAGACATAAATATAATTAAATAACATTTTATTTAAAATTACCCACTTCATCAGTCATGTACCTAACTACATCGCCATGTTGTATTTTTAAACTATATCGATGATGTATCTTACTACATCCACCATCCATAATCTGGACTATATTGGTCATGACCTATGATATCAAATTTTCGCTATACTACATCATTATGAATGCACACCATTGGCCATATCCTCAAATTATCATATGCCATAAGATATGATTTTAACTACATCAGCCAGGCTCATTTCAAATGATATCATCCAAAACATATGTCATCAATCATTTTACTATTTGTTCAACTGTATCGACCATGTTTCACGGGATTGGCCAAAATGTGTTCAACTACATTGGCCAGCTTAGATGGCATCAACCATTTTTAATCGACCTTAATTTCTAACTACATCGACATGTCTGATACCATTCATACTACATAGTGATTTTTCAGTAGGCCATTGTTAATTCACTTGACCTACATGTTGAATTCTCATCACCTACTCATTTCCCTTCATATTTTAAAGTCTAAACCTAGGCTAGTTTGGTAAAATTCCATTACACAAGTTTTTGTTGGCACCTACATTTCTTAATCTTGTCCATTTTTACTTAAAATGCTAAAATTTAAAATTAATGCATGTCATACCTACACCACATTGGGTTTTGTTGTCATACGTCCACTAGCTCATCCACCACCTCGTGTGTGGGCCATCTGGATACTTTTTGAGTTTTCTTTTGTTTCTCTATTTCAGCATTCTACCAGTCTAACACAATTTACATATGAACAAAAATAGATAAGTTTCTCATTTGTTTCCATCGTTAGTCTTGCTTGCAGTCTTTTGGTTTTAGTTTCTTATCAAAAGGGTTGTTTATAACACTTTCATTATTTCAAATTAGTTTTTCTTAATTAAGATTAATACACCAATTAATTCAAATTTTGATAAAACATATGTTAAATAAAATTATGGGATTTATCAATAATCACAACAACATAAATGATGGAACAATCAAATCCTTGGAAAAGATGAATGGTCGAATGTAGATGCAAGTAGGTGAAGTAGAGAGACTATGGGGGGAACATGTGGAACTAAACCTCCAGAGGAACAGACAAAGTGTGATGCTTAGAAAGAGCAAGAAGAGAATGAAGGGAACATAGAAACTAAAGGGAATGCATACACCAATTGGGAATTGGAAATTGGCTTAGAGTGGAAGAGAAAGTAGATTGAAGAAACATCAAATGCACAATTGAAGATAAATTAGAATTAATTTATTGTAGGTTTAATGAACATGTATAGAGGCAACAATTATATTCACAATGGGAAGGATAGTCTTTCTGAGGTGCTATGAATAAAAACAGTTTTAGGTTGGGTTTAGGAGTAGTCATTATAGACAGTCCAAGGATAGTTCAGTCACTCCAAGGGGACTCATCCCCTATGTCTACTTTAATTAGCTGGATTAGTAGACCAAAAGTATTTAAGGAGATAATAGTAACTGAGAAGTGTTTTGAATAAGTTATATGAGTTTTAAAGAGACATAAAAAGGAAGTTGAAGGTGAGGTCAACACATCAGTTGATCATAGTATAGTTAATATACTGACTAACATCACAACCAATTTTCATATATCAATGCAAAAAATCCCTAAATCAATTGTAAGTAATTTGTTGTCAGGAACTATGGCACAATGGAACTTCTTGTGGGAGCGATTATCACATTGTGCCATATGATGGGTATATTGACCTGAGCAATATTTTTTATCCTATGAAATGAAGTGGTAGGCTAAAGGTGTCACTACAGATGTGGATAAGAGGTGTGATCTTATACGAGCCTTTAATGGCAGAGATCTATAATTCATATTCAAGAATAACCATGCTAACTTCATCTTAATTGACATCAAAAAAATGGTAGAAGGTCAAAATTAAGACGTGGGCTAGCTATACTATCAAAAAATTTAAATAAATAAGACAAAAGATAGGAGAATCCATATGGGAGTATGATTTTTGATTCTCTAATGTTATAAATAAAGTGAATTTTCAGCTTCAGGAGGCTAAAAATGTTGCATGGTTTGTTGAGGGACTGAGCAATAAGATTCTCTTCACTATAGCTCAAACTTAGTTCCCCACTAACGTTGAGGCTAGGGCAGCTATGATTAGGGTGAATTTCATGAATGGGGAAAGCTCTCATGTAATGGATTTCAATCCTCTGCAAAGCCATTTTTTTGCCATTCCCCCAAACTTTAGAAAAAAGGGTTAAGGCAATAAGAAACGTTTTCAGGACTCTCTTGTGTTTGGCAAATATCAAGTCTACAATGGTGGTCAATGTTCATTGTGAGCCTAGTGTTTTTTGTTTGGAGACGGGGGGGAGAATGGGTGTCAAAGGAGGCAGAGCTTTTTCAAGTAGTGCAAGAACAAGCACGATTGAGCTACATCTCGAGAGTGATGTGAAGTGACAAGGAGAGAAATGTTTGATAGATGGGCATACTATTCTCATGGAGCAAGGCCCCTCTGCATAGTCAATATAATCAAAACAATCACTTTATATCCATGTCAGTGTTCCAAGTGTACTCACATGAATTTTATCCCATATACTCCTTAAATCCATACAATTGTGTTTCACTATGGACTTGGATTTAAATATCTAGTTACAACCTCAGGTTTTGGATACATGGTTATAACCTCATGAAGAGAACGGTGGATATATTCTGAAGGGGAGATTCCATAGAGTTTCTTCCTGGCCCAATGCAATCTATGGAGAATTATACCAGAAATGGGTACCACCTTAAATATCCAAACAATGGGAGAAAACATAGAGAATGATAGTATTATGGTGAGGTGTGATGTAAGTTGAGACCAATAATTAAAGGGAGAAAAATCAAACCAAAGATAAATGCGAACAAAATGTATCATTTCACTATCATCTCAAGAAGATGAAAGCCCCTTGGTGCGTTGCAGAGATTGTGATTCTCTAAACTTGATAGAATCCCCCGTAGAACAAAAGACAAGAAGATAAAGCTAAAGTGATTTCAACCCTTCACCAGGCCCATCGTTCGGCATGATATCTGATTGTGAGGAGTAAAAGGTGACAGTGAAGAAATTGACCCTCTCATTCATCAAAGATTGTCCCTCAAATTACATACCTACTTCTGGGCTAATGAGTAGTCAAGAAAATCAGAGTTACAGTTTGAAAAACCACGGCAGTATTGTTGAACTTCAGTGTCGAAAAATATATAACATATTCTGGAGGTTGCTTCCCTGTTTAGCCATAATTTGTTCTTTAATTAGAGAGGAAAATAACCATAGTTTTCTCTTACGATTGTTGGTCAGAATTTGCCGGCCAGAGTACGTGTATCAGAGTTGCATACAGTCTGTGACTCCTTTGACAGAGATTTGGATCTTACGAAGCTGCGAAATCAGGGAATGTACAAGTTCTTGATGAGCTTGCCCTGCACGACATTGTCAACGAGGTAACGCCGGCAGGAAACACAGCGCTTCATATATCCGCGTATCATGGCTCTCTGCCATTCCTTCAAAAGTTGGTCCAACTCTCAAAGGCAAATCCAGAGGATGGGATGAAACTTTTGAAAGCTAAAAAATATGGAGGGTAACACTACCCTGCACGAAGGGGATATGGGAGGAAATAAAGTGTAGGTAATGTGTTATGGAGGAGTGCCCATATTTGGTGGATAAGATGAATGAAACATGAGAAACGGTTCTGTTTTGAGCTTGTGGAAAAGGATAATTACACATGGAGGTTGTACTCAATGTCTACTTTCATGGAATGTTCGAGGTCTCATTGACTCCTCTCATAAAATATCTATACATGTCGCTTTTCAGTGGTTGGAAGTTTTAGATTTTATTTATTTGCAAGAAGTTACAATTTTACGGTTTCTTCTACTAACTTATTTAAGAAGTATTTGGTCTGACACATCATAAGTTTCCACTTATCATGAGGATGGAAGTGGCGGTGCTAGTATTTTGGTTTCACTCAAAAAAAAATTAATTATTGCATAAGGAGAAGACTCATCACCTGAGTTTTTTTAGGTTATTCTTGATATTGATAGACATTCTTTATGGTTCTCAATGTTTATTCTCCTAATGATGGCCATGACAAAGTGACTTTATGGAGATGGATCATCAATAATCTACCTTTTTTTCAATTCGGTGATTTGAATTTAATATGATTAAGAGTCTTGAGAACAAAGTTGCTACCTTCCCTATGCAGTGATGAGTAAGGGAAGGTGAAGTTTGGTATTATTTTTTAAAAAATTGGGGCTTGGTGGACCCTCTCATTTGGCGGTGCTAATTAAATAGAAAATAATGTTTTACTTGGTCCAAATTTCAATTTAGTTACGATCAGGTTCTCAAATGGTTAGATTGCATAATTATTTTTTAAAAACATATGTTCTAATTATATGTTTATGTTGGGAAAGCTATCATGATACATGTAAATTTTTATTTGCAACCATAGCCTCATCACTTGCAACTTGGAATGGGTAGGTGGCCATCATAAAGTCCCTCACAATCATATTTTTGAATATGTCCCTTCTTAGCCATGAGGTTAGTATCCAGTTCATCTCAAGAGTGTGGAACTTTGATCGATGTCTATCATATGTTTCCATCTAGGTCGAGTGGTGGACTGATGTAATCAACTACATTTCCTCCGTCTATCGTCACTATGTAAATTAGATTGTGTGAATTCTAAAGTGTGCTAATGGCACTGGATCTAAGGAAAACCATAGGGTTTCTTACTTTCTTGAGAAAAATCCCCTTTAACACTTATTTATAGGCCATGACTGCCACACTCAATCATAAGATTAAAGTTGATGAAAGATACGTTATAAGAGGTGCCCAAATTAGGGCCCAATATCCCTAGATTAAGATTGTTGACCATGGTTCTAAGTATTTTTTCAAATCTCTTAGGGCCAATCAATCCAAGGAGAAAATTAAAGCCATCAAAATAATGCATAGTCATCTCAGCAACCTGCCAAATATGTTCCTATCCTTCCTCAAAAACTATAAAATCATGATCCAATCCCAAAGGAATGCGAAAAAGAGAGCTCGAGCATTGTAGGATTATTTAGATATGAGGCCTTGCAAGCTAGGCCCTTCAACTCAAAAATTGTGTGTTGCAACTCTTTCTCTTCATGAACTTTTTTTGTTATTTAATACATGGCTAATGATAAAGTGTCGGGGTATATGGTTTTCCATATGAATTTTATAAAGTTACTTAGAAATTTTTTGATCCTTATTTGATTAAAGATTATATAGAAGACATGCACAATACATCTTTAGGATCCATCATAAATAAAGGCAATATTAAATTTATTCTTAAGATTGGTGATCTAGAGCTTATTACTAGTTGGAGGCCAATCACCCTACTAATTTTTTCCTAAAAAAACATTGCTGAATTCTTAGGCTCTGCCTTGCCATAATCTCCCAACAATCATCAGGAGAGAGAAAACATGGTTTATTAAAAGTAGGTGCATCCTATATAATATTATTTTAATTTGGGAAGGAATAGAGTGGGTTGAGGTTTCTCAAACATAGGACCATATTTCTCAAGCTAAATTTCAAAAAAATCTTATGATCGAATCAAGTGTCCTTTTATTCACACCATGCTTAAAATGTTGGGATTTGGTAACTTCTTTCTTTTTCTAGTTCGGACTTTATTTTCTAAACCTTCAGCTTGTCTCACAATCAATGATCAATATTCTGATCGCTTTAGTATTTTCTGTTCTATCTAACAAGGTTTCCTTCTTGCTCTAGCATTGTATGTCTAATATATCGAAGTGTTTTTTTATCTTCTTTTTCATAGAGCTAAATGTGTGATTATTAAGGGAATTAATCTTCATGGTCACTCCTCTTAGCTCGTCAATAGCCATTTTTTAGATCAGTCTTTCCTCAAACTTAATAAGAATCCTCTTTTAAAGAGGCACTTCGTTGCATTGACCTTTTTTATAGAGCCTCTAGGTCAAACCTGCAATGGAATAAAAACCCAATGTTATACACAAAGCATGATGTCATTCCCTAAGTGGCTCCAAAATTATCAATGCCAGTGGATCAAGAAAGGGGAGACATTCCAATCCCATGGTATTCCTTTACCATTTCCAACTACCCTTTTGATTTATTAAAGTATATAATTGAAAGGGTGGAAAATGATTTACTATATTACAAAGCCTCTTTCCCTTATATGCAAGTTTAAATTCTACTCTAAAAATTCTTGCAGCTACTCATGTCCATTATTATTCTTGTTGGGCTCTTTCGAAAGCATCATATGACAAAATAGAAAAGGTGCTTGGAGATTTTATCTAGGCCAATGCTAAACAAACTTATTGTTTCTTCAGAGTAGATTGGGAAATTTACTTCCTTCCTCATGATAAAGGAGGAATGCACATTATCAATATTTATAGAAAAATAATTAATCTTTGTATTAAATGGATTGTAAGGTTTATTGAGGGGAATTAGGCTTAGAAAAATCTCCCAAGACACTGCATTTCATTTTTATATAGGTGCTCCTTAAGGAAAGAATTGTTGGAAAAACATTAGATTTCACACTTTTTTGATTATCCCTATCTAGACAGAAGAGTTCTTTGTGGCTAAGAGAATTTGGAAATATTTTGAGGCAGTGAAGCCTTATTAAAAAAATTGGTCTCTATTTTAATTACCACAATCTCTGGTGGTCCCCTATATGATAAACTCCAACCTCCCTCTAGCTAATATGCTTGTCATAAAAGCAATTTTATTCTTCAAATACTAAGCTTACACTATTCAAATTTGGTTTATTTTTGAGATTGGATCCCATGGCATTCTCTGAAAACTAAGCACAAACTGCTAAATTCATACTTGCCTTACATTTTGCATATTCAGAAATATAAGATAGATATGTGCTTAATAAAAATAGGTCTATAATCCTCACTTTCCTAGTGGAGGGATTGGAGGTGGAACTAAAATAAACTCCTAAAATTATTCCCTTGGACTCCTTTATCAAATGATGCATCATTTTTATTCAGATTTGCATAAACTCAATCAGAAATGGATTTTGAATTCTTCGCCTATTACCAAACTAAATAGGATTTGGAATGTCGAGCTTAAGCCCGAAATTAGCTCACTTTATCTAGTGACTGGTTTATCAAGGTCTTCTTCTTGGGGAGTGTCTCAAGCACATTGGGATCCTTAATCCCAAGAGCCCAGCTTGTTCTTGACCTAGAACTTATAGGTACCTCTTCCGGACATGTATGAGAATGGAGATAACCTAACAATGGATTCATAGCTTATTTTAGCCTTATTATAGAGATTCACTCAATTAATGAATGGCCTTTTTTGGGGATAATTTTTAATAACATCCATACATTACCTTACAATGGAATTTTTTTCAGAGCTAGTTATTCAGTTCCAGCTATGAAAGTTTAGAATTCAATGATTTTTAACAACAAAAAGCTTTATATATGCAATTCTTTGTTAATGATAAAGTGCTTGTTATTTCCTCACAAATCCAAGTGCAAGTAGAGAAGGTGGATTTGAAATTTAAAAACTTGTAGGATCTCCACAACCATTAGGAGAGTGCTCCTTGTATTATGAGTTGTGTTCACCCTGACTGGCTCTTACATGGCACTCCTCCATTGATACCCAAAGGTGGGTGAAGCTGTTCCCAAAGCCGCTTCTTCTCCCCTCCTCTTCTATAGGTGGGATGGTGTTTTCCACCACGTGGAAAGACCATTATTTCCCATCTCGATGGAATTTTTTTTGTAATGTTGTGAGCTAATGGGGTACTATGTGACACCGCCACTTGGTTAGGGAGTTATAATTTCTTTGTCTCCTTCAGAGACCACTTAAGATGGGTAGGGGGCACTTGATCCTCCTTTAATGAAGTGCTCCTCTTACATTATTCAATCCCTTAAG
Source organism: Torreya grandis (assembly GCA_037957365.1). Classification (NCBI taxonomy): domain Eukaryota; kingdom Viridiplantae; phylum Streptophyta; class Pinopsida; order Cupressales; family Taxaceae; genus Torreya; species Torreya grandis. The sequence continues at coordinate 263,912 of JARHVA010001226.1, read as the reverse complement.
GATGATCTATCTCCACATCTGTTTGGTGCTACTATTTGTGCTTAACTATTTCACTTATCTTGTCATCTGATGTTTTGATTTTATTTTTATATTATTATATTTAATTGACGATTTAATTTTATTACTTTGAACCATATTTATTTACTGATGTGAAAATCATACTATAAATAACAACCGACTGCCTTTTATTATAACCATTTATATATTATACTTAATTGATATATCAATAAATTCTAATAAAAATATTTATAATATAAAATTCAATTAAAACAAAAACACATTAAAACATATATACCACTTTAAAATATTTTACGCCTAACAAACATCGACTCTACCATACACAACCTTATGCCTTATATCATATACAAAATCTTCTTTCTAATTCTAGGGGACGCAGATTTTTAAGTAGAGCACTAAAAAGTTTTATTAGCAGTTGCTACATTGAAATTTTTAGTTTACTGAGATGTTATGAAAAGCAGCATTTTCTTTTTATGTTACAGGTTTTTGTTAGAACTTTTTTATAAATATAATCATTTAAATTAAACCACACATGCATTGCCATTTCCCTGAACATCTTTAGTAATAACAGCTAGTATTGAACCCTTGGCATGAGCCACCCCGTATTTATTTATTTATTTTAAAAAATAGATATTGCTTTTGTTAAAAAGAGATCAGAATAATTTGCATTTTTTCTAGTATTAAAACGCTTCATATTTGTTTTAAAAAAATTATAATAATTTATTTGTGTGTGTTTATTTATGTTTTAATATGATATTTTTTCCATTGTTCAGGTGTAATTAAGAAGCTTTTAGAACTGAGACCTGTGCTTGTTACACATGGCCGCATTGATTCCGGTCTCTGAAATACACACACGGAAAATTCTTAAAATTAAGAAAATTTCCCAAATTGGAGAAATGCTTATCAAGAAAGATATTCATTCTTGTTACAAAGTGGACCAGAATAAGCAGTCTTCACATAATGATATTAAAGCACAGTAATGATTGTTTAGAAATGCTTTGCACCTGGCCGTCAAAAATGCAGCTCAAATATTTTACAAAGTTGGGGGAGATGATCTCAAAACTATAATAACATCCGTAATGTCGAAGAGACTGATTGATTGCGTTGACATCAACGGGCAAACGGCATTCGACATAGCAGTAGATAACATAAATAAAGACCCTCAACTTTATATAAGTGTAAGTGACTTGGCCACAAATGAAGGTGAATGTTTTTTTTCAGAGATTAAAAGTTAAGCCAGGTACTAATTTAGGATAGGAGTCTTCCTTTACAATCTCATGTAAAAGTATTTCTTTGTGTTTGTCTTATAAATGTGTTTTTGTCTTCGCATGGAAATGAAGTTAAGTCTATAAAAATATAACTCTATGAAACATACAAGATATCAGATTAAAAACTATCTACTTACACTCATTTTTTTATTGTTTCGATTTGATTTTGTTACAGATTAAAAACTATCTATTAAGAAGTGGCGCAACTGAGAGCTCAACAATTATTGCTGCAGAATCAAAGTGGAAAACGGAGCTTATATCAGTAAGTGCAGTGTTAATTGCAACAGTTGCTTTTGCAGCTGCATTCACTCTACCAGGAGGTATTCATTCCCATGAAAAGGACACACCGACCCCTGTGTTGATTAACAACTTCCTCTTCAAGGTCTTTGTGATATTTGACACCTTGGCCTTCTGTTATTCCATTGCGTCAATATTTCTCCTTACCTATGCACTTTTTGGTAACCAAGCAGAAGACCCAAGGATAACTGGAATCAGTTTGAGTTTATTATGGATAGCATTGGTATCAGTATCATTAACATTTGGTGCAGCAATACACTTGGTTGTGGCACCCAAGTGATTATGGTTGGCAGTGCTTGTTTGGGTTATGGTGTGCATTCTTCCTGTATGCATAAGGATAATATCAATGGAAGGAAAATTGTACTTGTTCACTCAGCCTGAGAACCATATCCTGTTCTTACTAGTCCAATGCATGATGCTTGCATTAAATGTGTTTACTCCCATTGTTTGGATGGTTAACAAGGTATTGCTCTCTGGTATAATTCTCCCTACATTGCATTGGGCGAGGAAGAAGCTCCATGGAATCTCCCCTCAAAAATACATTCACTTTCCTCCTAGTAAGATTATAACCAGATATCGAACACCAAATGCACAGCCAAACGCAGTTCTATGAATTTTATGTAGTCTGACAGAGAAACAAACGACTTACTTAAAGGTTTGTATTAGGTAGTTTAAGGTTTCATAATTAAAATAGATTTGATATATATAAAGTCTTTCTTTTTTATTATGCATTAATGATTTAAGTTTCATCTCATAATAATTATTAGTATATTGATATATAATATAAATATTTAAAATTAAGTGAAAACTTGAAAATGATTATTATTCATATTTTTTTTCATATTATTATTATTTATTATATTTATATAAATAATTTTATAGATATTATTTTAAAATATATATAACTAAAAAATTTATAAAAATTAATAATAGAATTTTTTTTTAATTAATTAAAATTACACATAATTTACTAATAAATATAAATGAATGTAAAAAGATATTATAATATACTGTTCATAGTAAGTTATTCTATAAGAGTTTAAAATTTATGATTTAAAAGAAAAAAGTGTTATTTTTTTTCTTTTTTTTTGGTTAATTTTGATTTGTTTGTTGAAAATTGTTTTCTACTCATACTTATTTTTCTATGTCGAAACGAACACTTGGAAAGTGAGGAAATGTGGGAATAATTGTGCACTTGGTTGTGGACTTCTATTGTTAATCCATTTCAATTGGACTGTATGAGTAGAAGTTAGGAATTTTTTTCAAAACCCTTCAACTTGAAAAAAAATATGTTATTTATTAATTTCAATTCATTTAATAGTGTTTGAAGTAGTTTTAGAGTCATACCATTGTTATTCTATTTGTCAATTCATTTTTAATTTTTTTTTAAAAGTGTATAAAAAAATTTATCACAAAATTTTACTGCTACTTTATTTTATAGTTTTAATGGGTACCATTTGTTTTAAACATAGATATTAATATATTTGTTTGTTTATGCATTTGTATTATTGGTGTAAGGCACTAGATTTGTATTTGTTTTTTATATTACAATAATAATTATTTGTATATTTGGTTATTTATATTAAGAGAACTTAAGACATATTTAAATAAAATGTATTTCATTTTTATGTGCCTTTAGATATCAATTGTAAGGGAATATGTAATATCTTATTGAAATATCCTAAAAAAAATGAGAGGAGAAATTGAAAAACTTGGATAATATTATACAAACACAACAAATTAAAAATATGACCTTCATACAATGAAGTAAATGAACAAGATATTAGAAGGAACACCTTCACAACAAGTTGTAAGTCAAATATGGTATCAATATGCAAGACATTAACATGGTTCCCATACATTTTCTTTGCAAAAAATTATGAGACATACTTAACTTAAAATCTTCAACTAATTATGAAAAGTATTAAATAAAACCTAAATAAATAGTTGAGTTATATCAAATAATTATACAAGATTCAAACTAGTTTTTATACTTTATCTAAATGTGAACACATGATGTTAAAAAGTTCACCTAATTCTGTGATGTTTGAAGCCCAAAATAAATCACATTGTTATTATCTCGTATAATATTACATTTTTTAATACATAATATTCAAAATTATTTTCCCATATTGAGAAAATGGACTATTGAAATGGCCTTGAGCATTTCTTTGAACTCAATCATCCTGAAAAACCTCTAAACAATTTGGAACTTTAACATGTGTCCAATGCACCAATAATTGTTATATAGACAAAAATAGAAACTATAAGGTGTTAGTGGTCACTAGCTATGGTCATTGCTTTATATAATGTGATTCTTTCCCTCATA
>JARHVA010001226.1:235000-252500 GCA_037957365.1 Torreya grandis | reverse complement strand
TGACTAAGGTGATCGATAAGCATAACATCAGTGTTCTTGATTTTTCCAATAAATTTAATCAACCCATGAACCTTCTAAGGTAAATGACCATGGAAAAGAAAAGGCAAAAGAGAATAATAAAGGGAAAGCAAAGGGAAAGGTGCTAGTTGTTATTGCATCTTAGACTCCTACATGGATCATTGACTTTGGTACTTCACATCACATGGCCTCTTCACATATAGAGTTAAGTTCCTTGGAACCATGTGATATGTCCTCTACACAATTGGATGATGAAACTTATAAAAAGGTTATCAAGATATGGTTTATTAAAGTGAGTGGTAGAATGTTCAACAATGTTTTAAGTGTTTCCTCACTTTTAATTAATATCTTATTAGTTGACCAGATCACTTACCTTGGTTTGGGCATGCAATTTGAGTTCATTCTAGATTTAATGTATGTTAAAGAGTTGCACAGTGATACTATCTTTGCTGTGGTAATTGTCAATCATCAGACTTGGCTATATAACTTCTCTCACTTTGCTCTTGACTCCCCTTTATATTCTTATTCTTTGGAGTCACCTAGCTTGATGGCATTTATAAGCCTAAGTGGACATCTGATATTGATGAATCTTCTTCTAATATATATGAATATAGTAGTGATGGGGATTCACCTCCACCATCTCCTTGTCATCTTCTAGATGTTGAGGAGTTATTTGTTGATCCACCTACCTTTGGTTTACTTTAGACATTATAGAGAATAGGTATACTGATCTAGGACACATTAGACCCGAGGTATTCTATTGCATAATTTCAGGGAACATCGATGTCCTTCTTAGCATATGCTTATAATACACCATCATGGCATAGAGTAGTTGGCCAATTTACTTTGCATGAGGAGAATGATTCTTCTTATAGGAATCACACATTGGTTGAAGATCCATTAGGAACTTGATGGACAAATTCACTATTCTAAGGTGATCCACTCTTCATTTCATCTAATTCTAATTCGCATTCACTCCAAGGCACTCATTTTTAGGAATCAGGGTAACTATAGATAGTTATAGATATTAGTGGGGATTTTAATCCCTATCTTCTCCTTTGCTCTATTTTAGGGAGGAGTATTATTCCTATAAGTTTCCTCTTTTTCTCAACTTTATGGAATTTTCATTATTCTTGGGTAACTCATTAGGCCTCATTATCGAGAACCAATTCTTCTACCCACCTAACCTATTCTTAAAGGGGTGTTGGTGTAGGCTTTTTCTCACAATGTGGTTTTACCTAAAAAATTTTATTTAGCTTGATTAATTTTATTCTAGGTCATTAGTGAAAGAGGATCCAACAGGCATGAAGATTTTTGGAGATGTCTATCTTTTACCTATATATGTAACTTTCCTATTGCTTTTTTGGCTATTGATTCTAATATAGTTTTTTTTGTGTGACTTTTCTCTTTCATTTAAAGCTTATGAGATTTTATGCTACAAATTATAAATTCATTCTTCGATGTTCATTTGATTTTGGTGTAATCTAAAAAAATATTTTAACCATATAACATCCAATAGTCTCTTAAATATCTAATGCTTTTGCAAAATATCAAACAATAGAGCACAAATGAAGGCTCTATCCCAAAAATGAAATAAACTAGACATAAGAACAATTAAATCACATTTTATTTCAAATTTCCTACTTGATCGATAATGTACCTAGCAACATAACCCATATTATATTTCTAAACTATATTGGTGATGTATCTTACTACATCCACCATCTATAAATATGAACTATATCGGCCATGACTTATGATATCAACATTTTCCTCTACTACATTAGCCTGAATACACACAATTGACCGTCTCCTCAAATTATCATATGCCATAGGCCATTATTTTAAATATATATATATATATATATATATATAATTTTATATGACATCTTCCATAACATACACATCAATCATTTTACTATTTTTGAACTCTATCAACCACTTTTCATGGCATCAATTAGAATGTGTTCAACTACATTGGCCATCTTAGATGACATCAACCAATCTTATTTATACTCAATTTATAGATACATCAACCTAGATGATACCAGTCATACTACCTAGTGATTTTTCATTAGGCCATAATAAATTCCATTGACCTACATGTTGAATTCTCATATCTTAATCATTTCCCATCCTATTTTTAATTCTACACCTATGCTAGTTCAAGAAAATTTTATTACATATATTTTCATTGGCATCTACTTTTCCTAATCTAGTCTATTTTTATTTAAAATTCTAATTTTCATAATTAATACACCTCATACCTATACCATGTTATTTTTATCTATGATACATCCACTAGATCATCCACCTCCTCATGCATAGACCATTGTCTCTCCCCAAAATGTTTGGAATAAGTGCTTGATCCTTCCCAACCTACCTAATAAACTTTATGCTTATGAGTCCTAAAACCAAACATGCTACAAATGATGGTGTTATGGACACTTATGATTCTATACAAGCCATATTTTTGGTGGCTCTAATGAGGCAAATATTTAACAAAATTTCATAGAAAGTCCCTCCTAGCCTCCTCCCTCTTCATCATCATATGTAAAAAATTTTGATGTTCATAAATCTCTTTCCCTATTAGAAATTCCAAAGTGTATTCTTAAACCTTTAGCAAGAAAACTTGGCCCTATTTTCCATACCATCATTGGTATGATCCATAAAGGTTTTGTTGGTATCATGAAAGTTGGTGACAATCACATGAAAAATGCAAGTAACTTAAAAACTTTTCTATTCATTTTATCCTTGGTCCTGATTTTGATCATGAAACCATGATTCATTAATGTCAACAATCCTATGATAAAGTAGCCAAATCCCATGATTTCAAATTCAAGCATGATACCCTAAATCAGGATAAAGTATCTTACAAGCACCCTTATCCACATTCTACGTATAACAACTTTACCAATTACTAAATTTTTCAAGACACATATTCATCTCATTTTATGAGTGTTGAGTATACCAAACCAATATAATCACCTATACTTTCAATATTTCAAATTATATCAACCACTTTGATCCAATATCACAATCATTTCCCAACTGTATCATCCAACCTGATATATTATATTGTATTTCATCATTATATTATTATTACATAGGCCAACTAGATCAAAATAATTACATCGATCAACTCAATGAAATATGTTATTCCCTAGATCAAAAAAAATTGCATAGACCATATTGATGTAGTATATTTTTATTCCCTCTTTTGTTGTTACTATATTGACATCTCAATATAGATAGTTTGTAACATCCCCACTACGATCTACCTATAAATGCATCATTTTTTTAATTAAACACATATACCAAAATAGATTACCCACAAGAATATAATAAAGATCAAATAAAATACTCAAGCATAAAAATAATATCAAATCATATTACATCACCAATCTCTAATATCATGAAAGTATACCATAAAGCTAATATAGAAAGTAATTACATCAATTCAGCCATGACTGATACAAATATACAATCACCACTATCAATTTACAATAATAAATTATTACAACTCTTCATGACATTTTCCAAAAATTAGTACAATATAATACAATGTATAATTAATATACATGGCTTCCCTAGAGTGTAGTTCCCAAACTTCAAGTATCTATGGTAATCTCAAGTGTCATCTCGATATGTAGTACTACTATGGGGAGGGAGAGAATCATCTGAGCACTTTTCCACACTAAACATAGACCAACAATCCCCTACATTAATACCATTAGGAAATGACCCTCCTTTCATGGATGAGTAGATAGTGACGGTGCAGAAATATAGAGACAAGCAAGTAGCCATGTGTTGTATGATTCATAACTAAACTAAAATGTAATGTATCATAGAAAACTTGATCTATTACAAGATAGCACACATACATGTAAACAATACTCATGAAATGATAATGTCTCACTAAACATATTTTGGTCAAAGCTTTAAGTCCATCTCACTATTTACTCTGCATTCGCAATGCAGATTGGTCAAATATAAATTCAAATAGAAAATTCATATACTTTACATTCTATTAGAAAAAACATCATGTAACATGTTAAACATAGGAGTAACTGTAACATACATTTATTCCACCAAACATATGCATGATCTTACATTATTTTATATCCCATACTAGAAATAGTGACTACATTTATACCACCTAGGTAAATACACAATTAACTACAGAGTTTAAATAATACAATTTGTTTCTAGTTTAACTTCAGTCTATGATAACCCATATTACCACAGTCCAGTGATTTTAAGCATCACTAAAAAGAATCCATAATCTAGTCAAATTAAGTATTTGTTATTTCATGGAAACCTAAAATTTTATTTAACCAGCTAGGTATAAATAAGAAATTCCTCATTTTATATGCAACATATAATACACATTGTTATATTTTCATAGTCATATTTACATACCCTCATAAAGCTCTAATATGTATATTTATTTAATATAGATTATAACCCAAGTACACACTCTTGAGGTACTATTACAAACTATTAGGCATATTTACAGTCATTCTCCAACAAGCACTCTTGTTAATAACCATGAATGTATAACATCAAATTCTATATGAGGAGTTTCATACAACATGTGATCCCAATACCCCACATGGTTATGTCTTGATACCTGAATTTCTAAATTCACTTAAGGCACTATTTCATCTAAATAATCATGTTTATAATGAAACATATGTTTATTTCCAAAGACATAGGGTTCTAAATTCCCAATTAACTATAACCCAACCATTTATGGCATCCCATGAGGAACAATTCAATTATGGTTTTATGTATATCATTTATTGTTTATATGATGTCTCTAATAAATGTCATTATAAAAATATTTCTCTAATTACTCTTGGTCTATGAGGAGTTTTCCAAGTTTAATCCATATTAATTAAATAAATTACAATGCTTTAATAATAACTTATGCCCATTTACCAGATTAAAATGATATACTCTCAGTATATCAATATGCCTTTTCACATCTATTAGCAATTTTGGGGTTTAAAATAAAACATTGGGGTTTATACATATACCGATGCTAATTTCATTTATACTAATCTAAAAACTTAAAAAATTCTAGCAATTCAAATATTTCACCTGACATCAACACAACAAAATAGAAATATTCACGTAAATAAATAAAATAGGTCTAAAACATTTGCACTGGTAGGAGTTATCTAATTCAGCATCCCAGATACATACATGGATTTGCTTGATCGAAACAAGCTATAAAAATGTAGCTAGGTGATGCCAACAGAGGTAAGTGAATTAATACAAACACTCATATTTTTTTACAATCTCACAAGAATTAGCTAACGCCAACTATACTTAAAGAATTAAGTGGTGCCATCATGTACAACTTAAAAAAATTCTTAGATTCTCACATAGGCAGTAATCTTTATCCACTTATACAGGATGAAAAAGGGTAATAAAAGCAACATCCACATATTTATACAACAAAATAGTAGAAGGTAAGCTTAGAAAATTATAGTTCAATGTCTTCGATAAATGTGTGCATAGGCAAAAATTTATACATATTTACAAAAAAATTTAACACAACAAATCACCAAAAGATTGATGTCATTGACTTTAACAGGCTAGTAATACATAACATTAATTTATCATAATACATACTTGCTAACATTAAGTATTAAATCAATGCCCCCTTGAAGTTCTTAGTTTTAAAACTATATATTTAAATTGATGCCTATAAGAATAACAAACCAAACATAATAATGTTAGCTTATTATAGTTTCTAATCATGTTGATTTCAGAGTTCTAAAAAAAATATTAACAGGTTGGAACCAAAAGATAATAAGGTGATTTCATATTAATTATAACTCGACTCAGCCAGTAACTTTTAAAAGTATGATACTTGCCCAAAATATCAATGTTAACATAGGTATAAGTCTCTTGGATTTATATAGATGATGCTATGATAATCTTCACCAATATAGATCTTTTAGAATCCAATATAATGGTGATGCTACAGTATAGGCAATGGAATACAAGTTGTATTTTCTTAAACAATCACTACCAACATACTAAGACAACACCTAGACTAAAAGCTTTGTTTCCTAATTGGATCTAGCTTAAATACTCCCAAGCTGATGCTAAATAAACACTTAGCAAGTTGCAGGGCTTTAACATACACACTATTCATTCAACATAATAGACTAACAAAAGCATATACATACTAGGTATAAAAACAACTTGATATGATCATCTTCCTCTTTAATTTCATTTTCATACTAAAGAAGGACAATAAACAGTGTCCCAATAAGGATATTATTATACATATATAATATTAACATAGTATCCCATCATAAACATACCCATATTTATTGATATATGTAATTTAAAACACCACCTACTAGATAAATTTGGTTGTTGATCCTTTGTGTCTCTTTTCCCTCTACATTGTGGTCCTTCCTCTTCCTTTTGACCTTCTTTTCCCCAATGCATATTATATGATAACTTTTTCTAACCTACCTATGTAAAAATAGGTGCAAATCTTCTTTCATATATATATATATATATATATATATATATATATATATATATATATATATATATTTTGTTTTTGTTATTTTAATATTTTAATTATTTATAAATTTTCTAATTTTAAATTATTTCATTTCTTTTTGTTTTTTTATTCTATCCTCTAAATTTCCTTTTATCTTATTAATTTGTCTTTTCTTGTTTTTTTTTTCAAGGATAATTTTCATTTTTAATATATTTTAATATGGAATGCTAAAATTTCATAATTTTATTAAATAAAATTAACATCCAAATATATTATAGCAATTTTAAATGGTAATTTCAAAATTTACAAATAATCAATATTTTAAATTTATGTTTGCCAAAAAATGTTTTTAGAGTCATCTATAACAAAATGTGCCAAACATGCAAAAAAATTAATTATGATATGTTTACCTACTCTAGCAAACCACATAAAACAATACTTTAAAAAGGAAATAAACACACCATAAGCGATTACTTTTAATGCATTTCTATCATGTACTAACTACTATGATGTGTGTAGGGTTTTACCAGCTCTTTATAGACCTTCAACATTTCCATCTACGTCACCCTCTCCAATGATGCTCTCCCTTCAGCACACTCTGAAGAATGAGTTCCCCTGCATCCACCTCACAACACATAGGTAACTAAATCATAACACATGATACACAAATAAAAATAATATAACTAAACCAATAAATTAATATGCTCTAAATGTAAATACATATATTAACCAACTCATAGTAAGCAATCATGTATCTAAGCAATATTCTACTATTCTATAGTAGCATAAATCTAAATCTTAGTCATAAATATAACCAACATCATATGTGTCCACTACAAATAGCCATGAATAGTCAAAAAGTTGACTTAGCAAGGAATTGGGATTCAACATCCTTCCCCTTAAAGCTAGTCATCATCTCAGATGACTTTTATTCAAACATATGTTCTAAAATAAAAATATTATTCAATTGAAAACAACATAGTTTAATAGTATCTAATCAAGAAAATAAATATGGAAATATCTTTAAAAAATCATCATAGTCCTCTCATGTAGCACTATCCTCAGAGTATTGGTCCCACTGGACTTTAGATTATGACATCTTTTTTTTATGCAAATGAAGTTTGTGTGTCAATTACCTTGATTGGTTCTACTATGACCACCTCGAGATACAAAACCTATAAAGCATTTCAATCCAACACATGTGTAGGATCAACTATATATTTATTAAGATATGAAACATGAAAGATATTATGCAAAAGAGATAGGGCTGATGGTAAATCAAGCCTATACGCTACATGATTGACCACTTCTAACAACTAGAAGGATCCCACATATCTCGATGACAATTTTGTAGACTTCCTAAATATAATCAAGTTCTTCTATGGATTTACCTACAAAAATAATTTATTATCAATTACAAAGTGCCTTTATATCCTCTTCAAATCTTCATAACTCTTCTATCTATCATTAGCCTTCACCAATCTCTACCTAATTAGTTTAACTTACTCTTCCATATATGAGATCATCTCCAGTCCAAAGACTACCCTATCCTCAAACATGTCCCAACTAATGGGTGTCATGCACCTACTCCCATAAATTGCCTCAAATGGTTCCATCTTTAATACTAATTGGTATGAGTTATTATATACAACCTGAACTAATGGAAGATAATATTCCCACTTATAATGCTAGTTCATACAATACATTCAGATAAAATCCTCAACAACCTGATTAACTCTCTCAATTTGTCTGTTAGTCTCTGGGTGGTAAGCTATACTAAAATTAAGTTTTATGCCCAAAGCTGAATTTAGATTCATCTAAAACCTCAAATTCATCTTCAGATCATGATCTGAAATGATCTTCTCTAGAAAACCATGCAACCTATGCACTTCCTTTATGAATACCTTCACAAGGGCAGGTGCATCATCCATCAAATTTCCTAGTATGAATTGAGCCACCTTGGTTAGTTTGTCAACAACTACCAAGATCATATCATACCTATTCCATGACATCGATAACCCTTTGACAAAGTCCATGGCTATCATCTGCCATTTCCATTTTAGGATATCATGTGGATATAATAATCTAGCTGCATGCACATGCTCAGCTTTCACTTAATGACACTCTAGACAATGTGACACATAATCAGCTACATCTTTCTTGATTTCTTTCTATATATACATTGGTATAAGCTCTAACATGAGCTCTTTTACACCTATATGTACTAAATAAGGGGCACTATGTAATTCCTTTAGCACTATGATCCACATATTTTCTTAACTTGGCATGTACATCTGTCCATTATAATGTAATAGGCCACCACTCTCCAAACTAAACCCCTTGTATCGAGGATTCTAAGCATTCTCTAACAATGTTTTTGACTTGATCATAAAATTTGACTCCTAGAGAGAAATCAATCACTTGATCCCTGAAGGTACTCCTTATAGTGGTTATAGATGTTATGTACCTTCTACAATTGAGGGCATTGGCTACTCTATTCTCCTTGCCTTTGATATAACTGATGTCAAAATCATAATCAAATAAGAATTTAAGCCAATATCTCTAATACTCATTCAAATTAGGTTGGACGAAAATGTAATTGAGTCCCAAGTTATCCATCTTGAGATCAAAATGTTTTCCTAACAAGTAATGTTTCCACACTTTCAAAGCATGAACAATCATTGTAAAATCCAAATCATGAGGGACATAAGTCACCTCATATGGCTTTAGATTTCATGACTCATAAGCCACTACTACACCATCCTACATAAAGACTCCACCTAGTCCATCCCCTAATGCATCTATGACCACTTAAAATTACCCATTGGGGTCTAGAACTCTCAACACTAGTGTCGAAGTAATCCTTCTCTTCAACTCTTAGAAAGCTGATTTGCACTTCTTTGACCAAACAAATATGTGGTTCTTTCATTGTAAGTAGTTCGGTTAACTATCTTGGAAAATTTTAGTATGAATTTCCTATAGTACCCTAATAACCCCATGAAGCTTCTTAGCTCATACACATTCTTTGATGCCGGCCATCTCATAATGACTCTAATTTTTCCTAGATTTACAAAAATATGTTCTTCAAAGATAATGTGTCCCAAATACTAGACCCTTTCTTGGAAAAATACACATTTTAATAACTTTCCATCTAGCTTATGCTTCTATAACCATTGTAGAACCAATCCCAAATGTTCAAGGTGCTCCTCTTCATTATTTGAATATATAATAATGTCATCTAGCAAAACTAGAACAAAATGATCAAGGTGATCTCTAAATATGTTATGCATAATATTCATGAATGTTTTTGGAACATTAGTCAGTATAAATGGTAACACTATAAAATCATAATGCCCATACCAATTTCTGAATGTTATTTTTGGATTGTCCTCATCCTGAATCTTCAATCAGTGGTATCCCTCTCAAAGATCAATCTTAGAAAATATTATTGCTTCTCGTATTTGATCATAAAGATCATATATATGAGGTAGTGGATACCTATTTTTGATGGTTTCCTTGTTTAGCATTTTGTAATTGATGCATAGTTGAGGGTGCCATCCTTATTGACAAAGATAACTGATACACTGTATGGTGACATACTTGGCTTAATCAGCCCCTTAGCCAATAATTCTTGAAGTTCAGCGTTCAGTTCAACCAACTCAATGGTTGTCATCCTGTATAATGTCTTACACTATGGTTTCAAACCAGGTATGATGTTGATAGAAAAATTGAATGTAATGAAATTACTTCAACAATAAAGTATAATAGAAGAAATAGATCCAAATATGACTGAAATTAGAATATATGATAATAGACAAGCCACTTTGAGGGGGCAACCTCCATAAGCTTCAATAAGAGCAAAATTCACAATATGATGATAAATAGTTACCCACTACCTCTTATATATAGTCTATCTAGGCCATGGCTACTCCATAGGCTGACCTACTAACCAAATTAATACATAGAGCAATGTGAAATAGAATCAAAGAGGGATAAGTAAGTCACAAGTCAGCTATTCTTATCCTAATACATGTGATAGGTTAGGGGCATAACATTCCCTTCCGCTTTAGACTAACATTGTCCTCAATGTGGAACAACTCTAGATGTTGTTGCAAAAAATCTTCACCTTCTCAAGTTGCACTCTTCACTACTCAAGTTCTTCTACTTGACTAGATATTCCCTAATCTCTCTGGTTCTCAACTTCTTAGTATGTGTTTTGAAGATCTTCTTTGGTTCTAAAATGACACGTCCTTCTTCATCTAGTTCTAGGAGATCTGTTTGGGCTGAAACTTTATATCCAATGACCTTATTTAAACAAGAAACATGAAATACTAGGTGTATGCAAGATGAATGAGGTAACTCAAGCTTGTAAGCCATATTTATAATTTTTTGCATAACCTGATAAGGGCCATACTACTTAGGAGCAAATTTGTTGTCCTTTTTCTGTTGCTTTAAGGACATCTTCTTGTAAGGCTGCAAACGTAAAAATACTCAGTCACCCATCTCAAAATATTGCTCATTAAGGTGTTGATCTACTTTTTGCTTCATCTTCTTTTGTGCCAAGGCCAAATTCTCTCTCAAACTAGCCAAAACCTCTTGTTGATGTTGAATGTGCTCCTCCACATCAAGAATCATTTGTAGATCAAGATGTGTAGATGCCTATGTGGGTTGAGCTTCTATGGAACATAATCATGCAATAATTCCCTTTGCCCCCTTTTTTAGCATCTTGGTCATCTAATGTAAACTAATCAATTGTGGAGATTTTTCCTATAATCCATGTAGTTCAATTTTCCTACCTTCAGAATGAAAGTGCATGAATAGTTCCTGGAAGTTCATCTCAATGGTACCCAAGGTTGTGAGCCATTAGACTCCCAAAACAATGTCTATACTACCCATGGGAATAGAAAACATAGGATAATTGAGATTTTACTCACCCATAGAATTCTTAATACTATGGCATTTACCTGAACAATTAATTATTCCACCATCTGCAATCATGACCTATAATTTTGGTGTTGGGTAGGTGAAACAATTATAACGAGTAGAAAACTTATGGTTGATGAAGTTATGTGTGCTCCCCGAATCAATCAACACTGTCAACTTCTATTTCTTGAGGAAACCCACCACCTTAAGAGTTTGTCGAGTGCTAATAATTACAAGTGCATGACAAGAGATTATAGGTTGGGAATCTTCAGGTACCTCCTCTATCTCTTCATCATCATTAGAGGCATCATCATCATCATCATCATCATCTTCTTCTTCTTCTTCATTGGATCCCTTAATGTAGAATAACTTCTTCTCATCACATCTATGTCCTTTGTTCCACTTACTATCACAACTAAAACATAATCTTTTTGCACGCTTCTCTTCAATTTATTGAGGGGTCAATTATGGTAGGCAGAGGAAATGTTGGTGTCGATATGTCACGATCTTTGAAGTTAGTGAATGGATACTTCTCATTGGATATGAATTTTTCCTTAGCTTTGTGTGCCATGATAATAGAATTAGAAATCTTAAGTGGATTAAACATGCATATCTCATGTTGAATGTGGTCCTTGAGTCCACCCAAAAATAGGTCATTCAAGTTCTCCTCAGAAATTGTCTCCACATGTAAGGATAGGTTCTGAAAATGATGAATATAATCCTTGATGGAGCCAGTCTATCACAATTTTTCCAGTTGGCTGAAGTAATTTTATGTCACACTATTGCCATAGTGTAATTATAGCTCCTCTGTAAAAACTGAGTAGGTGACACTGAGAGTCATCTTTTTCTTTTGAGCACACAACCATTGATACCAAATGAATTAATCAGTTTCAATATACAAAGATGTCATGGTAACCTTCTATCCACCTGGGATATGATGTAGATCAAAAAAATTCTCCATTTGGTTGATCTAATTTAGTGGATCTTTTCCATCAAATTTGTGCATCTCCACCTTTGGTAACAGGTTCCTCTATGGCCATGTAGTTGGATTTGAAGTAGACTGGTTGGGAGAACCACCTTGGTGGGGTTGTGTAATAGTGATAGGTGGATGATTTGACTGATTGTTTTTCAAATTCATTATGATTGCTATCAAACTATCTTGTATGGATTTCATTATAGATTGTATGCCTTGCACCTCACTTTGAATGCTTTGCACACAATATTCAAGCTGGCTCACTTTGTGATTTATGTAAGAGAACCCTGGTATAAAGGATCTATTACATCCCCATTTTGACTCCACCTCTTCTTGTTAGGAGTTTTACCTAGAGTTTCAGCACCCTTTCCTCGGCCCTGAGTTTGTGGACCTTCCATAAAAGGGCTTTACGATGTTGACCCTGATTGGCACTTTTGAGCCAACATTGACCAAGAAATTTTGGACTTATGTAGGCCTCAAATAAAAACATACAAAGAAAATACCCTAGAAAAAGTTTTCTAAGCTTTCCAAAAATATAAATAACTCAGAAAAATTCTTTGAATTGTGCACTATAGAGCAATTTTATGAAAAACCTTAAAATGGTGATAAATTTTGTAAAACATATCCAAATGATCTTAAATTTTAATGAAAACTTAATTAAATGGTTTCTAACCTCTAGTAAAATAATTTCAAATAAATTCACAACCTTTTTTAGATATAGCCAAATTTAAAAAATTAGGGTTTCGCCCATAAGATTTCCCAAATCGCAGCTTTGATACCACTTGTAATGAAATTACTTCAACAATAAAGAAGAATAGAAGAAATAGATTCAAATATGACTGAAATATATTATAATATATGATAATAGACAAGCCACTTCGAGGGGGAAACCTCCACAAGCTTCAATAAGAGCAGAATTCATAGTATGATGATAAATAGTTACCCACTACCTCTTATATATAGTCTATCTAAGCCATGGTTACTCCATAGGCTGACCTAATAACCAAATGAATGCATATATAAATGTGAAATAGCATCAAAGAGGGATAAGTAAGCCACAAATCAGCTATTGCTATCCTAATACATTCGATAGGTTAGGGGCATATCATTAAACTTACATCTAAGAGGCAAATGCAATAAATCTTATGGAAACACATCATGAAAATATCTGATAAAAAGGTTATCTTTGAGAGATGGTTGCTTAGATTCCTCCATTTCATTTATCTTGATGATAAATGCTTGCCACCCTTTTCCTTGAGCCTTCTTAAGCTACATAATGAAACCTGCCTAAACTTCAAATCTCTCTCTTCTCACATTGAATTTGTGTCTAATTCTTGAAATCATCAAGACACTCAACTTTATTTAGATAATATTCAACCTTGGCTTTATGTTTTGTTATCCAGTTGAATCCTAAGTTCACATCATATGATCTTAAATGTGCTACATATAAATCCACAAATATTATGAGTTCAAGTAACCTAGTTTTCACTTCAACTAAACACCTATCACCCATGAGTTTTGATTTATTCCCATATTGTACTAACCATGAATTTTCCATCACACCATCGCTTCCTAGGAAACTTACTAAGCATCCTAGGAGATATAAAACAACTAGTGGTTCTTGTGTCTATCAAAATGGAAACTAGATGGTCAAACAAAGTACCTGATATCTCAATAACTAATGCTTGATATTCATCCTATAGATTTTCAACTATTGCATGAATCCACTACTAAAAAATGCCCTACTAAGGATTAGGGCCTGTAAATTTGATTTGTCCTATGGATAATCATGAGCATAATGATCCTCTCTACAAATGAAACATCCTCTTAATGGTAATTTCCTAACATTCTATTGGTTTCCCTTGAAACCATCTTTGGATTCATTTCCATATTTCTTATTTCCTAAACTATTATTGAACTTGGCATTCTAGTTTTTAAAATATTTCTTGGAGTCTCCACTTCTCTGTATCCAATTATTATTTTTTAAGGTTTGTTTGGAATTTCCAAACCTCTTCTTGAACTTATCCTTGGCCTGTGAAAGAGACTTCAACTTCTGCTCTTGGTTGACCACCTTCTTAAAGACCTAGTCCATGTTACAAGGTCCATGAACATCTACCTCTCCACCAACATTATCACTCAAACCCATGATAAACTACTTGATCCTAAATCTCTCATCCCCTTAATATTGAGGTACATACTTCAGTGGTTTAGTGAACTACTCCCAGTATTTGTTCACTAGCATATCACCATGTTTCAAATTCTAAAAGTCTATGAACTTCTGATCAAAATGAATTTGTGGGAGACACCATGATTTGAATAAAACCAAAAATTGAGCCCAAGTAGTGATGGTCAAAATCAAATTCATTTCCAACCTTTTGTTGGCCCACCACATAGTTGCCTTACCATCTAACTAGTATGCTTCCCATACTACCTTGGTGACTCCAAAGTAGTTTTGAATTTCAAAATATTTCTCCATCTCTGTTAGCCATGCCTTATCTCTGTCACCTAAAACACTCCCATCAAACGTAGGTGGTTCACTTTATTCATGTCTTTGGTTAACTCCATAGCAACTTAGGCTCTAGCATCTTGATGATTTTTTTCTCAATTAGATGCTCTTCATGTTCATCTTATTGTTCATATTCCTCATGGACATGAACCACCTATTTTAAATCTATAATCGGATCTCTAGTCTCATTCATAACTATGATAATCTGGTCCATCTTCATTGACAGCTCAGTGGCAAATTGGCTTGGATCAAATGGATGGTTATTATCATTATCATTCGAAGGACATTCTCAAGAAACTCTAACTTTCACCATCCTTTTTTTGTCAAAATAAGGATATGAAAACATTATTAGACTGATTAAGTCATAGAGTTTGATTCGCAGCTCTGTTACCACATGTAACATCCCCACTGGGATCCACCTAGAAATGCATGATCTTTTTTTAAATAAACACATATATCAAAATAGATTACCCAAGAGAATATAACAGAGATCAAATAAAGTAATCAAACATACAAATAGCCTCAAATCATTTTACATCACTGATCTCTAACATCATGAAAGTATATCATAAAGTTAATATAGAAAGTACTTACATCAATTCAACCACGACTGATACAAATATACAGTCATCATTATTAATGTACAATAATAAATAATTACAATTTTTCATGGTATTTTCCAATAATAAGTAAAATATAATACAATTTATAATTAATATACATGGCTTCCCTAGAGCATAGTTCTCAAACTTAACATATCTATGGAAATCTCAAGTGTCATCTTGATAAGTAGTACTATTGTGGGGAGGGAGAGCATCATCCAATCACTTTTCACACCAACCACAAACTAATAATAACTCACACTAATCCCATCAAGAAATGGCCCTCCCTTCATGAATGAGTAGATAGTGATAGCATGGGAATTCAGAAAGACAAGCAAGAACCCATGTGTTGTATGATTTCTAACTAAACTAAACATGTAGTGTATCATAAAAAACTTGATCTATTATAAGATATCACACATCCATGTAAACCATAATCATGAATGATAATATTTTACTAAACATAATTTGGCCAAATATTTAAGAATAGTAATATAAAAATGATCTATAGATCAATCAAATTCATACACACCACTTGATTAGACTGCCTTCATCTAGAAATGCAATGCTAGTAAGCCAGTGAATTACATCTCACTCCTTACTCTGCATTAGCAATGCAGATTACTTAAATATAAATTCAACCACAAGATTCATATAATTTGCATTATACTATAAAACACATCATATAACATGTTAAACATAGGAGTAACTATAGCATACATTTATTCCATCAAACATATGCATGAATCTTACATTATTTTCTATCCCATACTAGAAATACTGACTATAGTTATATCACCTGAGTAAATACATAATTAACTATAGATTTTAAATAATACAATTTTTTTACAATTTAACTTCAATCTATGATAACCTATATTATCACAATCTAGTGATTTTAAGCATAACTACAAAGAATCCATAATCTAGTCAAATTAAGTGGTTACAATTTCATGGAAACCTAAGCTTTTATTCAACCAATCATGTATTAAAAATAAATTCCTCATTTTATATGAAACATAGATTACACATTGTTATACTTTCAGAGTCATATTTGCATACCCTCGTAAATCTCTAATATGTATATTTATTTAATATAGATTATAAACCAAGTACACACCCTTGAGGTACTGTTATATACTATTAGCCATATTTACACCCATTTTCCAACAAGAAATCATTTTAATAACCCTAAATGTATAACCTGGTATAACATCAAATTCTATATGATGGGTTTCATACAACATGTGATCCCAATACCCCACATGGTTATCTCTTTATACCTGAATTGCTAAATTCACGTAAGACACTCTTTCATCCAAATAAACATGTTTATAATGAAACATATGTTTATTTATAAATACATAGGGTTATTATTTCCCAATTCAATATAACCCAACCATTTATGACATCACATGAGGAGCAATTTAGCTATGGTTTTATGTATATCATTTATGGTTTGTAAGACATCTCAAATACATGTCATTATATAATGATTTCTCTAATTACTCATGGCCTATGAGGAGTTTTCCAAACTTAATCTATATTAATTAAATAAGTTACAATGCTTTAATAATAACATATGCCCATTTACCAATTTAAATAAATATACTCGCGGTATATCAATATGCCTTTTCACATCCATTTCTAGTTGCATTTATACTAATCTAAAAACATAATAAAATATAGCAAATCAAATATTTCACTAGACATCAACTCACTAAAAATAGAAACATTAAATAAAATAAATACCATGGGCCTAAATCACATGGACTAGTAGGGATTATCTAATTTAGCATCCCAAATACATATAGGGATTTTTTTAATTACATCAAGCTAGAAAAACATAGCTAGGTGACACTAATAGAGGTAAGTGAATTAATATAGACACTCATATTTTTTTACAAGCTCACAGGTATTAGCTGATGCCAACTACAGTTAAA
>JARHVA010001226.1:205000-227500 GCA_037957365.1 Torreya grandis | reverse complement strand
AGGTAAAAATTAGTTCAGAAGCCAATTTTTAGCCCTATGCATTTTGCATGTGATATATAATATGTGTGCACTATATTTTAAATTTCACTCTAATGAAATTTATCTACCACCATGAAAAATTTAAAAAATATTTAACTTATTTTACTATTGATAAAATTATCTTGAAATGTGTGCACTGGCCAGATCTAAAAACTGGAAACACAGGAAATTGATTAAGAAAAAATTAGTTCAAAATCCAATTTTTAACCCTGCTTATTTCACATGTGGAATAAAATTTTATGTGCATTATTTTTACTTTCATATTCTTCCAACATTTTTATACCACCATGTGAAATTTCAAGGTTATTGTACTTGATTTGATCCTGTGTAATGGTGTTTGAAAAGTGTTGCACAGGGTGATTTGACACCTAGAAACACAAAAAAATCTATGTACTTGGCAGTTTTCATGGATGTGTATCTTTCAAGTGAATAATTATTTTTTGTGACCACCTTTACCATTATATTCTCCTAACATTTTTCTACCCTCATACAAGTTTTAGAGAGAAAGTAGAGTAATTTATCCCTACAAAATTGCTCCTAAAAAATGTTGTGCAGGTTGATTTAGCACTAAGAGCTCACAAAAATCTAAGTAAAAAATCAGCTTAAAAGCCAATTTTCATAGCTACAACTTTGGCACTTTAGAGTGACTTATCTAAATTTTTATTTACATGTATATTATTCCCACATTTGACTACCACCATGTGAAATTTTAAGGTGATTAGACATGATTTACCCCTCTAAAATTTCTCCCAAAAAGCATTATGTAGGTTGATTTAACACTGAGAGATATAAACCCTAAAACTTGAAAATTTTAACCTCTCTGCATTTTACTTGAAAAACTTGATTGATGAAGGTGTATAAAAGTCATAAACAAAAAAAATGTCAATGAATGGTTTGGGAAAATGACATAGTCCATCTACACAAAAAATTGTATGTAGGCCAATTTTGGCCAACATTTCCCCATTGGGCCTCTTATGCCATAACATCTGTAAAGTTAAAACCAAAATAAAATCATCTCATATATAATCCAATAACCTCATACATATATCTAACATATATATCTATATATCCAAGAAATAAATCAACATGAACACATTTTACTTACCCATAGTAAAACCATTGGATTGACTGTATAACACCTCCAAGGTATCCTTCCTCTATAGAGGTGAAAATACTTCATAATGCCCTAGCTAGATGACACACACATGTCATGATCTAATATGTATCTAACACACTATCATCTAGGTCAGAATTGGCTGAGTTATAGGATCTCTATGTTGTAATTGTAGATATGGTTTTGGCTATGGTTGTGGCAATGATTAAGCCTATCTCTATCATGCCTACATAGTTGTATTAGTATCAATGGTTATGCCTATACTTTTTTTTTTTCAAGAAACTATCACTGTTCCTCCTCCTTTTATCATGTGATCTCCTCGCTATCATATTGCCACCCTAGGACGATGAGGCCATATAACCAGTACCTCATCAACTACCCCTCCTCCTCTCCCACCATGTTTCTCCATCATATGACAAACCCACTAGGTTTGAATCATAAGAGGATTTATTGGGTATGATAATCCAAATTGACTTGGTATATGATAATGTGGATGTGTCTTTATCCACCACGAATAGTGTCCAATGATCCTAACTCATACAAGTGCATGTATAGTGGATGGGCATGATGGTCAAGAATCCATAATGCCCACATATGACTACAAAATGACGTACCCACATTGCATTATCTGCAATGCCAAGACATGGGCAATAGGCTACATAGTGTGATCATGTGACCATATTTGCATTCATTTGAGGGAAACATGCATAACTAGGGAAATCATGTTAGTCTATACATAGGGAAGTGCTCATATATCCATCTCCCCAAAAAATACGAGGCCCCATAATCTATTGGCCTCTTGATAAAATACTATACAAATCATGCACTAACTTCACACAAATAACCACACCTAAATTAGAAAATATTCCATTATCTAACATAGATTGGCATAGGTCTATAATATACAATAGTATTTTTCCATCTAACAAATGATAGATCACTTAAGTTATCATAAGTCTAATAATTTCATTTTAAATATCTGGATTGGTTCATATATATATATACATTAAATGAATTAATGTTCAACCCATGCTCATAATACCTCTCAAAACCTAAGGATGACACAAATAATGTCTTCCCCTCATTAGAGGAATCTGAGATGTTTCATATCATAGGTGTGCCCACAACAATTAGGCCTAAAAGTGCATGAACATCCTCCAATGTGATACCCACCTTGATGACATCCCCATCCACCACCCACTAGAAGGTATTAGTCATGCCCTTCATGCTCCTCAGAACATGGTCAAAAACTCTTCACTAATTAGGATCTGATGCACCTTCATAATATGATCGAATCCAAGTGTAATCAAATACACTCAATTACCTACATGTAATTGCTCTAGTAAATCCAAAAACCATATAACATCCAATAGTCTCCACAATCTTTGATGCCTCTACAAAATATCAAACAATAGAACACAAACCATGTCTCTATCTTAAAACTGAAATAAACTAGACATAAAAATAACTATATAACATTTTATTTTAAATTACCTACTTCATCAGTCATGTACCTAACTACATCACCCATGTTGTATTTTTAAACTATATCAATGACGTATCTTACTACATCCACCATTAATAAATCTTGACTATATTGGCCATGACTTATGATATTGGGTTTTCTCTATACTACATCAGTATGCATCCACACCATCAGCCATATCCTCAAATTATCATATGCCATAAGATATGATTTTAACTACATCAACCAGGCTCATTTCAAATGACATCAGCAAAAACATATGTCATCAATCATTTTACTTTTTGTTCAACTATAACAACCATGTTTCACAAGATCAGCCAAAATTTGTTCAACTACATTGGCCAGCTCAGATGGCATCAACCATTTTTAATCGACCTTAATTTATAACTACATTGACATGTCTGATATCATTCATACTATGTAGTGATTTTTCATTAGGCCATTGTTAATTCACTTGACCTATATGTTGAATTCTCATCACCTACTCATTTCCCTTCATATTTTTAAGTCTAAACCTAGGCCAGTGGGGTAAAATTCCATTACATGATTTTTTTTTAGCACCTACATTTCTTAATCTTGTCCATTTTACTTAAAATGCTAAAATTCAAAATTAATACACATCATACATATACCACACTGGCTTTTATTGTCATACGTCCACTAGCTCATCTACCATCTTGTATGTGAGTTATCTAGATATTTTTTGGGTTTTCTTTTGTTTCTCTATTTCAGCATTCTACCAGTCTAACACAGTTTACATATTAACAAAAATAGATAAGTTGCTCATTTGTTTCCATAGTTAGTCTTGCTTGCAGTCGTTTGCTTTTAGTTTCTTGTCAAATGGGTTGTTTATAGGACTTTCATTATTTCAAATAAGTTTTTCTTAATTAGGATTGATACACAAATTAATTCAAATTTTGACAAAACATATGTTAAATAGAATTCTAGGTTTTATCAAGAATCACAGCAACATAAATGATGGAACAATCAATCCTTGAAAAAGATGAATGGTTAAATGTAGATGCAAGTAGGTGAAGTAGAGAGACTATGGGGGGAACATGTGGAACTAGACCTCCAGAGGATGTGACAAAGTGTGATGCTTAGAAGGACCAAGAAGAGAATGAAGGGAACTTATAAACTAAAGGGAATGCATACACCAACTAGGAATTAGAAATTGGCTTAGAGTGGAAGAGAAAGGAAAATGAATAACCATTAAATGCACAATTGAAGAGAAATTAGAAATAATTTATTGTAGGTTTAATGAGCATCTATAGAGGCAACATTTATATTCACAATGGGAAGGATAGTCTTTCTGAGGTGCTATGAAGAAATACAATTTTAGGTTGGGTTTAAGAGTGGTCATTATAGACAGTCCAAGGATAGTTCAGTCACTCCAAGGGGACTCATCCCATATGTCTAATTTAATTATATGGATTAGTAGATCAAAATTATTTAAGGAGATAATGGTACTTCTTGTGGGATCAATTATCACGTTGTGCCATATGATGGGTATATTTAGTTGAGCAATATTTTTCATCTTACAAAATGAAGTGGCAGGCTAAGCTTGTCACTACAGATGTGGATAAGAGGTGTGAACTTATAAGAGTGTTAAATGGCAAAGATCTAGAATTCATATTCAAGAATAACCATGCTAACTTGATCTCAACTTACATCAAAAAAATGGTAGGAGGTCAAAATGAAGACGCGTGCTAGCTAGACTATCAAATATTTGAAATAAATTAGACAAAAGATAGGAGAATCCATATGGGAGTATGATTGTTGATTCTCTAATGTTATTAATAAAGTGATTTTTTAGCTTCAAGAGGATGATAATGTTGCATGGTTTGTTGAGGGACTGAGCAATAAGATTCTCTTCGCTATAGCTCAAACTTAGTTCCCCAATAATGTTGAGGCTAGGGCAGCTATGATTAGGGTGAATTTCATGAATGGGGAAAGCTCTCACGTAATGGATTTTAATTTCTACAAAGCCAATTTTTTGCCATTCCCCCAAACTTGAGCAAAAAGGGTTGAGGCAATAGGGAAAGTTTTAAGGACTCTCTTGTGTTTGGCAAGTATCAAGTCTAAAGTAGTGGTCAATGTTCATTGTGAGCCTAGTGTTTTTTTTTTGGAGATGGGGGGGAGAATGGGTTTCGAGGGAGACAGAGCTTTTTCAAGTGGTGCAATAACAAGCATGATTGAGCTACATCTCAAGAGTGATGTGAAGTGACAAGGAGAGAAATGTTTGATAGATGGGCCTACTCTTCTCATGGAGTAAGGCCCATCTGCCAAGTCAATATAATTGAAATAATCTATTTATACCCATGTCAGTGTTCCAAGTGTACTCATGGATTTTATCCTAGATACTCCTTAAATCCATACAATTATGTTTCACTATGGACTTGGATTTAAATATCTAGTTACAACCTCTGGATTTGGATACATGGTTATCACCTCATGATGAGAATGGTGGATATATTCTAAAGGGGAGATTCCATAGAGTTTTTTCCTGGCCCAATGCAATGTAAGCAAAATTATACCAAAAATGAGTACTTCCTTAAATATACCAATAATGGGAGAAAACATAGAGAATTATAGTATTATGGTGAGGTGTGATGTAAGTTGAGGCCAATAGTTGAAGGGAATAAAATCAAAACCAAAGATAGATGTGAACAAAATGTATCATTTCACTATCATCTCAAGAAGATGAAAGCCCTTTGGTGCACTGCAAAGATTGTGATTCTCTGATCTTGATAGAATCCCCCCCTAGAACAAAATATAAGAAGATAAAGCTAAATTGATTTCAACCCTTCACTAGGCCCATCACTCGGCATAATATCTGATTGCGAGGAGTGAAAGATGACAGTGAAGAAATTGACCCTGGAATATTTTTTTTGAAGGTTCAAGTAGAAATTCATACTCATAACTTTTGGATGGGTAAGGGTAGATACAGTCCATCAAAGATTTTCCCTCAAATTACATACCTAATTTTGGGCTAATGAGTAGTCAAGAAAATCAGAGTTACAGTTTGAAAAACCATGACAGTATTGTTGTCCTTCAGTGTCGAGAAAAATATTTTCTAGTTGTGTGACTCATAATTCTTTATTTTCTAAACATCAATTTTATTTGTTTAAATACTGGAAAATTTTAAATAACCAAGTGGAAATTCTAACAAAATATATTACTATTTTTTAAGATCCCAACATGGCAATTACATGGACTTTGGCACACCTGAACATAGGGTGTACCATTATTGGTATCTCTTTCTTGAGAGAGAAAAATATTGATTTAATTTAATATAATTTATATATGTTAATAGTTAATTTTATTTCTAAGCTAGCAATTACATGAAATAAGGTGTAATATAAATTCTAATAAAATAAAAAAAGTTGTGTTTCTAATTGATTAAAAGAGAAAGGAGTCAAAAGATGAACAAGGGTTTGTAGAAAGTTGTTTGCCATTATACAACAAAAATATAACATAAATAATAAGTATTAATTACTTGCGATAAATATATCTTGTTGTGTAGTCACATTCTCTATACAATTTACTCACAATAAATTCTAAATGAGACATACTTGAAAATATTTAATAACATTCTATACAACATAATCAATACACTACTTTTGACACATCTGATTATTGCTTAAATATTAGAAACTAATGTTTCATTCTAAATTATATGATAAAGATAAATAAACAATGCCAAATATGCATATATTCTTCAATTATATTTTGGTTTTATTATTTAATATCAAAAGCTAAAGCGCACATGAAACAATCAAATATAGTCCCGAGGTAAATAGAGTCACGAACTATGTGAGAATTGATACTAAGA
Organism: Torreya grandis; assembly: GCA_037957365.1. NCBI lineage: Eukaryota > Viridiplantae > Streptophyta > Pinopsida > Cupressales > Taxaceae > Torreya > Torreya grandis. Next base: position 221,026 of record JARHVA010001226.1, on the reverse strand, counting down.
CCATAGAGTGAAATTTTATTCCTTCAAATCAATAAGAATCACACATATTTATATATTTTTCATATCTACCAAAAGCAACATGTACTCATGCCTCAACATGACACTTGTTCTATGAATAATAAATGAAGGCTATTAGCAATATTCCTTTATGTGGGAAATTTAACTTACATAATCAAATCTTATTTTTCTACAGTGCTAATTTTATCTAATTATTATATTGGGTTTTTTAAAGTTTTATAAATCAATCTACACATTATTAAAAGGAATGTGGTGGGTGTTTCCATTCGTCTCATAGCATGATGAGTAGTCACAAATGGATTAGCCAAAACTATATTCCCCTCTCTCCCTAATGTTGGTGCCAACATTTCTTCTTTGACCACACTCATCACCACTATCCATTCCAAAAGAAACTGAGTTTGGTGTTCTAGAACCCTCTATTTTTTGTACGCAATTTCTAATATGTTCTTAAAGGTGTTATATAATGTCCCTTTTATAGAGTAATTTTTATCCATATTTTCCTCCATTGACATCATCTCCCCTACAGTTTTTGTCCTTTCCTTAAATTATCCTTGCAAATCTACATCAGCCCATCTATCTAAGGATAGGAAAATCAAAATCTACATTCTTAATATCATAATCCAATCATTGCCTTCAAACACTTCTACAACCCTAATAGGGATGATTAAATACTACAACTGTAAAGATTGAAGCATTTAATTTCTAAGCAGTCAACTCAGAGTTTTAAATATTAGTATAATAATTAGGGTATATAAGGAAAAATCAAAAACCTCCCCTACCTCTCTAGTTTATAGATAAAAATTTCTTTCTCAACATGCCTCATAGGATTGATTGAATAATAGTTATGGAGATCAACCAAATTTAGATCTCTGACAAACAATGTTGCAACTAAAACTTAATCCTAAAGTTTTCTAATGTAACAAAATTTCATTCAATCTCAAATATATAGAATAACAATTTTTTTTGAAAGATTGATTTTGACAAATATGCCTAGACACAATTGGATTTGATAAAAATGAATAGTACCCAACTGAGTTATTTTGATGCCTAGTCCAAAAGAAAAGAAACAAAAAAAAAACCCCCAAAAAATGACAACCAATCTTTTCAAATACAAGACTTAAATGTCCACTGAAAACCACAAATCAATTGTAAAGATGAAAATTTTCAAAATTATTTTAGAATCCTTACCAAAAGAATCTTGAAAAATACTAATTTTTGTACGATAAAGTTAATATAAAAATTATATGTAAAAATCATTATTTGGCCATAATGAAATAAAATGGACTCCTTCTAAATAGCACATAGTACTTATGATGGGTCATGGCCTTCTCCCAAAGAGTTGTCTATTTATGCCTCCAAATTTATCCCTTTATTTTTTTCAACCCATGTGTATATGATAGCTTATATCTTTTTAGTCAAAATGAGATTATAATATAAATTAAATTTTACAACTAAAATAACTTCTCTTGTTAGGTGTTGGTGCAGTAAAGTTTAAATGCCTTGAATATCCAATCTATCCATTTTTATATATATACCCTTTTTCATAGGATAGAAATAAACCAAAACTAACAACATATACCCTAGAAATAATAGAGATTAACTCTGATGATGTGAGAAACTAGGGATGAGTGACTTATAATAATCTTTGTAAGAAAAACAATTCCTCTCAGCTATGAAATCATATTGGGAAATAACTATGGAAAATGGGTGATCTCCACAATAATGATTTAATAGTTAGTGTTGGCAAGGAGTGGACGACCATATCAGGTAAGTAATTTCCACATAATTGCAATACCATTTGTAGTGGGGACCCGATATCTCAGAGAAAAGAATCATCCTACACACAGGGGATGAAAATCATGTCCTTGACCTCTCTAAGTAGTTGTAGTGTAGTGGTTCCATGTGTTCTCTATGCAGACATCATTGTAAACGTAGCTTCCTTGCAAGCATAGTAAATTTTAAAATGAATAAATAATTATGCAGATTTGAACGTAAATACAAAGAGTTTACTTATGATTGAATCTATAAAATCAAGGGTTGAAGAAAGCAATCTAACAAGAAAAATAAGAAGCAACATTGCTTTGGTTAGATTTAATGAATAAAAATTCATATATTATTATTTTTTTAAAGTGGATATAATATGCTTTATGTTAGACAAATATATGGTGGGAATTTGGCAATGAAAATGCCTACATCATAAATATATTATACATAGTTCTAAGGAATTTACATCTAAGGAATATTATGTTAAGACAAATCTATGGTGGAAGCTTGACAATGTAAACACTTTTGACATAACTTTATTAAATGTAGTTTCCAAGCAATTTGCATTCAAAGTGCAATTGAAAGGAATATACATCATGTTAGACACTTTATGATAGGAGCTTGCAATAAAAATATCTCCCACTTAAATACATTAAATGTAATTTCTAACAATTTACATCTAAAAAAGTACAATTGGAGGAAATACATTTTATTTTAGACAAATTTATGGTAGGAGTTTGACAGTGATATTTCCAAACAATTTACATCCAGGTTATAACTGGAGGAAATATGCCTCACACTGAATAAATATATAGTGAGGGCTTCGTAATAAAATTTCCAAATAATTTACAATGGGGTTATAATTGGAGGAAATATGTCTTAACCTGCACAAATCTATGGTGAGAGCTTTGCAATGAAATTTCCAAACAATTTACATATAGAGTGCAACTGGAAGAAATATGCCTTATCCTAAAAAAATCTATGATGAAGACTTCACAATAAAATTTTCAAACAAGGGTTACATCTGAAGGAAATATGCCTTATCCTGAACAAATCTATGGTGAGGGCTTTGCATTGAAATTTCCAAACAATTTACATCCAGGTTACAACTGGCCATGGCTTTTAATGTTTTCATTACGTTTATTTATTTTTCAGGGTAAGTTTTTGGAAAGTTTACATATTCAATTGGAATTTACTTCTTTGTTGACTCAAAATTTGCTCTTTATTAGAGAGCCAAAAACCCAATAGTTTGCTCTGAAGATTGTTGGTCAGAGTTTACCGGCCAGAGTTCGAGTGTCAGAGTTGCATACAGTCTGTGACTCTATTTGACTGGCTTATGGATCAAAGTGCCTATCTGTATAAAGGGATGAACACAATGTTGTAGGAAGATACAAAATCATAGAATGTACAAGTTCTTGATGACCTTGCCCTGCACGACATTGTCAATGAGGTAATGCTCGTAGGAAATATAGTGCTACATATAGCCCCTTATCACGGCTCCCTGCCATTCCTTGAAAATTTGGTCCAACTCTCAAATACAAATCCAGATGATGGGATGAAACTTTTGAAAGCTAAAAATATGGAGGGAAACACTACCTTACACGAAGGGACTAAGGGAGGAAATGAAGGCGTAGTGAAGATTTTATTGCAGGAGTGCCCATATTTGGTGAATGAGATGAATGGGGTAGGGGAAATGGCTCTGGTTAGAGATTTTGAGGGAGGTCATGTGAATATGGTTGAAATGTTGTCCCTTGTAACTCTCGAGGAGCAGCACAAGAGATTTTTTTTTCTTGTCTTTCCCTATGTCACATCACCTTTATGAGATTTTTAAGATTAACTTACATTTAATTTGTTTCTAAGTCCATTTTTTTTAGGTGTGTTAAGTTTTTATAAATGTTTCTTAATTAATTTATCACAATCATTATTATTGATGTTGGAAAGGATGGTGTTAAATTGAATTTGGAAATTTGTTTCGAAAGTTTATGACGAAGTATATATTTTGTTAATCTTTCTCAGCATAATATTTTTTTGAAGATAGCTACTTTTGAAAATATTTTTAAATGGTATAAAAAGAATTATTTTATTACATACTATGTTGATTGCATACCCTCTAAAGATTCCCTTAACATATGGTTTAGACATAATTGGGAGTCCTTGGGGTTTGAGGTTACTAGATTCCATAACCTCACCAAGTTTTTTGTTCCTTTTCTTTAGAAAATCATCATAGGTGCAAGCTTTTGTTTCTAGGTTAAGATGTTATTTATTTTAGATTAAACTAATTAGTATGTTTCCATGGTCCCATAATTTTAAGGTTTCTGAGTAGATAGCACTTAAAGTCTCTATCTAGGTTGAGTTATCAAGTCTTCCTCTTCCATTATGGGTCTTCTGCTTTGAGATGTTAAAACCCATAAGGCATATGCTTTACCATGAACTGGACATATATTTTTTTGCACATCCCAACAATTGTGTCTATGTCGAGCTTGATTTGACCATGGTCTTGAAATAATGTATTGGTACTCAAGTAGAGATTGAAACTTATCACAAAAAGTCACTTACATCAACTTTTTGAATATATGTTTTCGGTGTGAATCACCTAACCGTAGGATTTGGGACTATCCCCTTATCGCCTGCTCAAAGATATCTCCAAAGTAAATGCCACTTGAAAAGTAGAAATATTTATTTAAGTTAATTTTATTTAATGGGCTAATGTTTAATTTTATTTATATGCTAGCAATTATATGAAGGAGGTGTAATACAAATGTTGATAGAATAAATAATTGTGCTTTTAATTATTCGAAAGACATAGAAGGAGAAATATGAACAAGGGTTTGTATAAATTTATTCACCATTTTTTAAAACAATAATATAACATAACATGAAAACCAAATAGCTGTGACAAAGATATCTTGTTGCATAATCACTTTCTATATACAATTTCTTCACAAAAAATTTTAGAAGAGGGGATATTTGAGAATATTTAATAACATCATATGCAAAATAATCAACAAGTTACATTTGATGCATCCAAATATTGTTTAAATATTTAAATCTAATGTTTTCTTCTAAATTATATGATAAAGATAGTAAAATAACACCAAATATGCATATTTGCTTCCTTCACATTATATTTATGTTTTATTATATGATATCAAAATCTAAAGTGCAAATGAAACAATCAAACATAGTTCCATGGTAAACAAAGTCATGGACTACACTAGGGCCGACACTGAGATGACAAAGTGAAATTTTATTCCTTCAAGTCAATGAGAATCACACATTTTAAAGCATTTTTCATATATACTAAAATCGATAGGTACTCATGCCTCAACATGACCCTTGTTCTATAAATAATATATTAAGGCTATGAGCAATATTCCTTTATGTGTAAAAATTAACTTACATAATCAAATCACATTTCCCTATAGTGCTAATTTTTTCTACTTATTCATTTGGGTTTGTTAGTGTTTTACAAATCAGTCAACACAACATTAAAAGGCATGGGGTGGGTGTTTCCCTTCATCTCACAACGTGTGAATAGCTATAGTTGGATTAGCCACAATGAGATTCCCATCTCTCCCTGATGTTGGTGCCTACATTTAATCTTTGACCAAGCTCATCACCATTATCCATTGCATAAGAAATTGGGTTTAATATTGTAGAACCCTCTATTTCTGATAGATAATTTATGGTATGTTCCCAAGGGTGTCCTATAATGTTCCTTTCACAAACTCATTTTTATCCATATTCTCCTCCATTAGCATCATATCCCCTACCATTTTTTTTCCTTCCCTTGAATTCTCTTTGCAAATTTACATCAGATTATCTATCCATGTATAGAGAAATCAAAATCTACATTCTTAATATTGCAATCCAACTGTTACCTCCAAACACTTTTACAAACCTAATAGGGATGATCAAATACTAAAATTGCAAAGACCCAAGAAGTAATTTTTAAGTGGTCAACTCAAAGACTAAAATATCAGTAGAAACATTAGGGTATCTAAGGAAAAAATTATAAAGCTCCCATGCCTCTCTAGATCATAGATAAAAAAGGCATTTCTCAACATGCCTCATAAGATTCAATAGATAACAGCTATGGGGGATCAACCATAAGTAGATTCATAAACTCAAATGTTGCAACTAACACTTGATCCTAAAGTTTCCCAAGGTATGGAACTTTTATTCGATCCAAAATACATAGAATTAAAAAAAAAAAAAAAAAAAAAAAGATGGAATTTTGACAAATATGCCCAAGCTCAAATCGGATTTGATAAAAATGAATAGTTCCCAACTGGTTCATTTCGATACCCAATCCAAAAAAAATAATACCAAATGAAAATGACAACCACCATGTTCAAATCCAAGACCAAATTGTCCAATTCAAACCATAGATTGGGTGAAAAGATGGAAAATTCAAAATTATTCCCTAGGATTATTTTAGAATTTTTTCCAAAAGAAGCTTGAAAAACAAAAAAATTGTGTGATAAATTTGACACAAAAATTGTATGTAGCAATCATTATTTTACCATAATGAAATAAAATGGAATCATTCATAAATGGTGTGTAATACCTATGATGGGTCATGGTATTTTCCCCAAAGAGTTAACTATGTGTGCCTCCAAATCTATCCCTACATTTTCTCAAGCCAATTGTGCATTTATGATTATATATATTTTTAGACAAAATTCTATTATAATAAAATTTAAATTTTACAACTAAAATAGCTTCTTTTGTTCCTTGTCAACACATTGAGGCTTGAGTACCTTGAATATTAGACCTATGTATACCCACAAAGTATATAAATAGACTAAAACTAACAAATTAAACCCTAGAAATTGCAAAAGTTAGCCCAATCGATGTGAGAAGCTAGGGTTGAGTGATGTCAAATAGTCTTTATAATAAAAGTGGCCTCTCTTGGATGTGAAATTCAATCAAGAAACAATGATGTAAAAAAAGTGATATCCAAAATAAATACTTAGGTGTTATTTATAGCAAGGGGTGTGAGGATTAGTCATGGAAGTGATCTCCACATAATCCCAATTATACTATTTATGATGTGGAATGATCCTTTAGAGAAAAGAATCATCTTGCACATAGGAGATGAAAATCAGGACCTTGACCTCTCTCAAGTAGTTATAGTTTACTGGTTCCATATGTTGCTTATGTAGACATCCCTAGAAACATAGCTTCCCTCCAAGCATAAAAAATGTTAAAATAGATAAATAATTATGTGGATTTGAAGATCAATGTGATATGATTTTTATTGAATCTATAACGGTAGGCCCTTAGAAAAGATATCTAATAAGAAAAAGAAGAACATGCATTGTTTTGGTCAGGTTTAATGAATAAAAGTTCATATATTATTAGAAAGAAAAAAAGTGGAGGGAATATGCTTTATGTTAGACAAATCTATTTTGAGAGCTTGGCAATGAAAATTATCCATCATAAATATAATATATGTAGTTTCCAAACAATCTACATCTAAAAAATATATCTTTTATTAAACAATTTACATCTAAAGAATATACCTTTTGTTAGACAAATCTATGGTAAGAACTTCACAATGAAAATGTCTTTACCATAAATATACTAAATGTAATTTTCGATCAAATTTTAAATGGTTTTAATAAATTTTATTTATTTTTTCACAGTAGGTTTCTTAGAAAGTGTCCATATTCTTGCTTATAAACTTCAAAAAAAAAATGAAGGTTTCTTCTCCATTGACCCATAATTTTCTCTTTATTGAGAGAGGAAAATACACATTAGTTTTCTCTTAGAATTTTTAGTCAAAGTTTACCATCTAGAGTTTGAGTATCAGAGTTGAATATATCTGACTCTTTGATGGGAGTTTAGATCTCCCCAACCAAAAAAAATTTACATTAGTTCCTAAGCATCATGGATCAAAGCGCTTATCTCTGTAAAGGGATGAACAAAAGGTTATACCAATTTAAAAAATTAGGGAATGTACAAGTTTTTCATGTGATTTCCCTACATGACATTGTCAATGAGGTAATGATGGTAGGAAACACATCACTTCACATATCCCTGCATCATGGCTCTCTACAATTTCTTCAAAAGTTAATCCAAGTCTCAAATACAAATCTAGAGGATGGGATGAAACTTTTGAAATCTAAAAATGAGGAGGGAAACATGGCCCTACATGAAGGGGCTATGGGAAGAAATGAAGTGGTAGTGAATATTTTATTATAGGAGTGCCCATATTTGATGAATGAGATGAATGGAGTAGGGGAAATGGATTTTTTTAGAGGTTGTGAGAGGGGCCATGTGAAGATCATTGAAACATTGTGTCTTTTAACCTTTATGGAGTTGTAAAAGAGATCTGATGGCCAAACACCTTTATGTCTTGTTATCCCTAAACTACAAATATGTATGAATCTTTATTTTATGTTTTTATAACTTTCAAACACTTTATTATTATTCTTCTTCTTATGGAATGTACAAGTGCTTCATGTGCTTTCCCTACATGACATTGTCAACAAGGTAATGCCAGTCGAAAACACATTGCTTTACATAGTCATGCATCATGGCTCTCAAACATTCCTTCAAAAGTTAATACAACTCTCAAATACAAATCTATAAGATGGGATGAAAGTTTTGAAATCTAAAAATGAGGAGGGAAACATTTCTCTATATGAAGGGGCTATGGGAAGAAATTAAGTAGTAGTGAAGTTTTTATTGGAGTACCCATATTTGGTGAATGAGATTAATGAAGCAAGGGAAATAAATCCTCCTCCTCCTCCTCCCTCTCCCTCTCCCTCCTCTCCCTCTCCCTCCTCCCTCCCCCCCACCTCCCTCTCCCCCTCCCTCCCTCTCCTCCTCCTCCTCCTCCTCCTCCTCCTCCTCCTCCTCCTCCTCCTCCTCCTTCTTCTCTGTGATTTTAAAATCTATAAGCATGTGTTTTGCCACAAACTAGAAATATTTTATTTTTCCTATCCCAACAAGTGTATCTATGTCAAGGTTGATTTGAAAAAATCCTTGAAAGAGACCATCAATATTCAAGTAGAGATTGAATGCTTTCCACATAATTCATTTACATCAACATTATGAACATATGTTTTCAATTTCAATCACCTGACCATAAGCTTTCAAATTGTCCCCTCAAGGCTCACTCAAGGCCATTTTCCAAATAAGTGTCAACCAAAAATTATAAGGTGGTTGAAAAGAATTATGGGTGGACCACTATGTCAAACAATAAATCTATCTTCAAGAATAAAAACATAAGCCGACTCCCACTCTTCCCAATATAAAATCTAAACAAGGTGAAACTAAAGTGGATAATGTTATTCCTCCTCCCGTGCTTACTCCTCGGTCTCTTAATATGTTGTCTACCCTATAAAGCCATTTTTATCAAGAGAATTTATTTTTGATTGTAACTTATAGTGCTAAGAACATCTTTAACTAGCATCCCCACCATCTGGTGATCATGTAGTCTGTCTCACTGTGGTGGTAACTCTCCATAGGAAGAGAATACAGCTAAACACCACTCCATCTCACTAGGGGATTTTTTCCTACCCCATAAAAAACCATTATTGGATAATCATTTTTTTGTGCTTGGATCATAGGAGAACTTTGAATATGGGAAGGAATAATTTCACATGGAGGACTCTACTCAATGTATGCTCTCAGAGAATTTTTGAGGTCTCATTAAGTCCTCTCCCAAATTATTTATCTGTGTCATTTGTCAATAGGTTGGGAGTTTTAGATTTTATGTTTTTTGCAAGAAGTTTATATTTTAGGGTTTCTTCTATAGACCTCCCTGAGAATAATTTTGTATGACACATCATAATTTTCCACTACTCATGAAGATGGACATGGCGACATCAGTATTCTAGTTTCACCATAATTTTTCCTTTTAATTATTGCACTGGGAGAAGAATCATCACATTAGGTTATCTAGGTTATGCTTGATATTGATGGAAATTCTTTAGGGGATTTCAATGTTTATACTCCTAATAATGTCCATGATAGAATAAAATTATGGAGATGGGTTGTTAATAATCTATCTTTTTTCAACCAAGTAATTTGAATTTAATATGATTAAGAGTCCTACGGAAAAATTTGGTACCTTCCCTATGTGGTCACGCATATGGGAACATGAATATTGGTATTATTTTAAAAACCATTAGGGCTTAGTGGACCCTCTCTTTGGTGGCACTCAATAAATAATAGACCATGTTTTAATTGGTCCAAGTTCAAAATCAATATTGATTAGGTTCTCAACTAGTTAGATTGCATAATAGTTTTTAAAAAACACGTACTATAATGTTATGTTTCCGATGGGTAAACTATCATGGTGCACCCAAATTTTGTACTTTATCACCATAGTCTAATTACTTGTAGCTTGGAATGGGGAGGTGGCCGTCATAAAGGCCCTCACAATCATTTTTTTGAATATGTCACTTCTTAACCATGAGGGTAGTATTAGACTCATCATAAGAGTGTGGAACTTGGATCCACATCCACTATATGATGCCATATAGATCAAGTGGTGGAATGTCACAATTAACCACACCACCTCCTTATTCCATCACTATGGAAAGCATATTGCATGAATTTTAAAGTGTGTTGATGACATTGGATCTAAATAATACCAAAGGGTTTCTTTTTTGATTGATCAAAGCCCCTTTGATACTTATTTATAGGCCATGACTACCACACTCAAGCACCTAATTAAATTTATCAAAAGATATTATGTAAGAAATGCTAAAATTAGGGCATGATTGCACTAGCTTAAGATTGGTGAGCATGCTTCTAAATATTTTTAAAATTCCCTCGAGACTAATCAATCCAAAGAGAAAATTAAAGTCATCAATAAAATGCATATTTATCTCACCAGCTTGCCAAATATCTCCCCATCCTTCCTGGACCACTATAAACTCATGTTCTAAGCCCATGAGATTAAGCTAAAGAGCTTAGGAATTTTAGGAGTGTTTAGATGTGATGACTCTTAAGCTAGGCCCTTTGGCTCAAAAAATATGTGATGCCCCTCTTTATCTTGATGAACTTTTTTATTTTTGTGCAATGCATTGTTAATGATAAAGTGCTATGGGTAAATGACTTTCCATGTGAATTTTATAAAACTATTTGAATTTTTTGGTCTTAATTTGCTTGAAGATTACAGAGAAGACCTACACAATAAATCTTTAGGATCCATCATCAATAAAAGAAATATTAAGTTTATTCTTAAGACTAGTGATCTAGAGCTTATTACCAGTGGGAGAATGATCACCCTACTAAATTTTTTCTAAATAAATATTGCTAAATCCTTAGTGTTCTGCCTTGCCATATTCTCCCTGCAATCATCAATTTAGAGAAAACATGGTTTATTAAATTTAGGTGCATGATAGATAATATTATTTTAGTTTGGGAAGGAATGGAGTGGGATCATGTCTCTCAATAGAGGACAATATTTCTCAACTTAAATATCAAAAAATATTATGATTGAATTAAGTGGCCTTTTATTCTCACCATGTGTAAAGTTTTGGGCTTTGGTAATTTTTTTCTTTCTAGGTATAAACTCTAATTTCTGAAGCTTCGACTTGTCTCACCATCAATGATCAAAAGTCATATAACTTTCAGATTTTTCATTCTATCATACATGTTTTCCCTCTTGCTCTAGCATTTTATGTCTAGGCTACAGAAGTGTTTATCTATTTGCTTTCTCACATAGGTAAACATGTGATTATTAGGGGAATTAATATTCATGATTGTTCCTCTCATCTCATCAATGGGATTTTTTTAGATGAATATTTCATCACACTTACAAAATAAGAAGCCTCCTTCAAAGAGGAACTTCATTGCATTGACATTTTTACAGAGCCTTTGAGTTAAATTTCCAATGGGATAAAACTCAATGTTACAAACAAAGCATGATGGCATTATCAATGCTAGTGGATAGAGAAAGGGAATACATTCAAATTCCTTAGTATTCCCTTTCCCTTTGATAACTCCCCTTTTGAGTTATTGTAGTATGTAATTGAAAGAGTGGTAAAAATCACTTATTGGATTACAAATACTCCTTCCCTCGTAGGCAAGTTTAAATTCTACTCTAAAATTATTTCAACCACTCATGGACGTATTATTATTCTTGTCAGATTCCTTTTAAAGCCTCATATGACAAATTAGCAAATGTGCTTAGAAATATTTTTTGGGTCGATGCTAAGCAAACAGGTATGGTTTCCATAAAATAGCATGGGATATTTACTCCCTTCCTCATGATAAAGGAGGAATGGGCATTATCTATATTTTTAGACAAATAATTAGCTTTTATACTAAATGGATTTTAAGGGATATTGAGGGGAATGGGGCTTAGAAAATTCTCTTAAGACACTACATTTCAATTTTTTTCAGGTGCTCCTTATGGAAAGAATTGTTGGAAAAACATTGGATTTCACACTCTTTTGATTACTTATATCCATGTCAATATATAAGGGTTATTTTTGGTTAAGAGCATTTGGAAATATTTTGAGGTGATGAATCCATATCTAAATTGGGTTGATGATGGTTTTAGAACTAATCTTTATTTTAATGACCACAATCTCAAGTGATTTCCTATCATGACAAACTCCAACCTCCCTTTGGCTGATACGTTTGTCATAAAAGCTCTTTAACTCTTCAAAAAAGGAATTTACACTATTCAGGATTTGTTTTATTTTTTGAGATTGGATCATGTGGCCATATATGAAACCTAAGCATAAGATGCCAAATTCAGACTTTCCTTCTATTTTTCTTATTCAAGAATTAATGTTAAATGCATGCTTCATAAAATTAGTATGCAATCCTCACTTTCTTACTGGATGGATTGGAGGTGGAGTTGTAATACTTTCCTAAAATTATTCCCCTAGACTTGTGTATCAATTATGTGTCTTTTTTATTTGTATTTGGATAAACTCAATAAGTGATTGAGTATAAATTTCTTACCTAGGACATGGCTTTCCAAATTGAACATGATTTGGAATGCTAAGCACGAGCCCAAATTAGATCACTTTCTATGGTAACTAGTTTATCAAGGTCTTATTCTTAGGGTGTTTTTCAAGCACATTAGGATTCCTAATCCCAAAAATTCTAGCTTGATTTTGACATGAAACCTTTAGGTACCTTTTTTGGACATGTCTAAGAGAGGAAATAGCCTAGCAATCAATTCATATATTTTTTTAACGTTATGGCCCACATCCACTCAATTGGTGAATGACCTTTTTAGGGGATAATGTTTAATAGCCTCCATACATTACCTTTTTATGGAATTTTTCAAAGCTACTATTTAATTTCAGCTTTGGAAGTTTAGAATTCAATAATTTTTAATAGTGAAAAGATTTATATCTAATTATTTGTTAATGATAAATTGCTTGTTATTTCTTCTACTTTTTTTATAGATCCAATCACAAGCAAAGAATTGTTAGGTTGTGGAGCTAAAAGCTTCACTGATGCAAACAGGGAAGGAGGTTGCTGAGTGGCAGAGCAACCGACATCGGTCTAATCAACCGATGTCAGTCATATCTAGTGTTAGGGCAGCTGACATCAGTCAGGAGTCAGTCGATGTTGGTCACCTCTAGGTAGACAGGGACCGACGTCGATCGCCTGTGTAGTTCCAGAACTATCAGTTGCACAAATAGTTAGTTAACAAAATGGTTGTTTGCATGTAGAAGGCCAATTTTAGTCTTGAGCTATGGATCTAATTATTGTAATTAGATGTCTAATTATTGTTTGCATGGGATCTATATAATAGACTCATGGGCTGTATTGTAAAGGTGTGCTAGTTGAGAGAGCAAGGTTAGCTCCTTCTGAGTGAAGAGAGCAAGGTGTGTTCCTCCTAGTGCCACAGTTCCAAGTGTGGGTGATAGTTTGGAGAATCAGAAGGGTTCTTCATGTATGTATGATCTTGGTCATCAGGTGTGTAAGGCCAGGTTTGGAGATCTACATGGTAAGTAAGATCATTGATCTGCAAGTGTTTGTGTGTGTTTGATTTAGGTTTGTAGGTGTTGCAAAACCAAGTTGATTTGTAGGTGGTAGCAAGATCAGGGAGATCACAACACAACATGTAGCAAGATTAGGTGGGATCTACTTGGAGTACGGTGTGTACTCGGTCATGATGTACGTGGAGTATATGTGTAAGTAAGATCATTTGAGTTGCAGGTTGTTGCAAGTTCATGGAAGATCTACTTGAATTAATTTGAGTACTTGTGTACTCCCAGTAGTGATACTGACTAGTGGTACTGGTAGTAGTGATACTGATTAGTTGGAGGTGAACACCAACTCTGTGTTTGAGTTGTGTGTTGGGACCGTAATTGAGAGAGATAACTCTTGAAAGTGAATTACTGTACACTTGGTGTGGGAAACCTGTAAGGTGTGGAAGAGTGTGGTGTTTCTTCATTTGTAATTCTTTTCTGGAAGAGTATTAATACAATTGGATATTGTCTCTCATATTTTGTGTTATTTTTGAATTCTAGTTACTTGTGCATTCTAGTTAAATTCTACATTTAGTTGCTTATACAAAGGTAATCAATTGTGTGCTTCCAGATCCTGACAAAGTGGTATCAGAGCTAAGGTTACAGGGAATAGGTTTGTTTGATTATAGGTTACTCTTAGGGGTTTCTGATTGAGTGGGAGTATAGCAATGACAGAAGAAAGTAAGGTAAGAATGGAGGAATGGAAAAGCAAGAATGGTCAATTACGGTGTTATGGAAAGAAACAGCAGGTAAAGAAATATTGTTGGTTGGTTCAATATCAGCATGAAGGAACTCAAGAAGCAGATGTTGTAGGTGTTGTTTCATAGGATGCTCTAGTATGTTCCTTGGATAAAGTAGAATCTTATTTTATAGATTCTGTTGCCTCTTTCCATGTAGCCTGAAATAGAGTATTTTTCCATGTTAAGGTCCTTGGAGACTTTGGAAAGATTTATTTAGGGGCTGGTGAGCCTTGTCAAATTGGTGGCAAAGGTGAAGTGCGGCTGAAATTGTAGGTGGCCAACACATGGGTGTTGAAGGATGTCATGCAGGTCCCGATTCTAAAGATAAGGCTAATTACTTTAGGAAAGTTGGGTGATGAGAGATGCACAGAAACTCTCACAGTGGATGCACTTGAATTAGCAGGTGGTAAGAAAGTAGGTATCCTTTATCTATCTACTTATATTACCGATTCTCCTTTTGTTGTGAAGACGTGGCTTTGTAGGCTTGGTCACATGAGCAAGAAGGAGATGCATGTTCTTAAGTGTAAGATAGATGTCTTTGACAAACTTAAGAACTGGAAAGCCTTGGTGTTTATGGAGGAGATGATGGATAGAGATCAGTGGATGGGACTGAGTAACTCTGAGTAGAGTAGTTTAGACAGGGCTTTGATCCAAAGAGAGCTCACAGATAAAAAGTCATCACTCACAGGAGAACATAGGTACCAGCGTCGGTCCAGAGGAACTGGCATCAAACAGATAGGTGTCAATGTCAGTCATGTGCAGACCAGAGCTGGTGGTGTCAGGTAGGGTAAGACCAATGGTGGTCAAGAGGACCAACATCAGTGACAGGTAAGACCGACATTGGTCAGGAGGACTAACGTCGGTGACAAGTAGACATTGACGTCAATCAGGAAAACCAGCATTAGTAGTCAAGACAATCACATGGAACTGACATCGGTCAGATGCAGACTGTGTGGTGATCGAGGTCAGTCACTAGAATGGATTTTGGGTAGATAATAAGCTGTCAAGGAGTATCAAACACCCATATGGAGGACTGAAAGGGTAAGTAAGCCTCAAATTCATTGTTCCTCTTCTTTATACTCGTTTCTCACTACATAGCAGGAAGGATCTAGGAAATAGTGGGAGCATGGCATGAATGAGGATGTAGAACCATATGGGAGATTTGGTAGGGTTGCCAGCTAGAAGAAAGCACTAAGAGACGAATGGATTCCTTGGTTAAAGAATAGAGTGAATGGACACGTGAGATGGAAGGCTAGGTCATATGGTCTTGAGGAAGCTCCAGGATAGTGGTACAAGTTTGACAGGTGGATGACTTAGCATGGCTTTAGTCAATGTCATGGTAACTACTATGGTTTCTTTACCAGGTGGATGATGATAGCTACATTATCCTATTACTGTATGTTGTGTGTTTGTTTGTATGCAGGGTTACACATATAGGGTTTTTCTGAGCTAAGATAAAGTTAGTTTAGATGTGTGTCATTAAGAATTTGGAGGAGAAAAATACTTTGGCATAAGTGCGTTCTAGAGACATGGAAGAT
>JARHVA010001226.1:165000-200000 GCA_037957365.1 Torreya grandis | reverse complement strand
ATTACCATTTATGAACACATCCATGAATTTTTTGTGCAGGGGTACATTATTTTTTAAGCTACACACAATTTTTTTATAAGGAGAATCAAAGGTTAATTTTTTAAGTGACTTGCTTTATTGTTGAAAATGCTAGATCTGGAAAAGGCCATGGTGCCAATTTTAGATGACATATAGTATCTAGGTAGAGGCAATACGAGGATGCAAATTAGAGGAGGATAAATGAATGATAGAGGAACCTTGGACACTGGACCAATTAAATGAATCTGAAATGATGGATATAAAGAAGGAAGAAGATGTTAAATAGATACTAGGCCTTCAATGAGACCTAAAAATAGAAACAATGGAACAAGCAAATCCATGTAAAAGATGAAGGGATGAGTATAGTTTTAAGTAGGATAAGTAGAGAGACGACATAGGCAACTTGAGGAATTATACCTCCATAGGAAAAGACCAAGTGTGATGCTTAGAAGGATTCAAAAGAGAACGAAGGGAGCATAGAAACTAAATGGAATGCAAGGACTAACCGAGAATTAGATATTAACATGGAACTAGAAGAGAAAAGAGAATGGTGAATTGCCAAAGGTATAGTCAAAGAATAGTTAGAAATGATTAGTAGTAGGTTTAGTGATCAGCTACAGATACAATGATTGTATTTAGAATGGAAAGGGTATTCTTTTTGAGGTACTCAAATAAAACACAAGTTCAAGTTGAGTTCAAGACTGGTCATTATAGACACTTCAATATTAGTTCATTCACTCTGAGGGGACTTGGCCCCTATGCTTACTTTAATTACAGGGATCAATAGACTTGAATTATTTAAGAAGTTAAGAATAACTAAGAAATGGATTAAATAAGTTACAATAATTTTAGAGATACATAGAAAGGAAGTTGAAGGTGAGGACAAAACATTAGTTGATCGTAGTGCACTTAATTTACCCACTAACATCATAACTAGTTTACATATATCAGTGGAAACATTCCCTAAATCAATTGTAAGTATTCTAATGTCAGGAACAATGGAACTTCATGTCAAGATAATTTGTCACATTGTGCCATATGATGGGTATATTGACCCTGAACAATATTTTTTTACCTTGAAAATGAAGTAGTAGGATAAGGGTGTCACTACAGATAAGGATAAGAGGTGTGAACTTATAATATATTCGACTGCTAAAACTCTATAATTTAAAATCAATAATAACCATGCTAACTTGGCCTTAACTAATGTCAAGAATAAATTGATAGGAAAATTCAAAATGTAGACATGTGTCAGCTAAACTATCCAAGATTTCAAATAAGTTAGATAAGAGATAAGAGATTTTGTATGGGAGTACGATTATCAATTATTTGATGTTATAAATAATGTGATTTTTTAGTTTCAAGGTGTTGATAAAATTATATGGTTTGGTGAGGGATTGTGAATAAGATTTTCTTTGCTACAACTCACACTAAATTTTGTACCAAAGTTGAGGCTAGGGAAGCTATGATTAGAGTGGATAAAATAAAGGACTATGAAGACTATCCTACAAGTAATACAAAGAATTATACCAAATTGGATGTGGTACTACATAGAATAGAGGAGTTTCAAGAAGGAAAAGGACCCAACATAGCTATATGGATCATTGAATGTTTGCAAGAAAGACACCATAAAAATGAATGTCCAAGAATAAAAAATGATTTATGCGAGTTGTGTCACACCATGGTCCATGTAACTGTTAATTGTCACTTACTATAACATTATGAGTGACAACCAAAAAGTGTGTACTATAATTTATGTAAATCCCATAACTATGATCAAAAGAATTGTAAAGCTCTTCAGGAGATAAAAGATGATATCACTATAAATTTCTTTGCGATCATCATGCAATAATATCTTATAACAAAATCAAATGTACTCGTTCATGGTATCAATATGATAACACAAGGTGGATAGGGTCATCTATCAATACAACCTCTACCTCAATATGAACCTATATGGACACCTCCTTCACCTTAGTACCAACATGGATGGAATGCAACATCCCCACAACAATAACCTAGTTAGGTTTCACCTATGTAACAATGTCAACCTAATTTGGTACCTACCCCTCCTTAAAGTAAATATGAAGGATTTTCTAATTA
Organism: Torreya grandis; assembly: GCA_037957365.1. Lineage (NCBI taxonomy): Eukaryota > Viridiplantae > Streptophyta > Pinopsida > Cupressales > Taxaceae > Torreya > Torreya grandis. The sequence continues at coordinate 197,879 of JARHVA010001226.1, read as the reverse complement.
ACAAGAAAGATAATGATCACCTCAAAGATAATAAGGTTATAATGACAACAACCAAAATCAAAGGAAAGGGAATCAACAATCTCGACAACTGATTACTTGTTATCTATGTGGTTAAATGAGCTATATCACATGAACTTGTCTGTGTGATCCTCAAAGCAAAAATTATAGCATACATTGTAGTTTTTCAAGATAAAATAATATATAGGATTACCTAATTTAATAAATTCAAAGGAAAGAGAAGACAATGCAAAATGTGAACATGGTAAGCTCTCGATCAAAGGAGCAAGTTTTGCCTAGGTTGTTACCAAGAGTCAACATAAGAAACAATGTATTCCACCTCTAATTATGCCTATATAAAATTTAATATGGAATTTATGTGAATAAAAATATAAAAATCCTATGAGATAAAAGGTTCTAATGAACAAAGCAACCCAACTATTGTAGTCAACTTAGAATAGAGATACTAGTGAAGGAGATCTTGTGGCAGCTGAGGCAAAAATGTATGGATATATTGTACAAATATTTTGATAAGAGTGAATAGTCATGGCCTTAAATACCTGGTAAAACTAGTAAGTACATTGTGAAATGTAGATATTTCTCAAAATTTAACAAAATTATTATATAATTTTTAGATTGTTCACAAAGGTGGTAACCAAGAATATATTTTATGGTTTGGTATGTCAAAACTAATAAACCATGGGATGTGGATGTAAGAATGGATATTGAGCTTGTAGGTCATAAAGTTCCTAATGTTGTTTTTTACTTTGGAAGAACTATAAATATGATTCGCAAATATACCTGGGAAGCTATTAGAAGGCAGACTCTAAGTTATAGTGACATAACTTGGATTTTGGTAGACTATGGTTGAGTCAATCCTATTGGAAGTCTTGAGGATGTAGAGATAAATGTAGCCAATATAATATTGCATGGGGATTTCAAGGTGATTGACATGAAGACAAACGAAACTCACTACCTTTATCTAATTGGTAATAAATGGTCCTATGATGGTCACATGACCATCAATATAGTGGATAATCAATTAGAAGCACATAAAAATGATGTTATTATTGTAATACCATTAAACAAGTGCCATATATAATGTCAAAAGTACATTCCCATCCATCTAAAAACTAGATAGATCACTATTTACAAGTTGATAAAGAGCCTAAGTCATAAGCAATATGAATTAAGACTTTTATTTATGGTTCACAACCTATGTAGGGGATACTATAGATTCATAAAGGATAATATAAAAGGGCTCAAATAGTTCAAAATCACAATAATTTATCTAATTCCAAACAAAAGGGTATAACTTCCCTTCAATGTGAACATGGTCAGAGATTGACATTATTTATCAACTACATATTACTAGCAAAGATTATATTGAGCCAACTATGGAAGGTACTATTCCTTGGGAGTCAGCTTCATCTCTTAGTGGTGATTCAAATGTACACATGCATAATTGGATATGAGGAGATCATGAAGTGAGGCCCATGTGAATGGTGTTGACCACAGAGAGCCAAACATCTCTAAATTTTACTATAAAGGATTTGATAGTGTTTATTCACATGTTAGAGATTCATCTTCTAATTATGGAGACACGGGTCAATGTGCTCGATTATGTGTTAAAGGGAGTTGGAGCTAATTAGTGGGATCTCCAAATACTCATTGAACTTATCTAGGAAGAAACATGTAAAATATTTTAGGAAAGGTTTAATATTTCACCCTTTATTTCAAAAAAGTGGCCCTTATTTTAGGAAGGAAAATATCCATAGATGTGTGTCCACACATGTGTCGATGCATGGAAATATAAAAAAATAGAACCAATATACTAGGTGCATATTTTTAAATGATCCTTAGCCCCTCTACCAATAGCTTAGTATGTGCACTGGGAATGTAGATGAGAGACTAAGATATGGCCCCAAATATAACAAGAGTTCATACATTTTTTATGTTGTAAGACATAAACCCAATGGTGCATAGATATTTGTAGAGATTAAAAATTTTCTTATGTCATGGGTGAGTGGAGGATATATAGTTTATAAATGAGAAAAAATTATAAGCCAAAGCCAACACTAGTATTCAGATAGTTATACAAAATTTCCATGATAAGGATGAGAAAAGGGTATTTATTTTGAAGTATTGAAATATGATTTGGGATAGTGAAAGTGTGTTTGCACACACAAAAAATTAGGAGAACCTAAATCTAAAATGATTATTTAAACTTTAAAATAATATAGATCTTCCTAAGAAGAGGAATGTAGATAAGGTTTAATAAGATTAGTTTTAAAATATTAATAACATAGAGAAAACAAGAGAAAGGGAAGTGATAAATTTTATTAAGGAGAAAGTAAGAAAAAATTACCAAGAACCAATGCAAAATGTTTTGAAAACATCAATAAAATTATAACACCAATTATCACAACCATTGGGGATTACTCAACACAACATGTTTCATAGGTTGTTTAAGTTTTTGTTGGATTATGAAGATGTTTTCCCAGCTAACTTCACTGAAGTTAAGGGTGTAGACCCTTCCTTGGGAGATATTCATATTGAAATAAAATAGTATGTGCAACCAATAAATAAAAAACATTATAATATAAATTTTAGCATGAAAACAAAGGTAATAGGAGAAATTTATTGAATGGTGGAAACTAAAATCATTTATCTAGTTGAGAAGTCATATTGAGTTAGTCCAATGGTTGTAAAACGTAAGAAGATAGGGGAGATCTAAGTCTATGAATATTATTTCACACATAATTATGTTTGTATCAATGCACCCTTCACTATTCCCTTTATTGATGATGTGATTCAAGCCATTGCATGGCATGAATTCAACTCATTAATATATGGTTTTAGTGGATATAACTAAATTCCCATTACAGTTGAAGATTAAAAAATATGACTTTTGCAATATAATGGGGGTTATTTGCATATAAGGTGATGTCATTTGGACCAATAAATATACCAACAATTTTATCTACTGCATTTATTACTGCATTCAAGGACTTCATTCATGATTTTTTGGAATTATATATGGATGATCGATTAGTTTTATCTTTACTCAAAGAACACCTATCTAAGCTATGATTAATGTTAGAAATATGTTGTGCACTATGAATTACCTTCAATTTAAAGAAGTGTTTATTTTTCACATGATTTGGCATACTACTTGGACATGTCTATAAATATGAGATTTTGGTTAATTAAAATAAAAAAATGTAGTAATAATAGGGCTTAAACCACCAACCATCCTATCATAAGTGCTATAATTTCTAGGTCATACTGGATATTATTGAAAACTCATTTTTAGATACACAATGATTTCATTACCACTAGAACAAATATTGTGCAAGGATAATAAGTTTGAATAGAGTCGTAAATGCTAAAAATTCTTCATAGAGTTGAGGTGTAAGTTATTTGTAACATTGAATCTAATTTTCCTAGATTGGAATACGATGTTTCATGTTCATGTTGATACCTCTAGTTCAACAATTGGAGTTGTAGTGTCATAGTTAGGAGAAAGAGGCTTAGATCACCCAATTCATTTCATAAGTTACAGGGCATCTGTGGCTAAGAGAAACTACACCATAACAAAATGAGAAGCTCAAGTAATGGTCATCACATTGAATAAGTATCGGCATTACTTATTGGATACTCCCTTTGAGTTTTTCAAAAATCACCAAGCATTCCCATACTTGGTTGATAAACCAATGTTGGGAGGGATAATTTCAAAGTCGCTAATGTAAATCTAGGAAGCAAAAATGTCAAACGAGACCATTTTAGCCTCATTCAAATAGGGGAAGATCCAGAAGTCTTCCAAGATGAATCCCCCAATACTCACCAATTAAAAGTAAGTTTGATCCTTGAATAACTATAATAAATAACAACATTTTTTATAATGGTACATCTCCTAAACATTATATATAAAGTGATAATAAATAACTTGTCTCAGTTGCCTTACCTTTCAACATCATAAATAGATTCCTTTATAATCAAGGTGAAGATGATGTATAGCATATATTCTCCTTGGAACATGAAAGACCATACGTGTTAGAGGAAGAAAATTAAGGAGTTTCGGCATGACACTTCATAGGATAATTGAATTCAAGGAATATATTATATATTGGGTTATGGTGGCAAACACTATTTTGAGATGTGCATAGGGTTTTGAAACATTGTGACATTTTTCAGCACATAGGAAAACCTAATCAAAGGGATGAGGTGCTTTTGAATTTAGTTATGGTTTCATAATTATTCCGACAATGGGGTATTAATTTTGTGTGACCTATTAACCCCACATCCAAGTGAATATTTTATTGTAGGAGTGAATATTTTATTGTATGAGTGCCCATATTTGGTGAATGAAATGAATGAGGTAAGGGAAATGACTCTATTTAGATCTTGTGAGAGAGGCTTGTTGGTGTGAATAGGGTTATTTCCTATCCAATTCCACTGTCAAGTGTGAACAGGGTTATCTCCCTAATCAGTTTCACTATTTGATTATTTTCACACGTTATTTGGTTAAGTTTACTTAGGTGGTTTAAATATTTGTCTCACATCATAGAATTATGACACTTATCACAATCCTGTGAAAGGTTGGTGATAGGAATTTCCTATAAATACCCTCCTTTATAAGCTTATCTACTACTCAATTCATTTCTAAATGCATGTGTGTCTCATATGGTTCCATATATTGAGATAATATAGTTTGTGTGAATGTATTTTGGATTCTTCACTATATTATTATATTTATCAATAAAACCCCAAGCAAACAAACAACATCAAAGGAGGGGATAAATAAAAAATCAAACACTTGATGAGATTTCTTAACATCCTTTTGTCCCTTATAGATCCTCTCCAAGATTTATAAGTTTATTTGAGTGTAAAATGAATAGATTATTAGATTTCTTGATTGAGCTTCCTAATGGCTTCAATGGCTTCTTGACTTGTTGATGGCTTTGATGAGGATGTGGAAGTTCTTCAGTAATGGTTGATAATGCAAGTATAGAAAAGACTTATGGATTTTCAAGTTAAGTTAGCCATGAAGGAGTGGCTTGTATATATAAACCAAGAGGGGGAAAATCAATGGCTCATATTCAAACTTGAACGATGGAGATCAAGGCTTTAAGAATCAAAAAGTCTTTGAAAACCTCTAGAATAGAGGTTTCTAGATGGGAAGGGCCAAGTTATAAGAGATTATAGAATTCTCCAAATCTAGAATATCCATTACGCAGTATGGGTGTAGGAAAGGCTAAAATATTAGTGTGGTAAATGGGTAAGTGAATAAAAGGGTATTTTAAATTGTCAAGTGAGCTAGTGGGTAGATTAGTAGGTAAGTAGGATAGTTAGTAAGTTAATGGAGTGATTAATTGGTTTCAAGGGTATAGTAAGGTTCATGGGATGTAGAGAATTCATGTGGGAATTGGTATATTAGTTAGTGAACAAGGAAATGGGTTAAATTAGTGGGTTTAATAGAATTATTAGGGAGAGAATATTTAGGTGCATACATTTTGACCCTATTTGAAAGGGTATTACGAGTGGATGAAGTGGAAGGAGTAATGTTCTTTCTAAGAAAAACCTTGTCATAAATGGAGATGGTGTTAGTAGGTATGATGCCCCCTTGAGGAAACATGTGGGAAAAAACAAGACACATGGTCACTCGAATAGAAATCTTGAGGGTGGGATAAGACCAAGACAATGATAAAGGGTTAAGATGCTCTAAGGATTGGTATAGCTATGATTGAGATACCCCAAACATAGATGTTAGGGGATAATGTGCATTAGTCTCAAGAGATGGGTTCTAGACAAATGATTAATTTTTATAAAGGAGACTAGATTGATAAATATGATTAGATTAAAATATCGATGACATAGACATTATCCCAAGAATAAAGAGATAGTATAGGCTATAAGCTGAGGGTAAGTCCCAAAGCAAAGATACATGTCTAGGAAGGTTGAAATATTATAGAGGAGATATGAGTGATTAATCCACTTTATGTGAGATGCATAGATATAAATGATGTAAGTATATTGAGTGATCCATATAGGATGACATGTAGATTGGGGGTTAATAGTGATCAAGCTATCCCTAAGTACAAGATCGTGGCCAAGTGATGCATACATAGTCTTAAAATACCTCAAGCCAATGTTGTTCTGACTCGATATTGGGGTGGATACTAGGGAGATAAAAATCCATGCCCTAGATGACTTAGGGATGAAAATCAAGGTTTTAAATGGGAAGATAGATTAGGTATATAGTATTTAGGAATGAAATGGGGATGATAAGATAAGATAATGGGTATGTTAGGGTTCAAAGGGGTGATGGGGGATAAAAGGAGGGGTAAAATAAGGGTTATGATAGAAAAAAGTGGGTGAAAATGGGTCATTTTGACTTTTACCCTAGGTGATAGTAGTGCTCTAGAGCTAATATCATGGACCGCATCCCAAGAGCATCACATCATAATGAGAGGGTCAAAGAGTTCTAGAGGCCAAAGGACATAAGACCATTGGTATGTAGTCACCCCCTATCTTTTTATTTTTGTGGTTTTGGCCTTTACTTCCCTATTTTTAGACTACATGTGTTGTGGGTATAATATCGAGATTGAGGGCAATACCCTTAGTGGTATTATTGTGCCCATAAATGGTAATTTATAGTCACAATATTTAGTATTATAATACCATGACAAATAATTCATGATATTACAAGATCACAAAGAACGATTAATGATATCATGATATCATTAGCAGGGAGTCACATTTTTACATAACTATGAGGTTACACTCACAATTATGTAAAACTTCAAGATGTGAATCATGAGATTGTCAATGTTATGAATAGGGGTGCAGTCATGATTAGCGATATTGCATTGGATTGGGTACAAGGTTAAGGATTGTGTTAGATAGGTTAGAATAGGAACTTCGGGAGGATGAAAGGATAGTTAGGATGAAGTGGAGGTTTAGGATAGGGATGTAGGGGGGAAGTTATTAATGGATAAGGTTGAGTTAGTTAGTATATGAATTTGACTAGGATTAGAGAGTGAGTTAGTTTGGATGGGAGTGGGCAAAAGGATATTAGGATAGAAGTTAGAAAGGGTAGGGGAGATTTAGGTGGGTTATGAGAATAGTTTTTGGGGTTTAGGATTTGGGATTAAATTTAGGGTGGATAGGATAAGTTAGGACATTGGGAATAGGTATCTAGAAGTAGGGATTAGGGTAATGAATGAAGGGGGGATTAGAGTTGATGAGGCATTAGGTAGGATAGACTAAAAATGAATGTGATGAGATGAGCTCATTAGGAGAGAATGTGTGATTGGTGCATGAGGATTTAGGAGTAATGGAATCTTGACTATGGTAGACCTAGGTGATCCATGAGATGTATTTACTAACACCAAAGGAGTATGGAGTGTTGGACTTGGGTGGATTATACTACATTGTGACCATGCTAATGGTGAGGATCGATTGAGCATTGGTTATCACTTTGGTAGAGAGATCACACTCGAAGATGAGTACCTTCCACTTTGTAATGGGAGAGATGACCATCACCCTAATGTTTCAACTTTTTTTGCTACCAATGAGAGGAAACATGATCTACTGGTAATCACACACCCTTAGTGTGATAGTACAAAGACTAGAAAAGAGATTATGGATTGGTGTGTGAGATGCCAAAGTAGATATTGATAGGTGTTTGAGGGAGGTGACTATTGATAGGATGAAATTAATAGAGATGTCTCTTATGATTGGCATACTCTTGTTGGACAAGAGTGGACAGTGGTTTCATTTGGGGCAGGGTGATGTTTATCAAATATAGTGCAAGACTTTAGAGTATTTTCCTTGAGTCTAGTAGTTTTGGTTCATTTATATTGGGAGTTACACATGGGATCCTACAAGGGAGTTGTGAGCCTAGGTCCTTTGCTATTGTTACATATATGGAGCTAGGAGCACACAGTGATATAGCATCCCCTAGGTACTTGTATAGTTAAATAGCCACATGAGCTTATTGTATTTGGTTGGTATACCATGTTAGGGGTACATAGAGGACATGTAGGAGAGATGAGATTTTAAATATAGGTTGGGATTAGATAGTTTACAAATATAACATATCATATGAATGCCTTATAGAGGGATTTAATTTGGATTATCACCAAGTATATTTTGACATAATTCTACCTCACAAGACATAGGGATTACATCATTGAGTGTTATAGACCAGATTAGGTGTAGAGGTAATTTAGGAGGCCTCAAGATGTGCCAGGTGAGGAACACATTTTTGCACAAAGTGACAAGGAGAGGTCACAATTGGGGATATTGGTGGATAGAGCCCTAGTATGTGTAGACTATGAGATCGTTACCCCTATAGCATAATATTTTCAAACACCTATCCTATATATTTGAATTATAATAGCATATACTACATGGTGGACATAGAGGTGGTCGATGAGGTTACTCATATGCAGATCTAGAATGAGGAAGGGGTGGTGAGGAGACTATTAAAGGCATAGGTGAGGATGGGGAGGTGGAAAAGGAGGATAGGATAGGTTACATCATAGGATGTATAGGATGGGTAGGAGGTCTTGATGTCATAGACAAAGATAGGGGAGATTAGGGAAGCCTGAATAGAGGACAAATTGCAGTTACATCATAGGCTAGAGGGAGTGGATCATAGGCTCATGGTAGTGGGGGTGGAGATAAGGCAAGGCCATCCTAAACACCATTGATAGAGGATGAGAGGTCACTATTGGATCAGCTCCAAAGAGAGGTGTAGGCATGTGTCTCAAAAATTATAGGGATCATTACAGAGAGAGATAGGATTAGTGCCTAGTTACATGGATAGATAACACAGAGGGATGGTTAGCTAGCCAATGTATAGGGAAAGATAATAGGATTACAGGGATAGGTGACCTCTCTATAGACCCATATGGTTATGTTATAGATATATATCCAGAGTCATGATACATAGATTGAATTTTTATAGGCTCAGATTAGATAGTTATAGGATTGGATGAGGTAGATGACAACAGAGGTAGAGATGGTCAATAATACCAAGGAGGAGGAGGTTGGGGCCATAAAAATAGGTGGGATAGATGGGGTTATGAAAAATATCATGAGATGAACATGAGAGACACAATATTATAGAGATTTACATGAGGCAACAATGCCACTTGAGTGACATGCAACCACATTTAGAGCCAGTTCTTCACAATCTATGCATTAACATCTTAGGGGACCACTAAGACCATAGTTGTTATATTTAGAGACTTTGTATTATGGGATGGACATTTTGTATATTGTATCACATTGATGCCCACTAGGCCCATATTTTTTATCTATATATTTTGACATGGACTTCATGTAGATATTACAAATTGTTATATATATGATTATGATTATGAGATTATGATGTTATATGTTGTGATGCATTATGGTTATTTTTTTATTAGACATGTGTGATGGATGTGATTTAATGATTATGCTTGAGTTAAGTTATTTTATGATTATGGTTATGATGTTATATGATTGATTAGTTAGGAATTGATGTTAAAGGTTTATGTATTTGATTATATGATGATGATGGGATAGAAAAATGATTATTATGTGTTGATGTTATGTTGAGTAATGTTTAGATTGATGTGATGTGATTTGATATTATTGGTATGTGTTTATTTTTAAATGTTTAAATGAAATGGTCATGATGAATGGATGATGTTAGAAAACATGTTTGATCAATGTTCTAAGAAAGGTAATACATTTGGTGTAATTTTATGTCTCACAAATTAAGTTAGGACAAAAAATCCTCATGCACCAAGGAGATGGGTGGGAAGAGAGGGTGATAGTTTAGGATGATTAGGTTTGGATAGGGAGGTAATTAAGGGAATGGGATAGGGGAAAATGTGAATCCATTAGTGATTTAGGCAATCTAATTTAATATTTCATGTGTGAATAAATAACTACCACTAACATAATAGTGGTCTACGGCACATTAAAATCATAGTGTGTGGGAACTATGTTTTGAGTGACTTGCCCAATTTGATCTTGGGTAGTTACTTTGACCATCCTTGTTCCCATTTAAAAAATATAAAAAGATAAGAGAAAAAGATTATTTAACTAAGTGGAACAAATAAGACTTAATGACTTAACAAATAACAACACACATTCAAACACACACACACACACACACACACACACACACACACACACACACACACACACACACACACACACACACACACACACACACACACACACACACACACACACACACACACACACACACACATAATATAAAATAAGACACCTTATGAGAGACAAAATAGACTAAGGTAATGATGATTGATGGATATACATGTGATGGTATTAAACATCTTGATGAAATGATTATTTATAATGGACCTAATAATAGCATGAAATGTGTACATGGGGTGAATTGTGCCCAAAAGTGTTTGAATTGAGATAAATATCCAATCTAATTAGAAATAACTATTGATAGGGCCTAGGATGATCGATCAAGATTTAGTTACAGAGTGCATGATGGATTTAGGAGTATGACTATTGTTGACACTTTCATAATGATGAAATTAGTGGGATCTTATGGACCATGGCTTAGAGATGGATATAAATAGATGAGGATGGATACAATTTGAGGCTAGAAGGAGACATAATCATCAAGGAGGATGTGATGGGGATGTGTATGAGGGTGTGATAGGATGGAGGATATATCAAAGGTAGATAGAGAGACTCTAGGATACTCCTCAAAAATGTGCCCTTCAATGACTTGCCCCTACTTGAAATATTTGTCTCCTTATTATCCATAATCATGTGATATATATCCACTATTAGGACCAAGGTCAGTTGGAAAATGATGGGATGGGATGGAATGAATCAAGAATCAGAATGGAAAAGGATATGTCCCCAAGAGAGGGGACCCATAGATAGAGGTAGATGTATCCTGTAAAGTATAAAATTATTTCAAATGCATGATATTCATGGGCTCATCAAGCTCATCACCTTCAAGTGTAGCTAACATGTAGGCTCCTAATCCAAATTTAGTAACAATTATATAGGGCCCAAGCCAGTTTGTTTCAAATTTTCCTTTTTTGTCTTAGTTTGTATTGGTATTCTTTTGATTCTCTTTAAGGACTAGATCACCAACTTCAAATTCTTAGGATTGGATTTTTTTGAAATATTTCCCTTTTAACTTGTTTTGATATGCCCAAAAGTGATTTAAGGCATTCTAATGCTTTTCATCCAAAAGTTTCAACCCTTGTAGCCTATCTTGTCTAAGATTATGGTCAGTAATATTACCCCACAATGAGATGAATAAGGAGGGGAGTTACACTTCTACAAGAAATATGGATTCTATACAATAAAATAAATAATAAAAAGCATCCCCAGTGGGTGTCTGAACACTAGTTCTGGAAGACCAAAGCATAGGATATAATTTCATATTCCAATTTATACCTACATCATTAACTATTTTCTTTAGAATCTTAAAAAGAGTATTATTACTAGCTTCTGCTTGTTTGTTCCCTTGGAGATAATAAGGCGTATAAAATTGTTTCTTGATGTGATAGCACTTGCATAGGTCTTCAACTTCCTGATTTTTAAAAGACTTGCCATTGTTTGATAGGATTTTGTCTAGGATGTAGAAATGAAAAATGATCTAATTTAGGACAAATTTTGATCACTAGTTATAAGTTGATAAAGAGCCTAAGTCATAAGTAATATGAATTAGGAATTTTATTTATGGTTCACAACCTATATAGGGGATACTAGGGATTCATAAAGGATAATATCAAGGGGCTCAAATATTTCAAAATCACAATAATTTATCTAATTCCAAACAATAGGGTATAACTTCCCTTCAATGTGAACATGGTCAAATATTAACATTATTTATCAATTGCATATTACTAATAGAGATTATATTGAACCAACTATAGAAGGTATTATGCCTTGGGAGTTAGCTTCATCTCTTAGTGGTGATTCAAATGTACACATGCATAATTGGATATGAGGAGATCATGAAGCGAGGCCAATGTGAATGGTTTTTAGCATAGAGAGCCAGACATCTTAATATTTTTATATAAAGGATTTGATAGTGTTTATTCACATGTTAGAGATTCATCTTCCAATTATGGAGACACACGTCAATGTGCTCGATTATGTGTTGAAGGGAGTTGGAGATAATTGGTGGGATCTCCAAATACTCATTGAACTTATCTAGGAGGAAACATGTAAAATAGTTTAGGAAAGGCTTAATATTTCACCCTTTATTTCAAAAAAAATGGCCCTTATTTCAGGAAGGAAAATATCCATAGATTCATTCCACACATGTGTCGATGCATGGAAATATAAAAAAATAGAACCAAGATACTAGGTGCATATTTTTAAATGAACCTTAGCCCCTCTACCACAGCTTAGTATGTGCACTAGGAATGTAGATGAGAGACTAAGATATAACAAGAGTTCATACATTTTTTGTGTTGTAAGACATAAACCCGATGGTGCATAAAGATTTTTAGAGATCAAAATTTTTCTTGTGTCATGGGTGAGTGGAGGATATATAGTTTATTAATGAGAAAAAATCACAAGCCAAAGCCAACACTAGTATTCAAATAGTTGTACAAAATTTCCATAATAAAGATGAGAAAAAAGGGATTTATTTTGAAGTCTTGAAATATGATTTCGGATAGTGAAAGTGTGTCTACATGCACAAAAAATGAGGAGAACCTAGATCTAAAATGATTATTTAAACTTGAAAAGAATATAGATCTTCCTAAGAAGAGGAATGAAATTAAGGTTTAATAAGATTAGTTGTAAAATCTTAATATCATAGGGAAAACAAGAAAAAGAGCAGTAATAAATTCTATAAAGGAGAAAGTAAGAAAAAATTACCAAGAACCACTGCAAAATATTTTGGAAACATCGATAAAAATACAACACCAAATATCACAACCATTGGGGATTACTCAACACAACATTTTTCATAGGTTGTTCAATTGTTGTTAGATTATGAAGATGTTTTCCCAACTACATTCACTGAAGTTAAGGGTGTAGAACCTTCCTTGGGAGAGACACATATTGAACGTAAAGAGTATGCACAACCAATAGAGAAACAACCCTATAAGCTAAATTTTAGCATGAAAATAAAGGTAAAAGCATAAATTGATCAAATGGTGGAAAATAGAATCATTTATATAGTTGAGAAATCATATTGAGTTAGTCCCAAGGTTGTAAAACATATTGAGATTGGTGTTCACTACATTTAGGATCTTGTTCAAGCAACTATTATCAATCTTCAATTTTGTCTAATTGAAGAACAAATAGCTAATATATTCACTAATAGTATGACTAAAGCCAAATTCTTAAAATTAAGAGGAATGTTTGGTATGATAGAGGTCAACATTAAGGGGGGATAGTAGTATAATTTTCCCCTCTCTTTCATATTTTATTTGTATTATTCTAGCCAATCTTAAGGTAGGGTGTTAATGAAAATTAAGATTGTCTAGGAAAAGATATAATATTTCTAAAGTCTTTCATAAATTAGAAACATCCATAAAGCTGTTATAGAAAAGAGCATTCCATGTTTTAGAATTATATAGAAAGCTAGAAGCTTCTAGACTTCAAAGATTTTGTAACTATATATGTGTGTGTGTGACTGTAGACAATTGAAGCACACAACATTTTGGATGGAATGTAATTCATGCTAGATAAATATAATTTTATGAGTTATCTTTGTTTTGCCTTGTTTTTCCCTATTTATTACTGTTAATATTGATGTTATGTCATAATATAGTTTGGGCCTATGTTTACATGGTATCAGACCTAAGTTGAGCAAGAAATATTTTCCAATAGGGGTGATATATTGTTGGAGTGATATTTGTTTGAAGACTGATTTTTTTTGGCTAACATGAGATCTACAAATGAAGTTTTACCAATATTTGATGGAAGTGGTTTTAAAAATTAGAATATTACAGTCAATAATGCTTTAAGAGAAAAGGCTCTATGGATGATAGTGAATAAAGAAATTGGAGAACCCAAAAGGAAAAAGAAAAGGAGATATAGAAATACAAGTTGGAGCAAGCTAGAGGTATTATTGGTAAAGATTTAAGCCCCAATATCAATAGAATATTTGTTGATAAATAATAATCCAATAATGATATGGAAAACTTTAGAAAAGGATTATAAAGATGCAAATATTGCTAGCATGTTTAGTTCTGATTTTGAAAAAAATGACTGATTACTTTAATGAACTTACTTTTTTAAATGCTCATTTGAAGAAAATAAGTGTTGACTATGCAAAAAAGATTTTCAGTTGATTGCAATGGTTGAAAGTAAGCTTCCTCAGCCATACAAGGTATTTAAATAATCAAGGAAAAGGGTTATTCAAAAAAATCCTAGTGCCCCCCAAAAAATGTTTATTCAATTTTGTAATTCTATTTTAGATGAAGAGGTTCAACTTATTAAAGAATAATATATTAAGAAGAATCATCCCTTTTGCACATAAGAGTAAATTTTCTAGAAATGATGAAAAGAAGAATCGGAAAGTATATTATAAATTTCAAAATAATGATGGTTCTAACCATAGAAATGATGGTGCAAAAATGCAAGTAGGAATAAAACCCATTATTTGAAGGTATTGTGGAGGTGAGAATCACATGGAGAAATTTGGTTTGAAGAAGAGGGACAATGAAAGACAAAAATACAATACCAAACAAGAAAGGTGTAAGGATGCCAAGAAGGATAAACATAGCTTCATAGCCATCTCCCTAAAAAGGTAAGAGAAATCAATTAAGGAGGTAATTTCTAGACCTCAAAGAAAATATAGTGTCAAGGGGGGATACTTTGCTTCAAACTCTAATAAATAGTGGATTTTGGATTCAAGGGCATCATTTCACATGACTAGGTATAGATTTTTGTTTATTTATTTTTATGAAGGGAGGAATTTAAATTAATAAATTACTATTGGCAATAAATTAAAACTTCCAGTTTTAGGAACAGGGATTGTTAATGTAACAAATGGGTCTTTGAAAAATATTTTATTGGTTGAAGGATTAGGGTTGAATCTTATTTCAGTATATAAAATTGTTCAAGCTAGATGTGAGTTAGTTTTCACTACTGATCAAGTTCTTATTATAGATAAAAAATATCCAAATGATATAATTTCTATTGGTAGAGTTGATCATAAAGAGATTCTATTTAAATTTTTGGGGTTTGTTGATAATGAATACACAATCTCTCATGCTTTTATTGCTCAGAATAATTACATGTCAAAACTTTGGCATGCTATAATTGGACATATAAATTATAGAAAATTACAAGAGATGGTTAGAATGGATATGGCTAGAGGATTAACAAAAATTTCAGCTTCTGAAGGTGTATGTGAAGGATGTGTGTTAGGAAAACATCATAGAGACCCCTTTAATTCAAGCAAAGCATGGAGATCTAATCATCCACTACAACTCATTCATAGTTATTTATGTGAACTAGACTATCCTTCACTTTCTGTTTCCAAGTACCTTCTCACTTTCATTGATGATTATAGTAGGAGAGTATGGGTTTATTTTCTTGAAAGGAAAAATGAAGTATTTGAAGTTTTCCAAAATTTTAAGGAATTAGTTGAAAACCAAAGTGGAAAATTAATTAAATGCTTAAGGATGGATAATGGGGGTGAATATCGCAATTATGATTTTGAAACATTTTGTGAAAATTATGGTATTCAAGTGCAAATAATAGTTCCCTATACCCCTCAACAAAATGGAGTGGCTAAGCAGATGAATAGAACTCTTTTAGAAATGGCATTGTATGTTGCATTCTAAAAATTTGCACAATAAATTTTGGGGTTTGGCTATTTCTTGTGTTGAACATATTATGAATAGAATTCTGACTAAAGCCCTCAAACATGTTACCCCTGAAGAATCATGGAGTGGAATAAATCCTCACATTGCATTTTTTAAAGTGTTTAGCTATCTTACTTGGGCACACATCCTTGATGAAAAGAAGAACAAGTTAGAAATAAAAAGTCATAAGTGTTTATTTATGGGTTATAGTGAATAATCAAAGGCTTATAGGTTATATGATTTGGTAACAAAAAATATTTTTATCAGTAGAGATTTAAAGTTTGATGAATATTCACAACTTATAGCCACTTCTTCTCACTCTACAACAGAAAATGCTTCCCACATTTTAGATATTTTACAACAAAATATTGATGACGATGAATTGTGCACTACTAAAAATGAAGATAATACCATTGAAAATGAAATAATTAATATTTTTGACCAGCCATTTCCTACAGTTAGTGATGATGAAGTAGAAGGATTTTAAGCTAGACAAAAGACAAGAAGCATTGAAGATATATATTAGCAAGGATCAAATCTCCAAGAAAAAAATGGAAGTGCTCTTATGGCCAAAGTGTTATAGATTAATGATCCAATCTTTTATGATCAAGCTAGAGGGAAGAAAGAATGGGAACAAGCTATGAAAGAAGAATATGATGCATTGGTGAAGAATAAAACTTGGGAACTTGTGCCACACCCCAAAGTTAAGAATGTTATTAGTTACAAATGGGTTTAAAAAACAAAATTTAAATTATATGTTGCTATAGAAAAATTCAAGGCTAGATTGGTTGCTAAGGGATTAAATCAAAAAGAGGGTTTTGATTATGAATAAACATTTTCTCCTATCATTAAAATAAATATAGTTAGAATTATTCTTTCTTTGGCTGCAAGTCTTGGGTGGAATATTCATCAAATGGATGTGAAAAATGATTTCTTAAATGGAGATTTATAGGAAAAAATATATATAAATCAACCACTAGATTTTGTATATCAACAACATCCTAATTTTGTTTATAGATTAAAGAATTCATTTTACAGTCTTAAACAAGCATCACAAGTATGGAATGAGAAGATTGACAAGTTTTTTCAGATTCATGGATTTAAAGGATGTAATTCATATCCAAACATTTATGTGAAGAAAGTTCAAGGTGAGATTATTGTTGTTTCAGATTATATAGATCATTTACTCATTACTAGACTGAATATTGGGCTAATCAATGATTTAAAATCAGATCTCAAAAGGACATTTCATATGAGTGATTTGGGTGAACTAAACTATTTTCTTGGATTACAAGTTTGTAGGCTACATGATGGATTATTCATCTCACAATCAAAATATGCTTTGGATCTTTTAGAAAAATTTAAAATGATTTAATGCAATCCAGCTTCTACCTCATTTTAATCTAGAGTCAAGCTTACTATAAATTTTACTTTCAAGAGTGGAGATGCCACTTTATATAGACAACGTGTTGGTAGCTTGGTTTATGTAACTCATTCTAGACTAGATATTTGTTTTATAGTAAATATAGTATCTAGATTTATGTAGACACATAAATAAAATCATTGGTTGGCTACTAAGAGAATTTTATGATACATTCATGGAACCATACACTTCAACATCTACTATGACTATAAGTCTTCAATTTATTTGGTTGGATTTACCAACTCAGATTGGGGTGGTGATATAGATGATAGGAAATCCACTAGTGGATATCTTTTCCATCTTGGATTAGGCCCTATTACATGGAGAAATAAAAAACAAACAACTACATCATTATCTTTATGTGAAGCAGAATATAGAGCAGCAAAAGAAGCAGGAAAGGAAGCAGTTTGGATCCAAAATATTCTATTTAAACTTGGTTTTTTACAAAGCTTTTCTAGTACTGTATATTGTGATAATAAAAGTATCATATAAGTTGCAATCAATCTAATTTTCCATAGTAAAACAAAACATATTGAGATTGATGTTCACTACATTCAAGATCTTATTCAAGCAACTATTTTCAATCTTCAATTTTATCCAAGTGAAAAACAAATAAATGATATATTCACTACGAGTATGACTGAAGCCAAATTCTTAAAATTAAGAGGAATGATTGGTATGATAGAGGTGAACATTAAGGGGGGGATGATAGTATAATGTTCCCCTCTCTTTTGTATATTATTTCTATTACTCTAGCCAATCTTAAGGGGGGATTTTAAGGAAAATTAAGATTGTGTAGGAAAAGAGAAAATATTTCTAGATTCTTTCATAAATTAGAAAATTCCATAAATCTGTTCTAGAAAAGAACATTCCAAGTTTTCAAATTATCTAGAAAGCTAGAAGCTTCCAGACTTTCAAAGATTTTATAGCTATATATATGTGACTCTAGACAGCTGAAACACACAATAGTTTGGATGGAATGCATACAATTCAAGATAGATAAATATAATTTTATAAGTTATCTTTATTTTGTCATGCTCTTCCTTGTTTATTATTGTTATATTTTTTGCCCTATTATTCCTTGTTAATGATTGTTTTTATGTCATACTATAGTTTGGGATTGTTTTTACTTTTTGCATTTTTGCCCATTGTTTTGATAGTTAGCAATGACACAGTATTTCGCTCTAGTATGATTTCTTCTATATTGCATTGGCCCAAGAAGAAGGTCTATGGAATCTCTCATAGGATTTTAACTGGATATCAAACACCAACTTCACAACGAAATGCAGTACCATGATTTTAAGTAATTTGTCAAAAAAATTCTTGGAACACTGAAATAAATACAAAGAAACTATTCCAATTTTATACAAAGAATTTGCAATTAAGATGTGGAAGGAGAAAAACCAAGTGAACAACATTGAACTATTTTTCGATACATTTTTATTTATTTTTTTGACAAAAGATAACTTTCTATTGCACCCTTACTTGCAAAGTAGTTATGGACACAATTATTTTGTTGTGTTGTGTTTTGAGTGGGTGTAAGGGAATGTGAGCCACACATATTAAATTTTATTATTTTTTTATGTAGAATTTTTTTGAAACGTATTATTTTAATAATAAATAATTTTTTTAAATTAATCATTTAATAATTATAAATATTTTTTATAAAGTTTAAATAATAAATAGCTCTTGGAGAATAGTTTTTCAAGTCCAAACTCTTTTTATACATATTAAGATTTAAAATATAAATTTGATTATTTGTATTGGTGTGAGAACAAGATTAGATATTGTAATTTTGTATCCCTTGAATTGTATTGATATAATAAGAGGATGGCATATGCTATCTACTGTGTTTTTAAGTTTTTTTATAAATTAATGGTATTATTGAAAGGTTTGTATTATGTTTACTTATAAGAGACAAGTTAATAGATGAAAGGGTTTTATAGTTGAAATGGATTTTGAATACATAATATTTAATAGTTGTTTTTATCTTTCCTAATAATTGATATAAAATTATATATTAGTTGTCCATCTTTTATTACATAATAATCAATCATATTATGATATGTCATCATTTCAATAATTAGTGCTGATACAACATAAATATTTAAGAAGGAATGTAAACCCAAACCTTACAGATTGCTAATATTAACACTATGGATAGTTTTTATTTGTATACATTTAAATAATTTTATGGATGTTATTTTAAGATAAAAGTATAAATAAATTTCTTGAAAAAATCAATAATATAATTATTTGAAAGATATTAGTTGTAAATTAAAATTACTTATAGTTTACTAATAAATATAAATGAATGTAATAAGATATTATAATATACTTTCATAGTAAGTTTCTTCACATAAATTTGAAGTAGAAAGGTTGATATTAGAAGTACGACATGATTAGAGAAGGCTCTCTAAGATCAATCAAGGAGATCCTTTCTAGGATAAGGATGATTCCATCTTGTAGATGACTCATCCTTTTTATGGATCTTAATTAGTAGCCTTAGCTAAGAGGGGTTGTCTCTTTATTCCTTTGAGAGCTTTTCAATTTGTGTAACATAGTTGGTGTCTTTTACCAGATTGTTTGTGATCGAGTAGCTAATTTTTTGATGACTTTATGTTGTATGATATCTTCTTTCGCTATTCTTAATTAATGTTTTACTCTCTTTCCCCTTCTATTTGTGCATCTTTTTGTTAAGATTTTGTGTTACTATTTTTAAATATTAGTAGTTTTCTAGGATATATGGGCCTCTTATTTGTACCACAGATCGATTCTTTAAATCCAAACAAAATCTTACCTATTTATAGTTCATAACTCTGATCCATAAAAAAAAGTAAACTTATTCAAGTTAATGAATCCTTATTTATTTTTCCATGATTTAAATTAAGGGACATGAGCCAATAGTTGTGAACCCTAACTCCACACATGCATGGAGCCTAAATCGTGTCACGTTGACACTTAACATTAATGTAGATTGATCGCTTAATGAGTATACTTGTTGATTTTATATTTTCATCTCATGACGTGTTTGTATGGACCTAATGTTTCGATCCTCATGCAAGAGGTTTTTACGGGGCCATTTTGGAGGTCCAACTGACCCCCAAGCATGCCATGGCAAAACAAGAATCAATTGGGGGCCAATAATGGGGCATACACTCCCCAAAAATAAAATGATCATGCCAAAAGTGGGGCATTTAAACTCCCATTAATAACACTTATTTAATGGATTATGGACACTAGGCTCAAGGTGGGAGAGCAGTTATGTCTCACTAACCTATGTTTATGACCCAACACCTCCCATTCATTTTATCGATGCTTGGGTATTTTACCTCAACCTTCTAGCATTTTTGTTCCCATTCACATCTATTTCATGAGTAGGGAAGAGGAGATGGAGGGTTCCAGAGATGACACGTTGGTAAGAGCAACTGCAATAGCATTAGTAAGTACACTCACTTGTCATTGCTACTTACAAGTGAGGTTTTTTTAACTCACTAAGACTCTGTACCATTTGGTTTTGAAAATGATAATATGCCTTCAAATGTTTATAAAAAAAATTATTAGTTTTGATTTCTCATTCTATTGATTATGATGTGTTAAATAAAGTGCATTCATTATGTGAATCATTCAGAATGAGTGGTTTTGGATTAAAAATTTCAATGGTAGTCTTACCCTCTTTTTCTATGGTGGTTCATCATTAAATGTGCATCAACCTTATGTTTATGACCATTTATGTCTTTCCATTCTATGTTTATGACCTACCACCTCTAATTCATTTCACTGATACTTGGGTATTTGCCCCCAACTTTATAACATGTTCATCCCCATTCACATACATTGCATGAGTAGGGAAGAATAGATGGATGGTTTTAGAGATGATATGTTGGTAAGTGTTGCAACAACACTATGAGAACTTATACTCACTTTTATGTTTTTTGATCATTATGTCAATTAAGACTTGTTAAATTCAGTGTATTCATTCTATAAATTATTCAGAATGGGTATTTTTGGCTTGAAAACTTTAATGGTAGTCTTAAGCATTTTTTCTATGGTGGTTCATTGTTAAATGTCTAGCTAAATATACAACTAGATGAATGTAAACATATGGCTCAAGGTGCCAAATCATTTATGTGTCACCTATTTGTTCCCATCATTGCATAAATTACATGGATGAGTAATTTTTTAGGGAAGAGGAGATGAAGGGAAACAACACTGTGAGCACTTACACTCACTTTCCATCATTGCTTCCAGGTGAAGTTTTTATACCTAACTAAGGTTGTGAGCCATAAAATTTTTTATTCCTCACTAAGGGTGGTCTTCATATCTAAATCTTATGCTAATGGTGTTCAAACCTCACTAAATCTAGATCAAGAAGTGCTCACTTCATGCTATGCATAAAGTCAAGGTAGTGAGGCAAAACTTTTACACCTTTCCACCCTCTGCTCAGCTCATTCTATGCATGTAGTCCTCTCTCTTATTTCACGTCATCTATTTTCCAAGCCGTACCACATAATCTTTTGTAAGTAGTGTTTGCTTGCTTGGTTTGTTTGTGTTATTTTCCTATTGTATTTGTGTCTACCATTTATCCACCATGTGATGGCACCGATGTATCTAATCTAGCAGGTATTAGGCTTTATGCACAACATATTGTAATCATCAAGAATATGGCTTAGAATGTTTGTTAAAAAATAAAAAATATTACCCATGTCTATGCATTTATTTTTTATGTTGTGGTAACTTTAGTTTAATGAAGTGTAATCAATCTATGGATCATTTTGAAGCATAACATTTTCCCCAACAGACTAAAATCAATGGCTTTTTTAGTATTCTAGGTTTATTTCTTTGATATTTTGTAGAAAACTAATGCAAATTCCATGATTTCTTTCATCCACTTAGGTCACAATATTTTCTTGTTAAATATTTGAAGAACTAAAAGTAACCCTAGAAGATAATTGGTAAAGACAAGACAATACTATAGGGTGGATTTTAATGTTCTTGATAGTGAATGAGAAACATCATGGCTTCAATTAATATACCATCATATGTTATTCCCCTCCATGTAATTCAAATTTGGGTAATAAATGAGTTATTTGTCAATTATTACTACACACATGTAATTATTTTCTCTATTTCATGAACCTCAACATTCAACTTTACTATTCAGATTTGTATTGTTATTTTGTAGTATGATTAATCCTTTAATTTTTCCATCTAATCCTTGAAATTCATTTGGGCTATTCATATGAATTCAAGGCAATAGGTCATAAATGTAGGGTGATGAGACATAAATGCTTTACAACCTCAAACTTAGTGTTTACATTCCACGTGTTGCTCACTATTAAATGGATTTTAAACTCCTCACTTTGGGCTTAATTGTTTGACTTTTTGGAGTGTATGCCCCACATTGACAACATTTAATTAATCTACAATCTCCATGGTTTAAGAATTTACAGAATAATTCACATATTGAGAGAACTATTTTTATAATAAAAACTCAAAGCCAAAGACCTGCAACCAGTTTGCCATTTTTATAGAATTCAAAAGAAAATAACCCAGAATACTATTGGTATGCTCCTCCCATTTGCCCTCAATTGATTTTTTTGCCATGGCATGCCTAGGGGTTGCTTGGACCTCCAAAATGACCCCATAAATATCTCTTGCAAGTGGGTAGAAATAATTTGTCTATACAGACATGCCATGAGTTGAAAATCTATAATCTAGCTAAAAATCTAAAATCAAGAGGTAGATTCATTAAGCTATCAATCGATGCCAATTTCATGTGTTGATGTGGCACCATTTTGGCTCCACGTATGCACTAATTTAGATTGCATGATTATCGGGTTATCTCATTTAGTTTTAATGAGTATTGTCATTCAATTGGAATAAACAATTACTTATTTGAAATGATTCACTAATAAACTACACTGAATTAAACTATAGTGACTACTAAGTATTGTTTGTCAATTAGAATAAACAATTACTTATTCCAAATGATTCACAGATCATCTACACTAAATTAAAATATAGTAACTACAAATGGCTAAACAAAATACAAGGCCTAATCATCTTGAAAAAAAATATTATAAACATGGGTCCAATACAAGAGAGGGCAATCGAGAGGATAGTTTTATTGAGGATTGTTATATAATTGGAATGAACATGTTTGTATGGTTCACATTGCCATAGTCTCATTATTTGTATGAATTTGTATAAATGTAATTCATACATGTAAATCATATTCTTTTTTATATGACTTTTAGTGATTTTTGTAAACCATAATTATTTAATCTAAATGATTCACAAATTGACTATATTGAATTAAACTAAAATGACTACAGGTTCTTAAACTTGGTGATTCATTCAAAAAACCTCGCCTGTAAGCAACGATGCCTAAACAAAATCCAAGGACTTATCATTTAAATAAAATTCACATTTAAATAAAATATTTGTATTCAATTATTGTAGAGTATAGTTTTTTATTCAGTTATTGTTCCAAAGTTTTGAATATGAATTTAATATTATGGTGAGCCTTACACTTTTTTCTTAAATTATGCAAGGAATTGACTTTGACTGGAGAAATAATGGATGACCAAAGAGAAACAAATAGTAGAAGATATATGATGTATAATTGGGCATTACATTTTGTAAAAAATGACAATAAGTTTTACAAGTTTGTACATGTTGATATATTTATTTGATAGGATTTTCCCTACTGATATGAAGTGAAATGACATACTATATTTCAAAAGCAATATAAATTTTATATTCGTCAACTCAAAAATTTTATTTATCCATGCAAGTACTAAATAAAATTATTGGTATTTGAGATATTATGTACTAATAATAGTACGATATCTTGTGTACAGGTTCAAGAATCTTAATGAATTCTTATAGAATACTAGTGTTCAACTATTGGGTACAAAATTGTTTGTTATCAATGAAAAAATAATTTACTTTTAATAAAAAAATATGTTCTAGAGTTAGACCCCATACCCTCAACCACCCTCTCAACTATTGAAACCCACTCAACTATTGGGTTCTCTCCCTTAACTAACTTTTAAATAAAGTAATATCATTATTACCAATTCAATTTCAAATAAAATTCAATTATGAGATTTCATTATTCCCAATTCAATTTCAAATCAAATTTAATCATGATTTATTATAAAAATCTATTTATTTTCTATTTTCTTTATATATTACATTCATATGAAATATATATACCTTTTCTCTTTTAAAACTTGGCATGCCTCTGTTGAGACGTGCTTTCTTTATCGATCACATAGACCTTTATTATTTTACTAAAGATAGGTATACAATCCTTAACATTTATGTTTTTTAGCTCTAATATTTAATCATAATGTGCCATTTATCATTTATTCTTTGGAATTTTCTTATATATATATATATATATATATATATATATATATATATATATATATATATATATATATATATATATATATATGTATATATATATATATATATACATACATATATATATACACACATATATACACACACATATATACACATACACACACACACACACACACACACACACACACACACACACACACACACACACACACACACACACACACACACACACACACATATATATATATACATATATATATACATATATACATATATATATACATATATACATATATATAGATATATACATATATATAGATATATACATATATATACATACATACATATATATATATATATATATATATACACACACATACATATACATACATATACATACATATATGTATATGTATATATGTATATGTATATATATATATATATATGTATATATATATGTATATATATATATATATATATGTATATATATATATATATATATGTATATGTATATATGTATGTATGTATATATATATATATATGTATGTATATATATATGTATGTATATATATATATGTATGTATATATATATATGTGTATGTATATATGTATATGTATATATATGTATGTATATATATGTATATGTATATATATGTATGTATATATATGTATATGTATACATATATATATATATATATATATATATATATATATATATATATATATATATATATATGTATATATATGTATGTATATATATATATGTATACATATATATATATATATATATATATATATATATATATATATATATATATATATATATATATATATATATATATATGTATACATATACATATATATTCATAGAAATTGTTTTCTAGTTATATGAGAAGTTTTAGATTATTAAAAATATGTATTTTTTGCCTTGTCAAGAGAAGTGTGTCGTGTGAATTTTTTTTTCAAACTATAGTTTTAAAAAAATTAATATATTTTTAAAAAATACAAGTGAGCCATTAATGACTTCCATTGCTTATGTTAGGGTGCATTTTCAATCAATACTCTTATTTGTTTTTCATTTAATGGGCTTATCCACATCATGTTATCAATTTTAATGTGTTCGTCGATCTTTTCCTTCTTGAGCTCATTCAATTCATCGAGCTACCAATTTTTTAGTTTGAGCAACTACTTTTTCCCATTATGACTATTTTCCAACTCTAAACAAGGGCAACACATATTTATTGGTAATGAATACTTATTTTATGTGTCTATATTTTTTTGATTGAAATGCTGAGAAAATCCATACATGTGTTGCAAAAAAATAGACATATTTTTTTTACACAATACTCTTGATTTTTTTTTGTAGCTTTTACCTTTTGTTAAATAAATATGTGATTCTAAATTATTCATAGTTTGTGTTGTAAATGATGCATGCAACTGACTGAGTGAAACATCCTTGCATTTTTTTGAAGTGGGCAAAGAATGAAATTATGTAATGCAAAGGTTTTTGTTTCCATTAAACACTTCCTTTATGGTCTTATAACCAAGATGTACTTGTTAGTAGAAGAGTGTGAAGTGTATTTAACACACATTATGTATAAATATTAATGTGTGTCAAACACACAAGTTTGTATATTTTTTATAATTGATCATTTGAGTCAATGTAATAATTGGAATATGGAACGTCTACATCAATTTGTGAAAAAGTGGAAATGAAAAGTCAAATAAACAAAGAGTCATGTTTTCTATAAAGTGTATATATACTTGGTATGGGTAAAGGAATATGGTTATCTCTCCTAAATAGTTTGTGATTCAATATTTTCTTTTGGATTTATGAATAATTAAAACATGTTATGTGATTTATGTGAGTATTCTTTTGTAACTAATGTATCTTCATTCTATTGGATATTAAAAATTTTATCTATTTACTTATAAGGATGAATATGGTGAGTTAACATACTTTTGAAAATTTGTTCGTCTATGTGATGTTCAATGTGTATCAAACCATGATGAATTTTAGATAGTTACATGCACTCTCTTTTAGCTATGTTATTATTTAAAATCTTAACATTTGGTGAGTTCAGTTGCAATGTATTAAAATGCAACAATTAACATATATTGATGAGAAAAGTGGGGGACCATTGCTAACAATGGTTTTATTTGTGAGACCTCATAAT
Organism: Torreya grandis; assembly: GCA_037957365.1. Classification (NCBI taxonomy): domain Eukaryota; kingdom Viridiplantae; phylum Streptophyta; class Pinopsida; order Cupressales; family Taxaceae; genus Torreya; species Torreya grandis. The sequence goes on along the minus strand of JARHVA010001226.1, from coordinate 171,060 downwards.
GATAATATGGTCAGCTTTTCAAAGGGAGCTCAATAAATATTTAGACTTGAGGATACGTTCATTCATAGAAGAAGAATATGTAAGACTAAGAGAGTATGCCCATGAGATCATTTCTACCCATATTTATGGATCTTTAAAATTTATGAAATATTTTGGCTTGAATTACCTAGGAAGTTAGCAACATGGCTATCCAAACTCAAATAAAACTATTTTAGACCATGTAGAATGAAACATTTAGCTTGGAGTGAAGAAAATTTTGAATTTTTGTGTAACCTAGAGACTAAGTGGACTCATAAAATTGATCATTGGATAATGATTATCATTGATGATCACATTAATGAGTTTGTTGTGTAGGGGTACATTATGTTTTAACCTACGTAAGAAATTTTTGTAAGGGGAATTAGATGAATTTTTTTTAAGTGACTTCCTTTATTTTATGAAAACTTTCACTGCCATGGTGTCAATTTTAACTGACACAGAGTATCCATGTAGAGGTAGTATGGGGATGCAAACTAGATGAGGATAAATGAATGATAGAGGAACTTTGGACACTAGACCAATCGAATAAAGCTGAAATGATAGATATAAATAAGGAAGAAGATGCTAAATATATTTTGGGGCTTCAATGAGATGTATAAAAATAGAAATATTGGAACAAGAAAATCCCTGTAAAAGATGAATGGAGTGTACAAACTAAAGGGAATGCAAGTACCAATTAGGAATTAGATATTAACCCATAAGTGGACAAGTAATTATAATAGAGTAACACTAAAGGCACAATCAAAGAGTAGTTACAACTAATTAGCAGTAGGTTTAGTGATCAAATATAGATGAAATAGTTATATTTATAATGAAAAGGATAGTCTTTCTGAGGTGCTTCTATGAAACATAGGTTCAAGCTAGGTTCAGGAGTGCTCATTATAGACACTCCAAGTTTAGTTCATTCACTCTAAAGGGATTCATCCCATACACTTTAATTTTTATAGGGATCAATAGACTAGAAGTATCTAAGGAGTTAACAATAGTTGAGAAGTGGTTTGAAAAAGTTACAGGGATTTTAGAGGAACATAAAAAGGAAGTTGAAGGTGAGGCCATAACATCAATTTATCATAGTAAACGTAATATACCAACTAACATCATAGCTATTTTTCACATATCAGTATAAACATTCCCTAAATTTATTGTAAGTATTCTACTGTTAATAATTATGGAACTTCATGAGAGAGAATTTGTCACATTATTCTAGATGATGTGTTTTTTGACCCTGACCAATATTCATTGACATGTGAAATAAAGTGATGGGATAAGGGTGTCACTCTAGATGAGTATAAGAAGTGTGAGCTTAAAGGAAACTTGATTGTCAAAACTCTAGAATTAAAATTCAATAATAACCAAGATAACTTGGCCTTAACAAATGTTAAGAGAAAATTGATAACAACATTCAAAATGTATAGGTGTGTGTCATGTCCCCTTTTCAGTTGACATGTTCTAAGTTCATGGTTAGCCTATGATGCGACCCTCGTAGGCTAATAGGATGGTTAGAGGGTCTTGATGGAGATTGGAGTGGCTTCGTTTAGCAGAGTTTTTCCAGTTGGCTTTCATTTGGGCTCCTTTGGACATGTATTGAGGGAGATATTAATATTTGCTTTATTTAATCAAATATTAATTATTTAGCCTATTTTTAATTAGAAACCCTAATTCTAATTTAAGAAACCCTAATTAGGGCAAGCATATCTTTTGAGGGTATAAGGGTTTCTCATGGAAGCCATTATTGATTAGCCATTGATTATTGATTATTGATTTTTGAAGAATTTCTTCTGTGAAGACTGAGCCTAGGGTTCCAGGATTCCATTTACATTGGAGAACATTCCCTCTTCAGTGTGTGCAATTAAGAGGCTGTGGAATACCAGCTGATCTATTGCCAAATTGAGAGATAGCTTCATCTAGAAGTTATCACAGAATTTACAGGGTTGAGAGATAACTTCACACAAAAGTTATTACAGATATTCTAGGTATTTAATTCTTATGTTTTGATTCAATAAATTATACAGCTAGAGATCTTCTGTGCTAGAAACATATATTTTCAGATTAGGGGTTGAAAATAGGCAAGTTGTGCCCAACTGGTGGCCGTACGAAGTCCATACAGGTCCATACAGATCTAGGCAGGTACCACCCACGGTAGGCAGAGATCCCAGTGACTGACATCGGCCGACTGGGGACCGATGTCGGCAGAGAAGGACCTACAGTGACCGACGTCGGTAGTATATCGACCGACACCAGTGACTGTGTGTTCGACATAGCAGGCTGAGATAGAAATTCCAAATTCAAACCCAGTTTCCAAATTTGCAAAACCAGTGTTTTCAAGATTGTATTTCATATTTATATGCATAAGAGAGGACTATAATTTTAATAGTTTAGAAGGACAAGTGATAAGATCTGTGATTTGCTATTGAGAGACTATATTATTGTTATCATTTTGAATTTATTCAACAGAAATTATATCTTGGTTCAGAGTTTTTTGTGTTTCTATATTTCCTATTTGGAGGGGATATTATAGTGGTATCAGAGCTAAATCCTGCCAGCCTGAGGGTCTATAGATCTTATGCAGCCACAAGAGTTGGGACCACACAGGTATAACACACGTAGTAGAGCCTTTCTTAAAGGTACCCAATTTTTAGAACAGCAGCAGATTATCATGAGTGACAGACGTGAGGGCAGCCCACCCAGGGGGCCACAGGTATGCTGCTGATCAGGGCACCAGAGAATTTCACTGTGCTATGATGACAAGCCAACAACAAATGAATCAGACACTATAGGCACTTATGACTATGATAAGGGGAATGAATGCAACTGATGAATAGAATGGGGACCAAAGAGATGACAGGAGTGCTACGGTTAATCAAAGACCACAACAGACTCACTCTAGAACAGCCGATAGACCTACACGTCCTACATTTGTTCAAGAAGAACAAGAGGCACCAGCGGAGGAGGAGGCAGGGAATTCCCCATTTGCAGATGTTTACATGGCTACAAATGATGAGTGGGACTTATTACCTCCTCATGTTCAAGAGAGGACATCCTTTGACCATTTTGTTAATCTGAGGAGAGAGCACTATAGATTGGTTAGACAGGACAGGAGGCCTAGAGTTCAATTCAGTGAGCTGAAGAAGGCTACGGGTAAGCTTTCTTTGACTACTTTTGACGGCAGCGGCAAGATGACAGCTCAAGCTTGGGTTCATAAGCTTGACACATTTTTGGCATTGAGACCAATGTTAGAGATAGAGGCCATCAAATATGCCACTTTGCACTTGGATGGAGTAGCACATGATTGGTGGTACCATGGTATGGTAACACTTCAGCATAACCAGGTGACAGAGTACCAGGACTTTGTGGATAGATTGGTTGAGCAGTTTGACAGGAAAGATCCTGAGGTTTACTTTTGAGATCTGGCACAGTTGAGACAAACAGGTAACTTGGAGTCCTTCATTGGTGAGTTTCAGAGATTGGCAGTCATGGTGCCCAATATTTCAGAGCGTAGATTGGTAGTTCTCTTCATAGAGGGATTGACAGAGCCATTGAGAGGTTGGATCAAAGACTTTGATCCTCCTTCATTACAGGTAGCTATGAATAAGTCACGTAGTATGGAGATGGCAGCCACATCCCATAAATCTAACTCCAAGGGTACTTCTTCATCTAGAGACCATAAGCACTCCCACGAGGATACAGAGAGACCGGATTTCAACATAGATAAATCTGGGGTTAAAAATGATTCAAAGGCCAATCCAGTAGCACCACCTTTGGATCATGAGGTGCTTAATGATCTACGTAGGAAGAAGCTTTGCTTTTACTGCAAAGGTCCATATGATATCCATCATGATTGTCCTTTGAGGCCTAAGGGCAAGGCGAATCGTGTGATGTGGGCATATTATGAGGATTCAGATTCTAAAAATTCCAAACAATAGAATAGTTTTGAGGGGGCAGAGGTAGAGGCTTCAGGGCCTAAGGCAGAGGCAGAGTTAGAGCTTCACATACAGTAGGCACGCATATCCAGTATTTAGTCAGATGAGTCATTCAGACTCTGTGGAGTTTTGGCGGGGCAGAAGGTTATCACCCTTCTTAATACAGGAGCCACACATAATTTCATAGATGCTAGATTTGTGGAAAAGCATGGACTCACTACCGTAGATTTTGAGGGCATCAGAGTCAAGGTAGCCGATGGTCACACTCTTAAGTGTGAGCGTATGATTAGAGACCTCCCATTGCGCTTGAACAACTATGAGTTCAAGGCTGATTATTATGTGGTAAACATGGGGGATATAGACTTAGTCTTGGGTATGAAGTGGCTTCATTCATTTGAGGAAGTTACTCTTCGTCTCAAGGACATAGAGGTTCTCTTTAATGTTTATGGGAAGACACATATTCTTAAGGCAATACGGGGCAGTAGCTTCAGATATATGTTTTTTCATCGGATGGAGGTACCTATACCATATGACATGATAGAGGGCGATGAAGAGTGCACATTGGCACCAACATAGGAGAGGTATGAGGATGAGCTTGGTCTTGAGGTGAGTTCAGTTCAGGAGTTGTCACATGTGGTGGGGACTCAACTTTCTATTACATTTGGGTCACAGGTTGATGATGATATGACTATTTCTGGCCTTCACAATCCAGTTCTAGATATTATTCAGGTAAGGCATTTGCTTGCTGATTTTCAATTATGGATTGGATGTTGGGGTGTTTATCTTAGTACTAGAGATGATGTGACACCATTACATGAGATTTGGGATGGACATGGAATGGGGTTCGTGTTAATTGACAGTGGTGGAGATCATAACTACATTTGGGATCCAGGGGGGTTGATTGATTTGTCATTCAGCGATTGCTTGAGGGCAAGCAATTCCAGGAGGGGCAGATTGTCATGTCCCCTTTTCAGTTGACTTGTTCAGAGTTCATGGTTAGCCTATGATGTGACCCTCATAGGCTGATAGGATGGTTAGAGGGTCTTGATGGAGATTGGAGTGGCTTCGTTTAGTAGAGTTTTTCCAGTTGGCTTTCGTTTGGGCTCCTTTGGACATGTATTGAGGGAGATATTAATATCTGCTTTATTTAATCAAATATTAATTATTTAGCCTATTTTTAATTAGAAACCCTAATTCTAATTTAAGAAACCCTAATTAGGGCAAGCATATCTTTTGAGGGTGGAAGCCATTATTGATTATCCATTGATTATTGATTATTGATTTTTGAAGAATTTCTTCTGTGAAGACTGAGCCTAGGGTTCCAGGATTCCATTTGCATTGGAGAACGTTCCCTCTTCAGTGTGTACAATTAAGAGGCTGTGGAATACCAGCTGATCTATTGCCAAATTGAGAGATAGCTTCATCCAGAAGTTATCACAGAATTTACAGGGTTGAGAGATAACTTCACACATAAGTTATTACAAATATTCCAGGTATTTAATTCTTTATGTTTTGATTCAATAAATTATACATCTAGAGATCTTCTGTGCTAAAAACATATATTTTTAGATTAGGGATTGAAAACGAGCAAGTTGTGCCCAACTGGCAGCCGTACGAAGTCCATACAAGTCCGTACAGATCCAGGCAGGTACCGACCATGGCAGGCAGAGATCCCAGTGACCGACATCGGTCGACTGGGGACCGACGTCGACAGACAAGGACCTATAATGACCGACGTCGGTAGTATATCGACTGACGCCGGAGACTATGTGTTCGACACAGCAGGCCGAGATAGAAATTCCAGATTCAAACCCAGTTTCCAGATTTGCAAAACCAGGGTTTTAAAGATTGTATTTCATATTTATATGCATAAGAGAGGACTGTAATTTTAATAGTTTAGAAGGACAAGTGATAATATCTGTGATTTTCTATTGAGAGACTATATTATTGTTATCATTCTGAATTTATTCAACAGAAATTATATCTTGGTTCAGAGTTTTTTGTGTTGCTATATTTCCTGTTTGGAGGGGATATTACAGTGTGCCAGCCATACTATCCAAGATTTTAAATAATTAAAACAAAGAATAGAAGAATCCATATG
>JARHVA010001226.1:2500-160000 GCA_037957365.1 Torreya grandis | reverse complement strand
CTCTCAAACTAGCTTCTAGCACTCTTCGCTCAACTAGCCCTCTTCATGGCTTGATTAGGTCTTTTGACCTTAATCCTCATATGCAAAACCTATGTTTGATATTAATGAAACTTATCTGATGTTCCACATGACCTATTTATTTTCACCAATTATCTATATCATTCACATGTTCTCTGCACTCTCTTTTAGCTCACTTAAATAGGCCTAAACTACCTTGCTTTTATACAAGTCACTTGATCATGTCCTTCTTAGTCAGACACATACTTATATTTTTAGTTTATACACATATTAATTAATATAATATTAAAAATATTATTCCTTAATCATGAATCAACCAATACATTAGGTTTTCCATAGCTCAATTAGCCCTTGCTCCTCTTTTAGCCTTTACGGAGGCCTAATAGGCTTTCTTAACAACACGTTACCCTTTGATATTTTTTGAATAATACACAAACACATCACATGGTAGGAAAAAATAATATGACACTATAATAAAACTTATCCAGCTCCACTTTAGTTTCATAACACCTTTTAGGTCAATCACTATTTGAACCCCTTCTCAAATCACTATTCATAAAAGGCATGTGCATACACAGAGAAATCTGTTTTGAACAATTGAAGCATAAACAAAAATTTTACAAATAAACATTGAAAAAAATCACTTATTCATAAACCTAATAACCTCATGGAAAAATTAAACTTCATCAAAAGATTCAAATCAGAGTATACAGGCTCAAAGTCTTCTCTACAAGATGCTCACTAAAAATTGCCAACTGACTTCAAAGCATAGTAAAGAAAACATGAATTTATAACACTTATTTATAGGTATTTAAGGTATTTAAATGCATGAAAAATATATTATAGCATCCATATAACAAACTCAATCATTAAAATCATGAGCTCTAATGAAAAATATTTATCTTATAGACCAATCTGTTGATCTTCTCTCTCACAGACTCTACTCAGTCAGATAAGCCATTTTGGATTTAATGTTAAAACCTCTTACATTGAATTATAATATTATGTAAAGAATTAATAGATTATTAAAATCCCATAAAAAATCATCATGCACTTCAATCCATCACTCTTACATGAAAATACATCAATAACATCTTTTCACATCTACCTCATTTTCTTACTATTTGCACCATTAGGTCTATTAGCGACTGTCCAAATTGGATCACAAACTTTTCACACCTGATATATATAACATATCATTAACCCTTCATGAAAAAAAACTATAAGTCTCACACTTTGAGCTTCATCCCTTTAGCAACTTTGACTTAGTCAACTCTATCTTCTACAATAAATCTTTGAGAAATAAGGCCTTTTCTATAGGGTATGCTTACTCACTTGAGAAACAAATCACTCTTAGAGGTGCTTGGGATAGTTTAATTAAATATCTAATCACTTAATTGTACATATCAAACTATTTTGAGCTCTTTAGAACAATATCTTCAACATTGGGTCATTGTTAGGGTTCTTTGAGGGTTTAGACTAACTTCAAGTCTTAACGATCATTCATAAAACTTAGCTCTTTTTTACAAAAACCAATGGTTGGATATTTAATTTATAAACCTTCCTTATCTACCATGAATATCTTACATTCTCATGTAGTTTTTGTATGTTTTAATGAGCACTTGACAAACCTTTTCAGGTAGACAACTCTTCATTTTGTGCACTCAAGAAACCTTGAAACACTTTTTTAATCCTTTTCTTATAAACCTTGACATAAAACTTCATGCACATACCAAAAAAAACTTGAACCACCTTTTCTAATGATCATTTTACTCACTCATATCATGTAAACTAATCTTGATACCTCATCTATCCACCATTTATCTTTTTGCTTTCTAGGCCCTAACTTGTAAGTCTCATTAGGCCTTGAATCTGACCTTCTAGCCACCCTGTAGACTTTACCTTGAAACTCTCCTATGTTCCACTACCTCTTGTGTATGCTAAAAAAACCTCATACACTCACTCTTTTTTGGATCTTCAACATAGCATCTTTGATTCTTCTTATATATCTTTAGAGGTTGATTAAGAATATTCATAACTGCATACACATATCTTTGGTGCCAAACTTATAATCATTTTCAAGGCCCTCGATGTCTCATGAATAAACTAAAACAACCTATTTCATGATCAAATACTATTAAGTATTCTTCATAGCTTCATTAAGGATCTTCATATCTCATTAAAATCTACTTACATAGATCTTTGAAGAACGCAACTTTTTCTTCAGATCTCACTTATTTCATCATGCTACCTACACATACCATCTCACAAGATCTAGATAAATCATTATAAAATGCTTGAAACTTGACATACTAACCTATACATAATCATGTTGATTCTCAAACACTCTTAAAATAGTTTTGTCACATCACTGCACTCATACAACAGCATTCACAATGTTATCATAAGAACGCATCATACACATACCTCAAATGTTACTTGACCATGCACCTTCACAAGAACATTTAACATCAATGAAAACATTAATACCAAAGCTAAATATTTAATGACAAGGCTCAAGAATCTCCCCCTTAATCAATGACAATGTTTAACAATCTCCCCTTTTATAATTGTTGGCAAACATAATCAGAAAACTGTGTCAACAAATTTTGATGTAAATCATCTCTTAAACCTAGTTCCTACCTTTTATCACCATTTATTTATTGCATTTACTTTATCCCTTTCTAATATTTCTCTCCCTTTGACACAAATGACAAAGCTCTTCCACAACTATCATCTCTTTTATAATGAACTCAAATTACATTATCACTTCAATGTAGATCAAGCCCAGTCAACAACTTGAATAGATCCCCCTCAAATCAAGAATCCACCATGTTTCTATTAAAAATAGATATCAAGGGTCACCTATAACTATTAAAATCACACTTTCTCCCATTTGAGCTGATAATATCTCTCAAAAACACTATATGGCTCATAGTCTTCATAAACTATGCCTACCACCTATGACGACCATTCTCAGAAACTTCTCTCAATCAAGTCACTCTCCCATCTTATCGATCAAAATATCAAAAAATAGATTCTATGAATCATCTTAGACATAATATCTCCTTAACTCAGTATATATCAAAAATCAATTAAATTTTTGATGGTAAAACTCAAAGCTACCAAGATCTCCCTTAAAACCAAGCATATTTCCTTTAAAGAAAGTTGGAAATAAAGATCACTTACCTTCCTTGTCATGACTGAAGAAGATCAAACTCTTGATCACACACTAGGATATCATACACTTGATACCAAATATATAAATAGAAACTCCTCCTTTTTATTCATAGATCAAGCTCAAATAATCACACAAATAGATACCAAAAGCTTATCTCTCATATACCAATTGTCTGCACTTTGACTTTCGATACATAATAATAGCCTTCGATATCTTGAAAATGTTGTATACTATACTTCAACCATAGAGCTATCAATACAGGAATGGATAATATCCATATTTAATTAATTGCTTGAAATATAAACAACTTAGAATCTTTTCAAAGAGAAACCTTCTTAAACTTGAACCCTAATCTTATACTGATAGAAGAATGTCCCCATGAAGCTTAATGGAGCCACTCCTTTTCATAGGGCACTAAAATAACATGAACTTAGGAGATTATCATATCTCAATATTTTCAAAACAATGAATATTCTTCAACATCCTTTTGGACTTGATTGACTCTATAGGCTTGATCTCATCATCAACCATTTTATCATCAATGTGAGCTGACTACAAACATTCCTTACTTGATTTCATATCTAATGCATGCCTTATCTCAATAAGTAGTCCACTTAAGTTTGTAGAATCATCATGACTTATCTTTACTACCTTTGGATTTCATACATTCATTTGCCTTCTATCTTGCACTCTATGATCTCCAAGCTTCATGTTTTGAATTAATGATCTTCTAACTTTGTTAGGATAGAATATTTTAATGTTTCCTACAATTTGATAGTTGTAACACACCACCTTATGTGTACCTTTTGATTGATGTTAATTTTGACTCCTTCCATAGTTCCATGAGTACTCATTTTTGGAGAATCTTCTACATTCTCTTGCTATATGACTAAATTGATTGCATACAAAATAATAACCATTGAAAGAACTAGCATACCTTATAGCATTGGGCTATCTAATAGGCCTTTTCATGTTGACTTTCTTGTCTTTAGAAGTCTTATCCTTGGCTTGAGGTGCCTTATTTTTGTCTTTTTTGAAATTAATACATGTCTTGTTACTTTCCAACTTTTGACTATTCAAAATATCAACTAGAGCCTCAGTGCTCTTTTTAAATTCCATAAAGCTCTTCACCTTTCTATATGTTTAATCTAACTCATCTTTCATAGATTCTATTTTATTTTCATATCTACTGTAGTCTTCCTCTTTAACATTTAGGCTTGCATCAACTACCTCCATCTATTCCTCAACTTGATTAATGATCTCATCATACTCTTTGAAAGTGTTTCTCAGCCTTTCCTCAAATAATCCAATTTGCTCTTCATAATCTTGAACTAATGACTTTAGTTTTTTTTTCCTTCTTATTCACAAGATTTAACTCTTCTAAGGTACTCATGAGCTCAAATTCAAAATCCACTTCAGCTTCTCCTTCTTCATTGTCATAGTATACTTCTTTATCTGATTCTACATCAACCATATGGCCTTTCCCATTTGTATAACCCTCATTATCTGATTCTATGCCTATGAACAAAGTTTCACTATTATCATGTTCAGATTAATTACTGCCATCATCACCATCAAATGTGTCTGAGTCACTTATATAATATGAGTTCTCTTCTTTGGCATAGAAACTCTTATTATTTTTGAATGATCCTTTCCTACATTATTCTTGAAATATCATTTGTACTTTTCATACTTATAAACTCTTTTATCATCTCCACGGTGTTCATCATGTTCTTCATTATGCTTAAAATTGTCCTTGTTAGGACACTTGGTTGCAAAGTGACCAATCTTGCCACAACTGAAATATTTGAAGGGTAACTTACCGTTGTACTTACCTAAGCCAAACCTTAAATTTCTATCAAATGTAGCTATGATTTCATCATCATTAATATCTGAACATACCTTATCTTTGAATTTTTTGCCTTGGCTTATTTTCAACCTTGAAAGCAACTTCCTTCTTGGGAGGTCTTCCTTCATTTGTCCTCATCTCATACGTATTCAAGATGCCATAAAGCTCATTCATCTCTAGCTTGTCTAAATCTTTTATCTCTTCTACTTTAGACACCTTAGAGTCAAACTTAGGATTTAGTGATATCAATACATTTTGGACAATAGTAGTTTATTTCACTACTTCTCCCAATCCTCTAATGATATTGACAACTTCATCAATCCTCAATAGGTAGGATGCTATTGGAATTGTGTTGCATTTTTCCATTTTGACTGTGTTCCAACTATAAGCAGGTGCAACAGTATTTGTTGGTAATGAACGCTTATTTTTTGTGTCTATATATTTTTAATTGAAATGTTGAGAAAATCCATACACATGTTACAAAAAATAGACATGTATTTTTGTTTACACAATACTTATGATTATTTTTTATTTATTTATTTTTATCTTTTTTGGTTTCTATTAAATAAATATGTGATTTTGAAGTATTTACAGTTTGTGTTGTAAATGATGCATGAAACTAACCGAAACATCTTTGTATTTTTTTGAAGTGGGTAAAGAATGAAAGTGTGTAATGCATGGGTTTTCATTTCCAATAAACATTTCCTTTGTGGTACTATAATCTAGATGTACTTATTATTATAAGAGTGTGAAGTGTACTTAACACACATTTTACATAAATACGAATGTGTGTCAAACATACAAGTTTGTATAATTGGTCATATGAGTCAATGTAATTATTAGAATATGGAATATGTACATTTAACTATGTAAAATTGGAATTGAAAATTAAAATAAACAAAGAGTCATGATGTCTTCAGAGTGTATATATACTTGGTATGGGTAGATGAATATGGTTAGCTCTCCTAAATAGTTTATGATTCATTTTTTTATATATTTATGCATAATTAAAACTTGTTATGTGATTTATGTCAAGATTATTTTGTAACTAATGTATTTTCATTCTATCAAATATTATAAATTTTATCTATCTATTTATAAAGATGAATATGGTGAGTTAACATACTTTTGAAAATCTATTGGTCTATGTGATGTTCAATGTGTATCTAACCATGATAAAATTTAGATAGTTACATGCACTCTCTTTTAGCTATATTCTAATTTAAAATCTTAACATTTGTTGATTTCAAATGTAACATATTAGACTACAATAATTAGAATCTCTTGAAGAGGAAAACCAGGGACCGTTGCTAACAATGGCTTAATTTATGGGACCTCAGAATGTTAAGATGGTCACCTTTTCAAAGGAACCTCGATAGTTATCTAGACTTGAGGATATATGCATTCACAAAATAAGAATATGTAATACTAGGAGAGTATGCCCATGAGATCATTTCTACCCATATTTATGGATCTTCAAAATTTATGAAATGTTTTGGTTTGAATTACCTAATAAGTTAGCAACATGGCTACCTAAACTCAAATACTATTATTTTAAAGCATGCAAAATGAAACAATTTGTTTGGAGTGAAGAAAATTTTGAATGGTTGTGCAACCTAGACACTAAGTGGAATCGTGCATTTGATCATTGGGTGAAGAATATCATTGACAAGCAAGTTGATGAATTTATTTTTCAAGGGTACGTTATGTTTTAAGCTACATATTAAATTTTTGTGAGGGGAATTAGAGGTAAAATTTTTAAGAAACTTCCTTTATTTTAGGGAAATGTTAGCTATGGAAAAGGCCATAATGTCAATTTTAGCTGACATGGAATATCAGGTAGAGGTAGCATGGGGATGAAAATTGGAGGAGGATGAATGAATGATAGAGGAACCTTGGACACTAGACCAATTGAATGAAGCTGAAATGATGGATAAAAATAAGGAAGAAGATGTTAAATATATTTTGGGGCTTTAATGAGACCTATACAAATATAAACATTGGAATAGGCAAATCCCTATAAAAGATGAACGGAGTGTACAAACTAAAGGGAATGTAGGGACCAATCAAGAATTGGATACTAACCCATAAGTGGATAAAAAAGGATAATCGAGTAATACTAAAGGCACAATCAAAGAGTAGTTAAAACTAATTAGCAATAAGTTTAGTGATCAAATGTAGATGTAATAATAATATTTAGAATGAAAAAAATAGTATTTCTAAGGTGATTCAATGAAACACAAGTTCAAAGGTTCAGGAGTGATCATTATAGACACTCCAAGTGTAGTTCATTCACTCCAAAGGGACTCATCCTATACACCTACTTTAATTGTTATAGGGATCAATAGACCAGAAGTATCTAAGGAGTTAAAAATAGTTGAGAAGTGGTTTGAAGAAGTTATAGGGGTTTTAGAGGAACATAAAAAGGAATTTGAAGGTGAGGCCATAACATCAGTTTATCATAGTACACTAAATATACCAACTCACATCAAAGTTAATTTTCATATATTAGTGAAAACATTCCCTAAATTAGTTATAAGTATTCTACTATCAAGAACTATGGAACTTCATGTGAGAGAATTTGTCACATTATTCTAGATGATGTGTTTACTGACCCTGACCAATATTTTTTGAAATGTGAAATGAAGTGTTGGGATAAATGTGTCAGTACATATGAGGATAAGAAGTGTGAGCTTAAATGAGATTGTCATTATCAAATTTCTAGAATTAAAATTCAATAATAACCAAGATAAATTGGCCTTAACTGATGTTAAAAACAAATTGATAAGAGAATTCAAAATGTATAAGTGTGTCACACATACTATCCAAGATTTAGAATAAATAAAATAAAAGATAGGAAAATCCATATGGGAGTCTGATTGTTGATTATTTAATGTTATAAATAAAGAGGATTTTTAGTTTTAGGATGTTGATAAGATTGTATGGTTAGTTGAGGGATTGTGTATAATATTCACTTTACTATAGCTGAAACTAAGTTTCCCACCAAAGTTGAGGCTAGAGCAGCAATCAAAATAAAAGATAGGAGAATCCATATAGGATTATGATTTTTGACTATTTGATGTTATAAATAAAGTGAATTTTTAGTTTTAGGATGTTGTTAAAGTTGTATGGTTTATTGAGGGACTGTGTAGTAAGATTCACTTTGCTATAGCTCAAACTAATTTTCCCACCAAATTGAGGCTAGAGAAACTACCATTAGGATGGAGAAAATAGGGAATTGTGGAGACTATTCCACAAGTAATATGGATACTTATGTCAAAATTGATATGGTACTACGTAGAATTGAGAAGCTTCTAGAAGGAAAAATACCCATGCTAACTATATGGATAATTGAATGTGTGTAAGAAGGACACCATAAAAATGAATGTCCAAGAATAAAAATCAAAATTTGCTAGTTTTTTCACATTGTGGGTCATTCAACCATTAATTGTCATTTGCTGTAACATTATGTGAGACAACCATAAAGTGTGTATTATATTTTATGTAAATCCCATAACTATGATTAAAATAATTATAGAGCTCTTCAGTAGCTAAAATATGATATCACTAGAAATGTCTCTATGGTCACCATGCAGTAGCCTCCTACACCAAAATTAAATACACTCACTCAAGACACCAACATGTTAGCATAAGGTGTATGATGCCCCCCAACAATGCATTATCCACATGAATATCAACCTAGATGGACACTTCTTTCACCTCAGTACAAACATAGATGAGTTGCAACATCCCAATAACAACAACCTAGTTTGGTTTTACCTATGACCTCTACCATCTTAGAGGAAATATGGAGGATAATCCAATCAACATAAAGGATGGTGATCACCTCAAAGACAAGGAGGTTATCATGGTAGTAACCAAAATCTATGGTAAGGTAAGATATAGTCTTGACAACTGATTACTTATTATATGTGGGGTGAAATGTGCCATATCACCTAAAATTGTCCATGCAATCCTCAAAATGGAAACTTATTACATATATTTCAAATTTGAAAGATAAATTAATATTGAGGATTTCTTAATTTAATAAAAACACATGAAAGAGAAGATAGTGTGAAATTTGAACATGGTAAGCTTTGGATCAAAGGACCATGATTTTGCCCAGGTTATTAATAGGAGTAAACATATGGAACACACACACACACACACACACACACACACACACACACACACACACACACACACACACACACACACACACACACACACACACACACACACACACACACACACACACACACACACACACACACACACACACACACACGTGTGTGTGTGTGTGTGTGTGTGTGTGTGTGTGTGTGTGTGTGTGTGTGTGTGTGTGTGTGTGTGTGTGTGTGTGTGTGTGTGTGTGTGTGTGTGTCCTATGAGATATAAGGTTCAGATGAATTAAGCAGCCTAACTATTGTAATTAACTTAGAATTAAGATAATAGTGAGGAAGATCTTGTGGTAATCAAGATAAAATTTTATGGATAGATTGTAAAAATATTATGACAAGAGGGAATTTTCATGTCCTTATAGGCCCACTAAAATTAGTAAGTACATTGTGAAACGAAAATATTTCTCAAAATATAACAAATTTATTGTATAATTTCTTAGATTGTGCATAAAGGCAACAAAAAATAATATAGTGAATGGTTTGTATGTCAAACTTAAGAAATTGTAGGATGTGGATGCAAGAATGGATATTGAGCTTGTAAGGTATAAAGTTCCTAATGTTTTTTTTTACTTTGATATCACTATAAATATGATTCCCAAATCTACCTAGGATAATATCAAAATGCCATCTCTAAGTTGCAGTCCCATTGTTTTGATATTGGTAGATTTTAGCCAATTCAAACCTATTAGAAGGCTTGAAGATGTAGAGTAAATGTATCCAACCTAATATTGTGTGGGTATTTCAAGGTGATTGACATGAAGATAAACAAAACTCCCTACCCAGCTCTAATTGGGAATAAAAATTTCCTATGATGGTCACATGACCATCAATATAGTAGATAATCAGTTAGAAGCACATAAAAATGATGTTATTATTATAACCATTGAACAAAGTTTGAGTTCAATCCCTATATATCTCCAAAAGAACATTCCTATCCATATGAAAAATAGGTAGATCATTGGTTATAAGTTAATACAAATCCTAATTTAGAAGTAATACAAAGTAGGAATTTTATTTATGGTTCATAGCCTACATGGGGGATAACAAGGATTCATAAAGGATAATATCAATGGGCTCAAACAGTTTAAAAATCAAATTTATTTCCCTAGATACAAATATTAGAGTATATCTCCCCTTCAATGTGATTTCCAACATGGTTAGACATTGACATTATTTATCATCTACCTATGACTAATAGATAGTATATTTAACCAACTATATAAGGTATTATGTCTTGGGAGTTTCTTTCATCTGTTCATGATTATTTTAATGTCCACATGCATAATTGGGTATGAGGAGATAAGGAAGTGAGGCTTATGTGTATGGTGGTTTGCATAGAGAGGAAGATATCTCAATATTTAAATACAAATTATTTGTTAGTGTTTGTTCACACATTGAATATTCATCTTCCAATCGTGGAGGCTTGGGTTAGTGTTCTCAATTATGTGTTGAATGGACTTGGAACTAGTTGGTGGGTTGTCCAAACATTAATTAAACTTAGCTAGGAGGAAGCATGCAAAATGTTGTAATAAAGGTTTAATATCACATCCTCTATTTCAAAAAAGTGATTCTTTTAGGAAGGATAATTTCCATAAATTCATGTCCACACATGTGTTGATGCATGTAAATCTAAAAAAATTAAACCAAGAAACTAGGTGAATATTTTTCAATGAACCTTATCCCCTCTACCAAAAGCTTAGTATGTCCACCAATAACCTACACAAGAGACAATTTTTGATGTAAAATGACTGAGAGGGGGGGTGAATCAGTCTTCAAAAATGTTTCATTAAATCCCATTTAAGCAAACATTAACCATTTTAAAAAGCATGTACATCTTATCAAGCATAATCACCAAATCATAAGAACATGAAACACATAAACATAACATATAAATGGAAAACCCTTGAAGGTAAGAAAACTTATTGATAAATCAAATAGACTATAGTCCTATAAAATGAACATCAATATTTAGTGAAACACCCAATTCACATGGAGCACCAACCCCAACTAGCTAAGCACCAACATAGCTAGACTTTAGAAATCACCCACTTGCAAGGAGGCACCAACCCCCTAGATGATTAAACACCAACTAAACCACATAAAAGAATTTATCACCTTAAAAAATTCTTATTTCTTATACAATATATTATGATCTTCATCCTCATCTTTTCGCTCACTTCTATCCCTCTCAAACTAGCTTCTAGCCCTCTTCGCTCAACTAGCCATCTTCATGGCTTGATTAGGTATTTTGAAATTAATCCTCATATGAAAAGTCTATGTTATATATTTATGACATTTATCTAATGTTCCACATGACCTATTTCTTCTCATTAATTATCTATATCATTTGCATGTTCTTTGCACTCTCTTTTAGCTCACTTAAATAGGCCTAATCTACCTTGCTTTTATACAACTCACTTGATCATATCCTTCTTAATAAAACACATACTTATGTTCTTAGTTCATACATATATTAAGTATTATCATATTAAAAATAACATTCCTTAATAATGAATCAACCAATACATAGGTCAGCCATAGCTCAATTAGCCCTTCCTCCTCTTTTAGGCTTTATAGAGGCCTAATAGGCCTTCTTAGCAACACATTACCCTTTGATATTTTTTGAAGCATATTTAAACACCTCACATGGTATTAAAAATTTAGATGACACTCTAATAAACCTTATCCAACTCCACTTTAGGTCCATAACACCTTTTAGGTTGATCACTACTTCTCAAATCACTATTCATAAAAGGCTTGTGCATACACAGGGAAATCTATTTTGAACAACTGAAGCATAACACATTTTTTCCAAACAACCATTGAAAAAAATCACATATTCATAAACCTAATGACCTCATGTAAAATTTAAACTTCATTAGATGCTTCAAATCAGAGTATACAAACTCAAACTCTTCTCTGCAAGATGCTCACTCAAAACTACCAACTAAATTCAAAGCATAGTCAAGAAAACATGAATTTATAACACTTATTTGTTTGTATTAAATGTATTTAAATGCATGAAAAATATATTATAGAATCTATATATCAACCTAAAAAAATCAAATCATGATCCTTAATGAAAACTATTTGTCTTACAAACTAATCTATTGATCTTCTCTCTCACAAACTCTACTCAGTCAGATAAGCCATTTTGGCTTTAATTTTTCAACCACTTCCATTGAATTCAAATATTATGTAAATCATGAATATATTACTCAAATCCAAAAAAAAATCATCATCCACTTTAATCCATCACTCTTACATGAAAATACATCAAGAATCATCTTTTCACATCTACCTCAGTTTCTTACTGTCTGCACCATTAGTTCTATTAGCGAATATCCAAATTAGATCACAAAATTTTCACACATAATATATATAACCTATAATTCAACATTAATTAAAAAAAAAATTCAAGTATCACACTTTGACCTTCATCCTTTTAGCAACTTTGACTTAGTCAACTCTATCTTCTACAATAAATCTTTGAGAAACAATGTCTTTCTAGTAGGGTCTGCTTACTCACTTGAGAAACCAATTACTCCTGGAGGTGCTTGGGATAGTTGAATTCAATATCCAATCACTTAATTGTACATATCAAACTATTTTGAGCTCTTTATAACAAGATCTTCAACACTGAGTCATTGTTAGGGTTCTTTGACTGTTTAGACTAACTTTCAGTCTTAACAATCATTCATAAAACTTAGCTCCTTTTTATAGAAACCAATTCTTGGAGATTTAAGTTAGAAACATTCCTTATCTACCATGAATATATTATATTATCATTTATATTTTTTACATTCTAATGAGCACTTGATAAGCCTTTTCAAGTAGACAACTCTTCATTTTGTGCACTTGGGAAACCTTCAAACACTTTTTCAAGCCTTTCCTTATAAACCTTGACCTAAAACGTCATGAACATACCAAAAAAAACTTTAATCACCTTTTATAATGATCATCTACTCACCCATATCATGGAAACTGATCTTGATACCTCAACTGGACACCATCTATCTTTTTTCTTTCTAGGCCTTAACCTGCAAGTCTCATTAGGCCTTGAATCTGACCTTCTAGCCACCCTATAGGCTTAACCTTGAAACTCTCCTATGTTCCACTACCTCTTGTGTATGCTCAAACAAACTGATACACTCACTCTTTTTAGGAGCTTCAACATAGCATCTTCAAATCTTATTATAGATCTTTAGAGGTCGATTAAGAATCTTCATAACTACATACACATATCTTTGGTGTCAAACTTATAATCATTTTAAAGGCCCTCAATGCCTCATGTATAAAATCAAGCAACCTATCTCATGATCAAATACTATTAATTATTATTCAAAGCTTCATTAAGGATCTTCATAGCTCATTCAAATCTACTTACATAGATCTTTAGAGCACTCAATTTTTTCTTTACATCTCACTTATTTCATCATGTTACCTACACAAATCATGTCACAAGGTCTTGATAAATCATTACAATATGTTTAACGCTTGACATAATAACCTATACATACTCATATTGATTCTCAAATACTCTTCAAAAATTACTCTCACATCACTGCACTCATACAGCAACACTCACAATGTTGTCATAATAACTCATCATACACATACCTCAAAGCTTACTTGACCATGCACTTTCACAAGAACCTTTGACATCAATGACAACATTAATACCAAAGCTCAATAGTTAATGACAATGCTCAAAAATATCCCCCTTAATAAATGACAATGTTCAACAATCTCCCCATTTGTCATTGATGGCAAACTACTCAGAAAATTATGTCAACCACTTTTGATGGAAATCATCTCTTAGACCTAGTTCTTGCCTTTTCTCACCCTTTCTAATCTTGCCTTTGCTTTCTACCTTTCTAATATTTCTTCCCATTTGACATTAATGATAAATTTATTCCACAACTATCATCTATTTTATAATGAACTCAAATTACATTATCACTTCAACATAGATCAAGCTTAGTCAACAACTTGAATAACTCCCCCTCAAATCGAGCATCCACCATACTTCTATTAACAATAGATATCAAGGGTCACCTATAACTATTGACATCATACTTTCTCCCATTTGAGCTAATAATATCTCTCAAAAACACTATATGGCACACAGTCTTCATAAACTATGCCTACCACCTATGATAGCCATTCTCAAAAACTTCTCTCAATCAAGTCACTCTCCCAGCTGATCAATAAAAATATCAAAAAATAGAGTCTATGAATCATGTTAGACACAATCTCTCCTTAACTCAATGTATATAAAAATTCAATTAAATTATTGGTCGTAAAACTCATAGCTACCAATCTCCCCCTTAGACCAAGCATATTTCCTTTAAAAGAACTTGGAGCTAAAGATCACTTACCTCCCTTGTCATGACTAAAGAAGATAAAAATCTTGATCACACACTAGGCTACCATACACTTGATATCAACTATAAAATAGAGACTCCCCCTTTTTATTCATAGATCAAGTTCAACTAATCAAACAAATAGATACCAAAAGCTTATCTCTCATATACTAATTGTCCACACTTTGACTTTAGATACCTGATAATAGCCTTAGATCTCTTCAAAATATTATCTACTATACTTCAACCATAGATCTATCAATATAGGAATGGATAATATCCATCTTCAATTCCTTGCTTGCAACATAGACAACTTGGAATCTTCTCAAAGAGAAACCTTCTTTAACTGCAACCCTAATCTTCTACTGATAGAAGAATGTCTCTATGAATCTTAATGGAGCCACCCCTTTTTATAGGGCACTAAAAAACATGAAATTAGGATATTCTCAAATCTCCATATTTTTATAACAATGAATATTCTTCAATATCCTTTTGGACTTGATTGGCAGTATAGGCTTGATCTCATCATCAACCATTTGATTATCAATGTGAGCTAACAACAAACATTCCTTACTTGATTTCATATCTAAGGCATGCCTTATCTCAATAAACAGTCCACTTGAGTTTGTAGAATCATCATGACTCATCTTTACTACCTTTGGTTTCCATACATTCATTTTCCTTCTTTCTTTCACTCTATGATCTCCAAGCTTCATGTTTTGAATTGATGATCTTCTAACTCTGTTAGGATAGAATATTGTAATGTATCCTACATTCTGATAGTTGTAACACACCACCTTATGTGTACCATTTGACTAATGTGAATTTTTACTCCTTCCATAGTTCCATGAGTACTCATTTTTGGAGGATCTTATACATTCTCTTGTTATATGACTAAACTGATTACATATAAAACAATAACCATTGAAAGAACTAGCATACCTTCTATCATTAGGCTATCTAATAGGTATTTTCATGTTGACCTTCTTGTCTTTAATAGTCTTATCCTTGGCTTGAGGTGCCTTATTCTGGTCTTCTTCAAAACCAAGACATGTCTTGTCACTTGCTGACTTTTGACTACTCAAAATATCATCTAGAGCCTTAATTCTCTTTTCAAATTCCACAAAGATCTTTACATTTCTATATGTTTGATCTAACTCAACTTTCATAGATTCTATTTTAATTTCATATCTATTTCAGTCTTCTTCTTTAACCTTTAGGCTTGCATCGACTACCTCCATCTATTCCTCAACTTGATTAATGATCTCATCATACTCCTTGGAAGTGTTGATTAGCCTTTCCTCAAACAATCCAATTTATTCCTCATAATCCTAAACTAATGACTTCAGTTTCTTTTTATTTTTATTCTTATTCACAATATTTAACTCTTCTAAGGTACTCATGAGCTCAACTTCAAGATCCACTTTAGCTTATCCTTCTTCATTGTCATAGTATACTTCTTCAACATCAACCATAAGGCCTTTCCCATTTGTACAACCCTAATTGTTTGATTTTATGCCATAAATGAAAGGTGAAGGTTTTTTTTAAGCTTAAAAGTGAATCTAGGTACTAATTTAGGATAGGAGTCTTCTTTTACAATCCCATGTGAAAGGATCTCTTTATGTTTGTCTTATAAATGTGTTTTGTCTTTGCATCGAAATGGAGTCAAGTCTATATAAATATAACTCTATTAAACACACAAGATATTAGATTAAAAACTATCTACTTACACTCATATTTTTATTGTTTCGATTTGATTTTGTTATAGATTATAAACTATTTATTAAGAAGTGGCATAATGGAGAGCTCAACAATTGCTTATATCAGTAATTGTAGTGATAATGGCAATAGTTGCTTGAGGTATTGATTCCCATGAAAAGGACACATTGACCCCTATATTGATTAACAACATCCTCTTCAAGGTCTTTTTAATATTTGACACCTTGGCCTTCTGTTATTCTATTGCTTCAGCATTTTTCTTTATGCATTTTTTAGTAACCAAGCAGAAGACCCAAGGTGATGCAAAAAAATAGGCCAACCTTTTGGAGGCCATAAGTTTTAATCCATAGTTTAGTTTGAGATCTTCCATGTGCCAAAATGACCATATCAAAAGGTACATTATTGTCTCTAGGAAGTTCTACCTATCTAGGAATGTTTTTAATATTTTTTGGAGGCCATACGTGATCATCGGAGGGTCTAAAATTGTGATTTAATTATTTTTTGGGTTTTTTTCAATTTTTAGAAATTGTATATTTTTAGAACTAGACATCAACTTCAATTGAATTTCATCCCATAGTCTAATTATAGTGTTTAGGATATTTTGAAAGATTTTTGGGATATTTTGGGAGTTTTTAATAATAGGCATTTTTTTAGATTTTAGTTTTATTTCAAATTTTGCATGTAAACTCTAATTTCTAATTTGAGGCTTATTTAAGTATGGTGTAGGTTTGTAATTATTTCAAGAAATCAATTCTAAGTATTGTTTCAAGATCTTAGACTATTAGTATTTTTTTGGTTCTTGAAAGTTTTTGAGTTCATTATTTAGTATCAAAGTAAGTTCGAATCTTGGAGGAATAAAGAATGGTGAGAGGATGAGGAGGTGTTGTGCAGATGAACTAGACTATAAAAGAGCTATAGAAATAAATTCAATAATTAACAGAGGTTATCACTAATAAGAAAATAATACAAGGTGTTGATGAGGATGACACAAATCGTGATGAAGAACTTCAACAAGAAGAAGAACAACAAGAGAAACCACCATCAATGGAAGAGAGAATGGTTTGGGATTTAGAAGGAAAGAATCAAGGAATCAAGGTTGATGTTTTACATTATGGAGGTAGTTTAAAACTAGAAAAGTTGATAGATTAGATGAATAGCATAGAGAAGTTATTTGATTTGAAGACTAGGAGAGAAGATAAGAAGGTAAAGTTTGCATGCATGAATTGAAAGGTCATGCAATGATTTGGTGGGATCACCTATAGAAAGAGAGATAGAGAAAAGGTAAAGAGAAGATTAATTCAATGAAAAAGATGAAGAAGAAGCTGAGAGAGAAATTTCTTCCTATGGATTATGCACAAACCCTATACAGAAGATTTTAAAATTTAAGGCAAAAAGATCACAATATATAAGAGTATACAGATGAATTTTACAAGATTTACATATGAGTGGAACATGATAAAATAGAAGAAAAAATGGCTGTAAAGTATGTAAATGGTTTGAAATTTTTGATTCAAGATGAATTAAGCATGCATAGAATACTTAACATGGAGGAGGCTTATCAATTAGCTTTGAAGGCAAAAGAAAAACAAAATATATAGAATTTTAGGACATCTATTGGTCCAAGAAGAGGTGGATCCCATATAATAAGGGGACAAAGTGGGTTTAATACCACCAAAAGTGGCTTCAATGCCAATAATCATGAATTATCACATGATGTAGAAAAGCAAGATGATAATAGGCAAGGGTTTCTATACTAACAAAGAGAAAGAGGATTTCAGAAAGGATGAGATTATGGTGGTGTTAGAGGATGGTTTCCAAATCAACATAGAGATTATGCCTATTATAGGTGTGAAAAAGAAGGGCACAAAGAATTTGAGTGTTCAAACTATCAATATCAAAAAAGGAGGCAAGAAGATCGTCCAAGAGTAAATCTAGTTGAGGTTGAAATATAAGAACATAATATTGAAGTTACACCAGTAGATGTTGGAGAGAATCTCATGATGAGAAGAACCATGATTGCTCCAAATAAGGAATAAGTGCAAAATAAAGAAGGTGGTGATGCATCGATGTGAACAAATATTTTTCAAACAGGATGTACTTTTGGTGGAAAGGTATGCAAAGTAATTATAGATGGTGGTAGTTGTGAAAATATGGTTTCTAAAGAAATGATAGAGAAACTAAATTTGCAATGTAAAAAGAATCCCAATCCTTATCGTATTTCATGGTTTAACAAAGGGAATGAAGTTACAATACATAAAATGTGCTTAATTAATTTTTCCATAGAAAAAAGTTATAATGATGAAATATGGTGTGATGTTATTCCAATGGATGCATACCATGTGTTATATGGGAGGCCATAGCAATTTGATAGGAAATTAGTTCATGATGGAGCAGAGAACACATACACTTTTTGGAAAGGTGGTATAAAGGTAGTTTTGTTACCTCTTAATGAGGAAGAGAAGATAGAAAGCATGCTCTCTACTAAAGAATTTATCCAAGATATGAAGGTAGTAGGTTGTTATACATTAGTAGTGAAGAATGAAGAAATAGAAATGGTACCAATACCAACAGAAGCAAGAAGAGTGTTGAAAGAATATACATATGTTATGCCTGATGAGTTACCATATGGTTTACCATTGAAGAGAGATATACATCATCACATTGTTTTAATTCTAGGATCACCTCTACCCAACCAAGTAGCCTATAGGATGAGTCCAATAGAACATGTAGAATTAAATAAATAGGTTATTAAATTACTAAGGAAGAAAGTGATAAGGGAAAATATGAGTCCATGTGCAACAACAACTTTGCTAACTCTAAATAAAGATGGAGGATGGAGAATGTGTGTGAATAGTAGAGAAATTAACAAAATTACAATAAAGTATAGGTTTTCTATACCTCATTTAGATGATATGATATATGTGTTTGCAGGAGCAAAATATTTTGCCAAGATTGATCTAAGGAGTGGTTATTATCATATTCAAATTTGAGCTTCTCCTTATTTTCATTATTTTTTATTTTGGTTTGTTTTATTGATAGTCTATTATTTTCTATATTTGATTGACATTTATCATTTTGAATTCATTTACTTCTATTTTTTTATGCATCTCATCATATTTGATGTGTTTTACATTAATTTTTTTACCATTAATTTTTGTTGTACAACTTTCTATTTCCTTTCAAAAAAATTATCAATCTTTTTAACCATGTATTTGATCACATTTCCAAGAAAATAACAAAACATACATTATACATAGCATAATAAACCATGGTCACATATGCTAGAAATAAAATACATCAATAGATAACATCAATGAGTCATATTGAAACACACACATAGCTTAACATTTTAATATATGTCACATAAACTAAAAAATAGATATAAGGTTGAGATCTATCACAAGGACATGCTACACTACCCATAGAGAACTGAGGCTCTTCTTTGTATAGTCCACTATAGGGACCATGTTCATGATCACATACCATCCATTTGACCCTGTAGGTTGGTCACTTGGGCCTACAATATTTATACCTATCTAGTTGTAGCCAAATTAGTGTTTTTCTCTTGAGCCAATGATTACAAATATACCTAAATAGTTCCCAATGGTGATATATCCTAAGTTTCATCTTAAAATATCCATATCTCTTGGGAATCCTCCCCAACCAACCTAAACCACTCAACATAACTTTGAATTAAAGGTACCAATGTATCAATCAACTATGTAGTATCATGTTGTGGTGGTAGATCATCCAAAATGTCATAGTGGGTTGTATTCACCAAGATCCTCCATCAGGCCTCCTATGCCATATTATCTAAAAAATTGACACCAATAAAACAACATATCTCATATGTAACCCAAAAATTTCATACATCTATCTAACATATATGCCTATGTATCAAAGAAATAAATCAACAAGAACACATTTTACTTGCCCATAGTAGCACCATTGACTTGACTTTCTAACACCTCTTAGGCGTCCTCCATTTGAAAAGGCACAAATATTTTATAATTCCCTAGATGGATGGAAAATTCATGTCATGCTCTACTATGTGTCTAACACAGTATCATCTAGGTCAAAGTTGGTTGAGCTATATGATCTTCGTGTTGCAATTACAACTATGGTTATGGCTATGGTTGTGGTTGTGGTTGAACTTGAATTTGTTTATGCCTCCATGATTGTATCAATAGTGGTGGTAGTGCCTATACCTAATGCTATTGTTGAGAAACTATCACCACTCCTCCTTTTATAGTGTGTTCTCCTCACTATCATCTTACCACCCTAGAATGATGATGACTTATAATTAGTACTTCAAGAGCTTCACTTCTCACACCATGTTTTTCCTTCATGTGATGAGCCCAATAGGTTGGAATCACAAGAGAATTTTTTGTGTGTGGCAGTCCAAACTAATATGGTACATGATAACATGGGCAAGGCTCTATCTACCATAGATATATGGGCATGATGGGCAGGAATCCATAGTGACCACATATGATTCCAAAATATATACCCATGTTACATTGTTTGAAATGTTGGCACATGGGTAAGAGATTGCATCATGTGATCCTTTACCCATCTTAGCATTTATGAGATGGAATCATCCATGACATGGGTCAACCTTGTTAGTTTATACATAGGGTAGTGCCCATAAATACAACTCTCCAAAATAATACCAATCCCCATGGTCTATTGGCCTTTCAATAAAATAATGTATAAATCATGCACTTACTAACCCAAATAACTACACCTAAATCATACAATGTTTCATGATATAACATATATCGACATAGGTCTATAATATATAATGGCACTTGGTCATCCAACATATGACAAATCACTTAAGATGTTATAAGTCTAGTAATTTTCTTACAGATATATAGAATGTTTGATATATATACATTAAATAAACTAACATACAATCCTTGCTCATAATGCCTCTCAAACCCTATGGCCCACTCAAATAATACCTTCCTCTCATCAGAGTAATCTAGGGTGTTACACACCATAGGTGTGCCCATAACAAGTAGATCTAAAAGTGCATGAACATCCTCCAACATAATATACACCTCAATGTATACCCACACACCACCTACAAAAAGATATTAGTCAGTCTCTCCCATGCTCCTATGAACATGGAAAATAACTCTATAGTAATTGGGATCCACTACATCTCCATAATATAATCGAATCAAAGTGCAATCAAATGCACTCAATCAATTGCAAGTAACCACTCCAATAAAAATAATGCTATAGGATTTTTCTCACTATGTGTTTATACCTATACTTTGTTTATTTAGCTTGCTTAGGTTTATTCTAGCTCATTAGTGAAAGATAATCCCACATGCATGAAGATGTTGAGACATGTCTATCTTTCACCTATATATGTACCTTTCCTATTATTTTTTTAGCTAATTCTTCTAATATAACTATTCTTTTGTGAGATTTTTCTATTTCATTTGAAGGTTATGAGATTTCACTCTACATGTTCTTCATGCATGATTCATTATTCAGTTGATTGTGGTGAAATATGACATGGTATTAGAACCATTCTAGCAGTTATTTTCTTATTTGAATCTTTGTGAGATCTCTACAATGCATTCATGTTATTTTTGGTGATTATAGTTTTAAATGGTTTGGTGGCATTTTTCAAAAATCTATGTAGATCTTTACATCTAGAGTCCCTAGATAAAAAAATGTAGAACACCATTGGATTAAAAGGGTGTCAAAACCCTAGGACTGGTTCTAAACACAACCTAGTTTCATGACAACCATTTTTAGCCATTTTTTAAGCAGTTGTAGGTATGTAGTTTTTTGGTTTCACATATTTATGTACTACTGAATTCTTAATTTTAAAAATGGTTTTTAAGTTTTTCTAGGATTTATAGACTAGGAATTGGGTCTTTCCCAGTTTTATAAAAGGCTAAACCAATTTTCTAATATCTAGGTACCTTGTATAGGTTTTTTGGCACTTGGGCCATTGTATAAAAATTTCTAGTCTTGGAGTTTTTTAGCCATCTAGTTTGCAAATTCATGACTTGACTGTCCATTGGCCACTATTTCATTGTGAGCTCAAGATTTGACATTCCTAGTCAGACAAGCTTATCTAGCATGAATGCATGAACATGGACCATGTTGCTCAACTTTGTATGGAATCAACATGCAATTGTGGAACCTCCATTTGTGTGTAATACCTACTTCATGGTGTCATTCATACATGATATACCAATCATGCCCCTCATACTTCCATGACCCTCTTATAACATGTGATGATGTTGTCCAAGTCGTAGAATTTAAGACAAGAGATTGTGACACTATTCATTTTCAAATTGTAGCATTTTTTTTATGATGTCACTCTCCCATTAATCAAGGTCACATTAAAATTGATAATGGGGATCACTCACAAAAGGTCTTAGCCCCTAGTCATATGATAAATTAGCCCTTGGTCATGCCCAACCCTTAGGGGCTTAAGTTTTCTTTGGAAAAATTCTCACAACTATTTACACATCAAATTTTTCTCAAGTTTGTGCATATTATTTTTCCAAAACTTTTTCCACCCAATTTTATTTGAGATAAAATCTTGAAAATATTATAACTTTCTATTAGTAACCCCTTTTTGAATACCGTCCTCTTCAAAAGTTCCTATTTTTCATGCTATATACATTAGTGGTGTTTTTGGGTCCTCTAAATATCTCTACAAACCAAATATTTTACATTTGTGAATGCATAATCAGTTGACCTTGAAATCCCTCCAAATTATTTCATACTTATGTATAATTATTCAAGACACACTCTCAATTGTGATCGACATTTATATGACAGTGATTGTATTTGAAATGTAAGGGGGGGTTACTATGATAGTTTTAAGTGGGTATTACGTGGTCTTGTGTACTTTTTGTTTTTGCAATTCTTCTTTACTTTCTACAACAACCTATTTTTTTTATTATGGATTCATGTCAAATAAGTTCACTCACACCATTTAATTGTCATGAATGGAAATCCTTAATGAAACTCATTTTACAATCCAAGGATTACCATCAAAGTATAATGTGCACTAAGATTGAACCTATAGTAGTAGAAGTGAAAATCAAATGGTTCAACCATTGAGATAAAGTATGTGGATTATTGTATCTTTCCATCTAACCTAATCTACTCTTTCACATAGAATCTACCAAAACGTATACTCATGTGTGGTCCACTCTACGAACACTTTGGGAAGTAGGGTGTGATGAGAGGCCATGAGCTAGAGATGAGCTAATTAGTTTAAGCCTAGATGACTATGATACCCTTTTAGGACTTCTTCACTAAGCTTATACATCTCATATTATAGTTGAAAGAATGTGTAATTGACAAGAAATATGAACAACCTATTATATCAATACTCTCCAAAATGGGTCCAAAATATTATCTATTTGTATCCACTTTCCATGCCACAAAAAGTGCTCTTGGAGCCACATGAATTATGCCTTATTTAGATATCTTTATTAATGACCTAATTTAGGACCAAGATAAGTTGATATAAATGGGCATAGTGAAGTCCTCAAAATCTCATGCACTTTATGATAAGAAAGAGAAGGCTTAAATCCATAGAGAGAAGAAACATAACAAAAGAGATCAAGAGAAGGATATAAATCCTCTCACCTCTAAATCCAACCATGAGACCTCTTCTTCCAACTCTAAGCCTAAGAAAGTTTGGATAAAATGTGAGTTTTGCTCAACAAAGCATGATGAAAGAAAATGTTTGAAGAAGTAGATTTACCAATGACTAAGGTGATCAATAAGCACAACATCAATTTTCTTGATTCTGCCAATGAATATAAATCAACCCATGAATCTTCTAAGTCAAATGAACATGGTAAAGAAAAGGCAAAAGAAAATAATAAAGGGAAAGCAAAGGGAAAGGTGTTAGTTTTTGTATCTCAAACTCCTACATGGGTCATTGACTCTGGTGCTTCACATCACATGGCCTTTTCACATATAGAGTTATGTTCCTTGGAATCATGTGACATGTCCTCTACACAATTGGGTGATGAAACTTATAAAAAGGTTATCAAGAGAGGGTATATTAAATTAAGTGGTATAATGTTCAAAAAAATTCTAAGTGTTCCCTCACTTTCAACTAATATCCTATTAGCTGACCAAATCACTTACCTTAGTTTGGTCATGCAAGTTGACTTCATTCTAGATTTAATGTGTGTTAGAGAGTTATGCAATGATACTATATTAATTGTGGGAATTGTCGATCATCAGACTTGCCTATATAACTTATTCCACTTTACTCATAATTCCCCTTCATATTCTTCTTCTTTGGACTTACTTGACTTGATGGCATTTCTAAGACTAAGTGCACTTTTGATATTGATGACTCTTCTTCTAATATAGATTACTATAGTAATGATGGGGTTTCACCTCCACCATCTCCTTGTCATCTTCCATATGCTGAGGAGTTATTTCTTGATCCACCTATCTTTAGTTTACTTCAGAAATTAATACTGATCTAGGACACATTAGTCCCTAGCTATTTTATTCCATAGTTTTAAGGAACACTGATGTCCTTCTTAGCCTATGCTTATAATACACCATCATGACATAGAGTAGTTGGCTAATTTACTTTTCATGAGGAGAATAATTATTTTTATAGGAATCATACCTTGGTTAAAGATCCATTAGGCACTTGATGGATAAATTCATTATTCCAGGGTGATCCACTCTTCACTTCATCTAATTCTTATTCACATTCACTCCAAGGCACACATTCTTAGGACACAAGGTAACTATAGATAGTTATAGATATTAGTGGGTATTTTAATCCATATCTTATTCTTTGCTCTATTTTATGAAAGAATTTTATTCCTATGGGTTTCCTCCTTTTCTCAAATTTATATAATTTGTATTATGCTTGGGTACCTCATTAGGCCTTATTGTCGGGAACCAATTCTTCTATCCACCTAAGCTATGCTTAAGGGGGTGTTGGTGTAGGCTTTTTCTCACTATGTGCTTTTACCTATAATTTTTTATTTAGATTGATTAAGTTTATTCTAGTTCATTAGTGAAAGAGGATCCAATATGCATGAAGATTTTGAGAGATGTCTATCTTTCACCAATATATGTACCTTTCCTATTATTTTTTTGGCTATTGATTCTAATATAGTTTTTTTTGTGAGACTTTTCTCTTTCATTTGAAGCTCATGAGATTTCACTCTATAGATTCTACATTCATGCTTCAATGTTTAGTTGATCATGGTGTAATTTGAAAAAATATTTTAACCATATAACATCCAATAGTATCCACAATCTCTAATGTTTTTTCAAAATATCAAGCAACAGAGCACAAACCAAGGCTCTATCTAAAACATGAAACAAACTAGACATAAAAACAATAAAATTACATTTTACTTCAAATTTCCTACTTGATCGATAATGTACCTAGCTACATAACCCATATTATATTTCTAAACAATATTGGTGATGTATCTTACTACATCCACCATCTATAAATCTAGAATATAGTAGCCATGACTTGCGATATCACCATTTTACTTTACTACATTAGCCTGCACTCACACCATTGACCATCTCCTCAAATTATCATATGCTATAGGCCATGATTTTAAATATATAGGTTAGGATCATTTAAGATGACATCAACTAGAACATACATCACCGACAATTTTACTATTTTTTGAACTCTATCAACCACTTTTCATGGAATCTATTAGAATGTGTTCAGCTACATTCGCCATCTTAGATGAAATCAACCAGTCTTATTTATCCTCAATTTCTAGATACATTAGCTTGGATGATACCATTCATACTACCTGGTGATTTTTCATTAGTCCATAATAAATTCCATTAACCTACATGTTTAATTCTCATATCTTAATCATTTCCCATGTTATTTTTAAGTCTGCACCTATGCTAGTTCAAGAAAATTCTATTACATAAATTTTATTTGGCATCTACTTTTCCTAATCTAGTCCATTTTTATAATTAATACACTTCATACATATACCATATTATCTGTATCTATGATACATCCATTAGATCATCCACCTCTTCATGTGTGGGCCACTATCTCTCTCCAAAATTTTTGGAAGAAGTGCTTAATCAAGATAAATGCCAAGATTTCCTCATAAGATAGCTTGATCCTTCCCAACCTACCTCATAAACTTTATGCTTATGAGTCATAAAACCAAACACGATACCAATGATGGTTTTATGGACACTTATGATTCTATACAAGCCATACATTTGGTGGCTCTAATGAGGCAAATATTTCCCAAACTTTCATAGAAAGTCCCACCCAACCTCCTCCCTCTTCATCATCATATGTAAAAAAATTTGATGTTCATAAATCTCTTTCCCTATTAGAAATTCAAAAGTGTATTCTTAAACCTTCAACAAGAGAACTTGGTCCTATTTTTCATACCATCATTGGTATGATCCATAAAGGTTTTGTTGGTATCATACAATTTCGTAACATTTGCTTGAAAAATGCATGAAACTTATAAAATTTGTTGTTCAATTTCTCCTTGGTCCCAATTTTGATCATGAAACCATGATTCATTAATTTCAACAATCCTATGATAAAGTATCCAAATCCCATGATTCCAAAGTCAAGCATGATGCCCTAATTCAGGATAAAGTATCTTACAAGGACCCTTATCCACATTCTACTTATAACAATTTTACCACTTACAAAAAATTTCAAGACACATATTCATCTCATTTTATGAGTGTTGAGTATACAAATCCAATATATTCACCCACACTTTCAATAGTTAAAATTATATCAACCACTTTGATCTAACATCACAATCATTTCCCAACTGTGTCATCCAACCTGATACATTATACTATATTTCATCATTCTATTATTATTACATAGTCCAACTAGATCAAAATAATTACATCGATCAGCTCAATGCAGTATGTTATTCCTTAGATCCAAAAAAAACACATAGACCATATTCATGTAGTATATTTCTATTCTTTCTTTTATTGTTACTACATTGACTTCTTGATATAGACAATTTGTAGCATCCCCATTGTGATCTACCTAGAAATGCATAATTTTTTAATTAAACATATATATCAAAATAGATTACCCATGAGAATATAATAGAGATCAAATAAAATACTCAAGTGTAAAAATAACATCAAAGCATATTACATCAACGATCTCTAATATCATGAAAGTATATCATAAAGCTAATATAGAAAGTTATTACATCAATTCAACCATGACTAGTATAAATATAAAATCACCATTGCCAATGTATAGTAATAAATAATTACATCTCTTCATGACATTGTCTAATAATAAGTACAATATAATATAATGTAAAATTAAGATACATGGCTTCCCTGGAGCATAGTTCCCAAACTTCAAGTATTTGTGACAATCTCAAGTGTCATCACGATAAGTAGCCTTGTTGTGGAGAGGGAGGGTGTCATTCGAGCACTGTTCCATACCAAACATGGATCACCAATTCCCCACACTAATTCCATCAATAAATGGTCATCCTTTCACGGATGAGTAGATACTGATGGTGCAAGAATCTAGAGAGATAAGCAAGTACCCATGTGTTGTATGATTTATTACTAAACTAAAATACAATGTATCATTAAAAACTCAGTCTATTACAAGATATCACAAATATATGTAAACCATACTCATGAAATGATAATGTTTCACTAAACATACTTTGTCCAAATCTTTAAGAATATTAATATGAAAGAGATTTATAGATCAATCAAATTCATACACACCACTTGATTAGACTACCTTCATTTGGTAATGCAATACTAGTAAGCCAGTGAAATCCATCTCAATCCTTACTTTGCATTATCAATGTAGACTAGTCAAATATAAATTCAACCACAAGATTCATATACTTTACATTCTACTAACAAACATATCATGTAACATGTTAAACATAAGAGTAACTACAACATATATTTATTCCATCAAACATATGCATGAATCTTACATTATTTTCTATCCCATAATAGAAATAATGACTATATTTATACCACCTTGGTAAATACACAATTAACTGAAGAGTTTAAATAATATAATTTATTTCTAGTTTAACTTTAGCCTATGAAAACCCATATTACCATAGTCTAGTGATTTTAAGCATAACTACAAAGAATCTATAATATAGTCAAATTAAGTAGTCATAATTTCATAGAAAACTAATATTTTATTCAACCAACTGGGTATAAATAAGAAATTACTTATTTTATAAAAAAACATAGAATATACATTGTTATATTTTTAGAGTTGTATTTACATACACTCGTAAATCTCTAATATGTATATTTATTTAATATAGATTATAACCCAAGTACACACCCTCGAGGTACTATTATAAACTATTAGGCATATTTAGACCCATTTTCCAACAAGCACTCTTCTTAACAACCATGAATTCATAACCTTGTATAACATCAAATTTTATACAATGAGTTTCATATAACATGTGATCCCAATACCCCACATGGTTATCTCTTGATACATGAATTGCTAAATTCACTTAAGGAACTATTTCATCTAAATAATCATGTTTATAATGAAACATATGTTTATTTCCAAAGAGTTGTATATTCCCAATTAACTATAACCCAACCATTTATGACATCACATGAGAAACAATTCAATTATTCTTTTATGTATATCATTTATTGTTCATATGATGTCTCAAATACATGACATTATAAAAATCTTTCTCTAATTACTCACGGTCTACAAGGAGTTTTCCAAGTGTAATCCATACTAAGTAAATAAATTACAATGTTTTAATAACAACTTATGTCCATTTACCATATTACAATGATATACTCTTGATATATAGATACACCTTTTCACATTCATTGGTGGTTTTGGGGTTTAAAACAAAACATTATTTTTTTTATACATATACTAATGCCAGTTTCATTTATACTAATCTAAAAACATAGCAAATTCTAGCGAGTCAAATATTTCACTTGAAATTGACTCAACAAAAATAGAAACATTCATGTAAATAAATACAACATGCCTAAATCATTTACACTGGTAGGGGTTATCTAACTCAACATCCCAAATACATACAAGGATTTGTTTAATCATAACAAGCTAGAAAAACATAGTTGGGTGATGCCAACTAATTTAAGTGAATTAATACAGAAACTCATATTTTTTGACAAGCTCACAGGAATTAGCTGATGCCAACTATAGTTAAAGAATTAAGTGGTTCCATCATGTAAAACTTACAAAATTTATCAGACTCTCACATAGACAATGATCTCGATTCACTTATATAGGATGAAAAAGGGTAATAAAAGCAACATCCACATATTTATAAATCCATCTAATAGAAGGTAAGCTCAAAAAATTATAGTATAATTACGTCAATATATGTGTGCATAGGTGATGAGTTATATAGATTTACAACAAGATTTAACCCAAAAAATCACCCATATATTGATGCCATTGACTTTAATAGGTTGGTAATACATAGCAGCGATTTCTCATAATACATACTTGCTAGCATTAAGTATTAAATCAATTCCCCCTTAAAGTTCTTAGTTTTAAAACTGTATATTTATATCGATGCCTATAAGAATAACAAAAATTCCAACATAATAATGTTTGCCTATTATAGTTTCTAATCATGATGATTTCAATGTTCTAAAAAATATATTAAGTTGGAACCAAAAGATAATAAGGTGACTTCATATTAATTATAACTCGACTCAGCGAGTAACTTTTAAAAGTATGATAGCTACCCAAAATAGTGATGTTGACATAGGTATAAGTATCTTGGATTTATATAAATGATTCTATGATAATCTTCAGCAATATATATCTTTTAGAATCCAATATAATAGCAATGTTACAGTATAGGTGATGCGATAGAAGTTGTATTTTCTTAAACAATCACTAACAACATACTAAGGCAACACCTAGAGTAAAGTCTTTATTTTCTAATTGGGTCTAGCTTAAATACTTCCAGGTTAATGCCAAATAAACACTTAGCAAGTTGTAGGTCGTTAACATATTCATTCAACATAATAGAATAACAAAAAGCATATACAAACTAGGTATATAAACAACTTGATATGATCATCTTCATCTTTAATTTAGTTTTTAGACTCAACAAAGACAATATACAGTGTCCCAATATGGATATTATTATACATATATAATATTAACATAATATCCCATCATAATCATACCAATATTTATTGATATATGTAATTGAAAATACCATGAACCAAATATATTTGGTTGTTGATCCTCTATGTCTCTTTTACCTCTATGTTGTGCTCCTTCCTCTTCCTTTTGACCTTCTTTTCCCCAATGCATATGATATGATAACTTTCTCTAACTTCCCTATGTGAAAATAGGTGCAAATCTTCTTTCATAGATTTTTTTTCTTTTGCTTTTGTTTTTGTTATTTTAATATATTTAATTATTTCCTTTCTTTTTTTATTATTCTATCATATAAATTTCATTTTATCTTATTTATTTGACTTTTTCTATTTTTTTCCGAGGATAATTTCCATTTTTAATATATTTTAATATGGAATGCTAAAATTTCAAAATTTTATTAAATCAAATTAGCATCCAAATATATTATAGCAATTTTAAATGAAAATTTACAAATTTACAAAAAACCCATATTTTAAATTTATTTTTGCCAAAAAATGTTTTTAGAGTCATCAATAATAAAATGTGCTAAACATGCAAAAAAATCTATTATGATATTTTTACCTACTCTAGAAAACCACATAAAACAATACTCCAAGCAAGAAATAAACACACCATATGCAATTATTTTTAATGCATTTTTATTATGTACTAACTACTATGGTGTGTATAGGGTTTTACCAGCTCTTTGTAGACCTTCAACATCTCCATCTACGTCACCCTCTCCGATGATGATCTCCCTTTGGCATGCTTTGAGGGATGAGTTCTCCTTTCATCCACCTCACAACACAGGGAATTAGATCATATCACATGATAAACATATAAATAAAATAATACATTAATATGCTCAAAATGTAAATTAATACATTAACCAACTCATAGTAATCAATCATGTAGCATCATGTATCTAAACAATATTATACTATCACATAATAGCATAGATCTAAAGCTAGTTATAAATATAACCAATCTCATATATGTCCACTACAAATATTTATGAATAGTAAAATAGTTTTCTTAGAGAGGAATCAAGATGCAACATCCTTCCCCCTAAAACTAGTCATCATCCTAAGTGATTCTTATTCAAAGATATGCTCTAAAATAAAAATATTATTAAATTAAAAATAACATAGTATAATAGTATCTAATCAAGCAAATAAATGTGCAAATATCTTGAAGAACTCATCATAGTCCTCCCATGTTGCAATATCCTTAGAGTATTGGTCTCACTAGACTTCACATTATGACATCTCTTTATTATGTAAATGAAGTTTGCATGTGTCAATTACCCTAATTGATTCTACTGTGATCACCCCAGGATACAAAACTTGCAAAGCATTCCAATCCAACACATGCATAGGATTAGCTATATATTTCTTAAGCTATGAAACATGGAAGACATTATGTCAAAGAGATAGGGTTGGTGGTAAAACAAGCCTATACACTATAGGATTGACCACTTCTAACACGTAGAAGGGTCCCACATATCTTGATGACAATTTTATAGACTTCTTGAATTTAATCAACCTCTTCTATGGATTTACCTAAAAAAAATTATCGCCAACTACAAAGTGCCTTTCTATCCTCTTCAGATCTGCATAACTCTTTTATCTATCATTGGCCTCAACCAATCTCTACCTAATTAGTTTAACTTTCTCTTTCATCTCTAAGAACATCTTGGGTCCAAAGATTACTCTATCCTCTAACATGTCCCAACTAATGGGTGTCTTGCACCTTCTCTCATAAAGTGCCTCAAATGGTTTCATCTTCAATGCTGATTGGTATGAGTTATTATATGAAACATAAAATAATGGAATATTATATTCCCACTTATACTACTAATCTATGCAATACATTTGGAGAAGATCCTTAATAACCTGAATAACTCTCTCATTCTACCCATCACTCTCTAGGTGTTAAGCTATACTAAATTAAGTTGCTGACCCAAATCTAAATTTAGATTTATCCCAAACCTCAAAGTTATCATTGGATCATGATCCAAAATAATATTATCTATAAAACCATGCAACTTATACACTTCTTGTATGAATTACTTCACAAGGGTAGGTGCATCATCCATCAAATTTCCTAGTATGAAGTGAGCCACCTTTGTTATTTTATCAACAACTACCAAGATCATATCATTCCTATTCCATGACATCATTAAGTCTTGGACAAAGACCATGCTGATCATTTGTCATTTCCATTTTAGTATATCATGTGGATATAATAATCTAGCCAGATGCACATGCTGAACTTTCACTTAATGACACTCCAGACAATGTGACATAGAATTAGCTACATCTTTCTTGATTCCTTTCCATAAATATAGTGGTATAAGATTTGACATGAGCTTTTTTACACCTAGATGTCCTGAATATAGGGCACTATGCAATTCTTTTAGCACTATGATCTGCATATTCTATTAGCTTGGCACATACATCTATCTATTTTAATGTAATAGACCACCACTCTCTAAACTAAACACCTTATATCAAGGATTTTGAGCATTCTTTGAAAACATTTTTTTGACTTGATCATACAATTCATCTCCTAGAGAGAACTCAATCACTTGATCCCTAAAGGTACACTTGATAGTAGCTATGGATGTTATGTACCTTCTATGACTAAGGGCATTGGATACTTTGGTATCCTTACCTTTGATGTAACAAATGTCAAAATCATAATCAAATAAGAAGTCAATCCAACATCTCTAACAAGCATTCAAATTAGGTTGGGTGAAAATGTACTTGAGTCCCAAGTTATCTGTCTTGAGCTCAAAAGGTTTTCCCAACAAGTAATGTTGCCACACTTGTAAAGCATGAACAATCACTACAAGATCCAAATCATGAGGGCATAACTCACCTCATATGGATTTAAATTTTGTGACTCATAATCCACTACTGCATTATCCTACATAAATAATCCACCTAGTCCATCCCTTGATGCATCTGTGACCACTTAAAATTGACCATTGGGTTCAAAAACACTCAACACTAGTGTCGATGTAATCCTTCTCTTCAACTCCTGAAAAGCTGATTTGCACTTCTCTGACCAAACAAATATGTGGTTCTTTTTATTGTAATGAAGTAATTGGGTTATCTATCTAGGAAAAGTTTGGAATGAACTTCCCGTAGTATCCTAATAACCCTGTGAATCTTCTTACCTCATGCACATTCTTTAGTGTTGGCCATTTCATAATGACTATAATCTTTCTTGGATCTACACAAATACCATCTACAAAGATAATTTCCCCAAATACTACACTCTTTCTTGGAAAAATGTGCATTTGGATAAATTTCCATATAGCTTATGCTTTTACAACTATTGTAGAACCAATTCCAAATATTGAAAGTGCTCTTCTTCATTATTTGAATATATAAGAATGTCATCAAAAAAAACTATAACAAAATGATCAAGGTAATCTCTGAATATGTTGTTCATGATATTCATAAATGTTGTTGAAACATTAGTTAGTCTAAATGGTAACACTGTAAACTCATAGTGCCCATACCAAGTTTTGAACACTTTTTTTGAATTGTCCTCATCCTGAATCCTCAACTAGTGGTATCCCTCTCAAAGATCAATCATAGAAAATATTATTGCTCCTCACATTTGATTAAAAATATCATCTATACGAGGTAATGCATACCTATTTTTGATGGTTTCCTTATTTAGCATTCTATAATTGATGCATAGTTAAAGGGTACCATCCTTCTTCTTGACAAAGATAACCGGTGCACCCCATGATGACATATTTGGCCTAATCAATCCCTTAGCCAATAATTCTTGAAGTTTTACCTTTATTTCAAACAACTCAATGGTTGTCATCCTGTATGATATCTTAGACTATGGTTCCGAACTAAGTATGATGTCGATAGAAAAAATGAACTTACATCTAGGAGGCAAATGCAATAAATTTTATGGAAACGCATTATGAAAATCTTTGATAAATGGGTAATCTTCAAGATATGGTTCCTTAGGTTCCTCCATTTGATTTATCTTGATGATAAATTCTTGGCACCCTTTTCCCTGAGCCTTCTCAAGTTGGATAAATAAAACCTACCTAAGGTTCATCTCTCCCTTCTCAGCTTGAATTTGTGTCTAATTCTTGAAATCATCAAGACACTCAACTTTCATCAGATAATATTTAACCTTGGCTTTATGTTTTGTAGTCTAGTTAACTCCTAAGATCACATCATATGATCCTAAAGGTGCTACATATAAATCCACAACTATTATGAATTTGAGCATCCTAATTTCTACTTTGACTAAACACCTATCAACCATGACTTTTGATTCATTCCCATATATGTACTGACCATGTATTTTCCATCACCCCAGCTTTTCTTGTAAACTTATTAAGCATCCTAGGAGTTATTAAATAATTAATGGCTCTTATGTCTATAAAAATGGAATCTAGATGGTCAAATAAATTACTTGATAGCTCAATAGGTAATACTTGATATTCGGGCTATAAATTGTCAACTGTTGCATGAATCCACTACTAAAAACTATGCTATTGAGGATTAGGGCCTTTTCCCTTTGATTTTTCCTATAGATAATCATGAGCATAATGATCCTCTCTGCAAATGAAACATCATCCTCATGGTCCTTTCTTGAGATTATATTAGTTTACCTTAAAACCATCTTTGGATTCACTTCCCTATTTATTGTTTCTTAAACCATTGTTGAACTTGGCATTCTATTTTTTAAACTATTTCCTAGAGTCTCTACTTCTCTATTAACAATTCTTCATTTTTAAGGTTGATTTATAATTTCCAAACCTCTTCTTGAACTTGTCCTTAGCCTACGAAAGAGACTTCAACTTGTGCTCTTGTTTGACCACCTTCTTGAAGACCTGCTCCATGGTACAAAGTCCATGAAAATATACCTCTCCACCAATATTGAGCTTCAAACCCATGATAAAATACCTGATCTTGAATCTCTCATATCCCTAATATTGAGTTATGTACTTAAGAAATATAGTGAACTACTCCCAGTATTCGTTCACTGATATATCACCATGTTTTATATTTTAAAATTCTATGAGATTTAGATCAAAATAAATTTATGGGAGCTACCATGATCTTAATAAATCCAAAAACTGATCCCAAGTAGTGGTGGTCAAATTCATATTCATTTCCAACCTTTTGTTGGCCCACCATGTAGTTGCCTCATTAGCTAACTACTATGCTCCCCATACTACATTTGTGACTTTAGGGTATTTTCAAATTTTAAAATATTTTTCCATCTATGTCAGACATGCCTCAGCTCCATCACCTAGAACAATCCCATCAAACATAGGTGGGTTCACCTTCTTCATGTCTCTAGATAACTCTATAGCAACCTAAGCTCTATCATCCTAAGTATTTTTTTGCTTAATTGGATGCTCTTAAAGTTAATCTTATTGTTCTTATTCCTCATGGCCATGAACCACCTACTCCAAATCTATAATCTAATCTCTAGTATCATTCAAAACTATGACAATCTGGAACATCTTCACTGACGAGTCAATGGCAAATTAACTAAGATCAAATGGAGTGTTGTTGTCATTATCATATGAAGGACCCTCTCTAGAAACTCTCATTTTCACCATCCTTATTTTTATCAACAAAAATATATGAAAATGTTATTGGATTGATTAGGTCCTAGAGTTTAAGCCATAGCTCTAATACCACATGTAACATCCCCACTGGGATCTACCTAGAAAAGCATGATTCTTTTAATTAAACACATATATCAAAATAGATTACCCAAGAGAATATAATAGAGATAAAATAAAGTACTCAAGTGTAAAAATAAAATAAAATCATATTACATCACTGATCTCTAATATCATGAAAGTATATCATAAAGTTAATATAGAAATTAATTACATCAATTCATCCATAATTGATACAAATATATAGTCACCATTATTAATGTACAATAATAAATAGTTAAAAAAATTCATGACATTTTCCAATAATAAGTACAATATAATACAATGTAAAATTAATATACATGGCTTCCCTAGAGCAAAGTTCCCGAACTTAAAATATCTATGGAAATCTCAAGTGTCATATCAATAAGTAATACTATTGTGAGGAGGGAGAGCATCATCCAAGCACTTTTCACACCAACCATAGACCAATAATCTCTCATGATAATCCCATCAAGAAATGACTCTCCCTTCACGAATGAGTAGATAGTGACGGTGTGGGAATCTGAAGAGACAAGCAAGTACCCATGTGTTGTATGATTTCTAACTAAACTAAACATACAATGTATCATAAAAAACTCAATCTATTATAAGATATCACACATACATGTAAACCATACTCATGGAATGATAATGTTTTACTAAACATACTTTGGCCAAATATTTAAGAATAGTAATATAAAAGTGATCTATAGATCAATCAAATTTATACACACCACTTGATTGGACTGCCTTCATCTGACAATGCAATGCTAGTAAGCCAGTGAATTCCATCTCACTCCTTACTCTACATTAGCAATGAAAATTGGTCAAATATAAATTCAACCAAAAGATTCATATATTTTACATTCTACTAAAAAACACATCATGTAACATGATAAACA
This sequence comes from Torreya grandis, assembly GCA_037957365.1. Lineage (NCBI taxonomy): Eukaryota > Viridiplantae > Streptophyta > Pinopsida > Cupressales > Taxaceae > Torreya > Torreya grandis. The sequence continues at coordinate 122,901 of JARHVA010001226.1, read as the reverse complement.
TAGGAGTAACTGCAACATACATCTATTCCATCAAACATATGCATGAATTTTACATTATTTTCTATCTCATACTAGAAATAATGACTATATTTATATCACATGGGTAAATACATAATTAACTACAAATTTTAAATAATACAATTTATTTACAGTTTAACTTCAGCCTATGCTAATCCATATTACCACAATCCAATGATTTTAAGCATAACTACAAAGAATCTATAATCTAGTCAAATTAAGTAGTCATGAGTGCATAGAAACCTAAGATTTTTTTCAACCAACCATGTATAAACAAGAAATTTCTCATTTTAGATGAAATATAGAATACACATTGTTATATTTTTAGAGTCATATTTACATACCCTCATAAATCTCTAATATGTATATTTATTTAATATAGATTATAACCCAAGTACACACCCTCGAGGTACTATTATATACTATTAGGCATATTTACACCCATTTTCCAACAAGCACTCCTTCTAATAACCCTAAATGCATAATTTGGTATAACGTCAAATTATATATGATGGATTTCATACAACATGTGATCCCAATACCCCACATGGTTATCTCTTGATACTTAAATTGCTAAATTCACTTAAGGCAATATTTCATCCAATTAAGCATGTTTATAATGAAAAATATGTTATTTCCAAAAACATAGGTTTATATATTCCCAATTAACTATAATCCAACCATTTATGACATCACATGAGGAGCAATTCAACTATGGTTTTATGTATATCATTTAAGGGTTGTATGGCATCTCAAATACATGTCATTATAAAAATATTTCTCTAATTACTCATGGTCTATGAGGAGTTTTCCAAGCTTAATCTATATTAAGTAAATAAATTACAATTCTTTAATAATAACTTATACCCATTTACCAAATTAAAACAATATACTCTCGGTTTATCAATATGCCTTTTCACATCTATTGGTGGTTTTGGGGTTTAAAACAAAACCTTCTCTTTTTTACACATATACCAATGCTAATTGCATTTATACTAATCTAAAAACATAACAAAATCTAGCAAATCAAATATTTCACTTGACATCAACTTACTAAAAATAGAAACATTTAGGTAAATAAATACCACAGGTCTAAATCAATTGGACTAGCAGGGGTATCTAACTCAACATGCCAAATACATACATGGATTTGCTTAATTACAACAAGATGGAAAAACATAGCTAGACAAAACCAATAGAGGTAAGTGAATTAATACAAACACTCATATTTTTTTTTCAAGCTCACAGGAATTAGTCAATGTCAACTATAGTTAATTACTTAAGTGGTTCCATCATATATGGTTTCCAAACTTTCTCAATCTCTCACATAGGCAGTGTTCTTGATTCACTTATATAGGCTAAAAAATTGTAATAAAAGTGACATGCACATATTTATACAATCACCCAATAGAAGGCAAGATCATACAATTATAGTGCAATAAATTCAATATATTTATGTATAGGTGATGTGTTATGTAGATTTTCAATCATATTTAACACAATGAATCACCCAAAGATTGATGTCATTGACTTGAATAGGCTAGTAATACATAGCATCGATTTCTCATAATACATACTAGATGACATTAAGTATTAAATCAATGCCTCATAAAGTTCTTAGTTTTAAAATTGTATATTTAAATCTACACCTATAAGAATAACATTGACCCAAACATAATAATGTTTGCCTATTATAGTTTCCAATCATGCTGATTTTAGCGTTCTAAAAAAATATTAATAGGCTGGAAAAAAAAGACAAAAAGGTGATTTCATATTGATTATAACTCGACTTAGCTAGTAACTTTTACAAGTATGATAGCTACCCAAAATAGGCAACACTGACATAGGTATAAGTCTCATGAATTTTTATAGATGATGCTATGATAATCTTCAGCAATATAGATATTTTAGAATCCAATATAATAGTGATGATGCAAGATAGGCAATGTAATACAGGTTTTATTCTCTTAAACAATCATTACTGACATACTAGGACAATGCCTAGACTAAAATATTTTTTTTCTAATTGGGTCTAGCTTAAATACTCCCAAGTCAATGCCAAATAAACACTTAGCACATTGTAGGTCTTTAACATGCACACTATTCATTCAATAGAATAGACTAACGAAAAGGATATATAGACTAGGTATATAAACAACCTGATATGATCATCTTCCTCTTTAATTTATTTTTTACACTAAACAAAGAAAATATAAAGCATTCCAACAAGTATATTGTTATACATATATAATATTAACATAATATCCCATCATAAGCATACTAAAATTCATTGATATATGTAATTGAAAACACCACCTACCAGATAAATTTGGTTATTAATCCTCTATGTCTCTTTTTCCTCTATGCTTCACTCATTCCTCTTCCTTCTGACTTTATTTTCCCCAATGAATATGATAAGATAACTTTCACTAACTTCCCTATGTAAATATAGGCGCAAATCTTCTTTCATAGATTTTTTTTATTTTTTGTTTCTTGTTTTTTGTTTTTTGTTTTTGTTAATTTAATATATTTAATTCTGTCTAGATTTTCTAATTTTAAATTATTTCCTTTCTTTTTGTTTTTTTATTCTAGCTTTTAAATTTTCTTTTATCTTATTTCTATCTTTTCCTATTTTTTAATTTTCTAGGATAATTTCTATTTTTAATATATTTTAGTATGGAATGCTAAAATTTCAGAATTTTATTAAATCAAGTTAGCATCCAAATATATTATAGCAATTTTATATGGAAATTTCAAAATTTACAAATAACTTGTATTTTAAATTTATTTTTGCCAAAAAAAATTCTTATCATCATCAATAACAAAACGTGTCAAACACACAAAAGAATCTTTTATGATATTTTTACGTACTCTGACAAACCACATAAAACAATAATTCAAACAAGAAATAAACACACCATAAGAAATTATTTTTAATGCATTTATATCATGTACTAACTACTGTGGTGTGTGCAGGGTTTTGTTAGCTCTCTGTAGACCTCTAATATCTCCATCTATGTCATCCTCTCTGATAATGCTCTCCTACTAGCATGCTTTGAGGGATGAGTTATCTTACATCCACCTCATGACACAAAGGTAATTATATCATATCACATGATAAATACATAGCAATAATATAATTGAAATAATACATTAATATGCTCGAAATGTAAATGCATACATTAACCAACTCATAGTAAGTAATCATGTATCATCATGTATCTAAGCAATATTCTACTATCCCATAATAGCATAAATCTAAATCTTAGTAATAAATATAACCAATATCGTATGTGTCCACTATAAATATCCATGAATAGTCAAATAGTTTGTTAGTGAGGAATCGAGATGAAATACAATTTATAGTTATCTTATGCAATAAACTATATTGAACAATTCGATTATGTTTGATCCACCTAGTAAAACTACATCAAACAAATCAAAATAACATAGTTCATCTCCATTTAAATGCACTGCATCTCCTCCATCAATTGGATAATTTATTTATTACACACCTTTATATTAGTCTAGTTCAATACCCTCAGGATATGATTAGTGAGATCCCATTACAAAACTTTATTGCCTTCCTTAACAAATTCCTTTTCCTAAACTCATGAGAACTTCAAATCATCATCATAATCATTTAATGCAAATTATATTTGAAATGAATATCACCCAACCTCCACCTCTAGGGAAATAATCCACCTTGTATAGGTCTGAGTATAGTATTCTCTAACAATGTGAATAAATGTCCATACAAGTTTATGAAACTTTAGATGCTTCTCTTTCACTTAAATTTCCTATGGCTTCCATGATATTAATTTATGTGGATGATCCTTCCTTATTCATTAGTGTCTAAATTGGTGATATTCAAGTCAAGTGTGCCTTGATTTATTAAGGGTCACACACTTGTATCACATCCCTTTATTTCATTAAGACTCTTAGATACTCTTAATACAGTCTTATATCTACCCAAACTACATGCCAAGGCTATGATTGAAGAAAAATTCCTCTTCTTGGTTGTGTGGCTCCCCATCATGGTTAGAGTTAAGGTCATGGTTTTTAATTTCCTTCTATCCTTTAACATTTTACATGGATGACCCTATACACATTGCGTGAGATCCATTATTTCTTTTCCATGCTAGTGTGTTAAATTTACTCATAATGGTGCTATATATAATATTGAAGGAGATGTTAATCCTTTTTATTTTTAAAAATTAAAAGATAATGGTGTTTTTAAAATACCTACCCTTGAACATTTACCTAACATCCCTTTTCATGAATATCAAATATTTAACTCTCCAATCAATTATAATAGTGGTTATAATGGACACCTCAAATATGTGAGAAACATACCTCTTAACCTATATTATATTTTGATGATGTAAATCCTATGATATTAGTTTGATTATCAAAAACTAGAATCTACCTTCTAGAATTATTGCTCACTTACCCCCTTATTTATAACCTCCTCTCCAAAAGTTGACTGAAAATTTTTTAATCAATTGTCAAGCTTAAACAATAATTTCCTCATTCCTCTGTAATTGATAGATTAATTTATGCCTTCCAAAGCTATCTTCATACACCTAATTATGATCATGGATATTCACTAGATGACCCATTCATAGTTGGTTATGTTCAAGCCAAGGATGTATAAATTCTTCATTATCACTCTTATTTATATGATTCTTATGAGTCTACTTTACATTCACATGGTAATCATTTAGTAGATGTAGTTCCTTCTCCTTCTACTGTACCTAATATTATTTATTATTCCATTGATGTTTATAGGTCTGAGGTGGATCAGGTACCACCTTTTTCCCATTCTACTCTAGTCACTTCTAGGCCTCTTAGGAGTATGGTCATTGATCATGGCATGATAGTAGATTATTGATTCACTAAGTTTTTTCATCCTTCAAGCAACATTCAAGTAGATATATTAGCCACATTAATTCAACCTATGCCAAGTGTATCTATTCCAACTATAGATCCTAATTATGATCCTACTCATAGATGCATGGATCATGGTTATCTATCTAATCAAGCCTTACCCACTCCAAAACTTGACTCTACTCCTAGATGATAGGCAAATAAGCCATATTATGGGTTCCATAAGATAGATAGTCATTGGGACAAATTTTGTGAAGCATACTAGAGATTTTTAGCACAACATTAGACATAAAGTTTTGTTCTTATCACATTTAGTATATCTCCCCATTTAGCTACTCTTATGTGCACTTGTTGTTTGCATGGCATGACTACACACACTTAGACATATTGTAACCATATTTGATAATGCATTTATGTGTTTCACCTTGAAATAACACATACCTATAGTAATAAGATCTTTCCACCTCTAAAGATATATCTAGACTATATTCCCAATCATGAGGAAGTATATTGCCTTTATCATTGGTGTGATACACATCATATAGACATATGTAGAGTATTCCAACAACATTTACCATGATTTACATAGTCTAGACCTTCACCTTCCTAAGATCATCATCAGTATCATTCTCAGATAAAGGCTCAACCTTATCCTAGACCCATGCATTTTCACATATCATAGGATTTCAACCATACCCCAGTGTAGGTTTATCGCATTGAATATCCCTATTAAGAGGCTCCATGTCCTCCTCGTTAGTCTTCTCATTATTTATCCAAAGAGATCTTGCATTAGGAAGTCCTTTAACAAATCTCTGTGAAGATAGATGAGACCATGCTCATATCTAGGTGATAATTATTGTAGGACTTATTAGATGTTATTGATTTTGTATGCAAGATATATATCAGTATTTATAAGCACATCATTGTGTGACATATCATATTACTCTTCACATTATCATATGATTGAATTTGATATTTACATTTCATTATGAGTATTGGTGATGCCTTATTTTTTATATCTCCCATATATCATGGTTTTCTTTCATTTTTAGCACTTTATTTTTCCTTATATAACTTACATTTATGCCATCTTATTTATATTATTATTTCTTTCATTATACTTTCTTTAAATTTATATTTTAATATTAAAACTTGGGTAATACCTTTGAGTCTTATTTGTTATTTTTTCTTTCATATTTTGGTGATAATTTCAATACCTATCTTTATTCCCCCTCTTTGGGATTATCACTACTTTCATAAGTAATTGTGATAGCTCTTTTATAAGATATTGCAACCTCATAGTGAATTGAATACAACTAGACATTGTCCATGTCACTTCTATTACACTACCTTACATCTTTGTGATCAGTTACAAGTATACCCATCATTGTACCATTTATTACATGAATAGGTCATCTAGTATCCTCATCTTCCCTTTTTATTTCCCTTTATTTGAGGCACACATAGGTTAAATTTGAGATTGCACACTTGTGGGAAAGTTCAGAAACTTTTTGATACTATGGTCTTCGATACTCTTCTCTAATAACTAGGTGTAAGTTATCTTGTGCTTGTTACTTATTTCAATAATGATTGGTTATCAAAATTTGTATGGATGAGGAATATAAAAATCCTTAAAATTTTAAAATCCATATTATAAAATAACAAAATAAAATAATCAAAAGGTAAATAAACTCAAACTCAAACTCATGCGTGATCTTTTGGCACATATTCTATTCTTGTTGAAACTCAAACTACACATTTTGCCTCATGATAAATCCAATGGCCATTGGAGCATGATAGGCTAGTAGATTGGGATAGGAGGTCTCATTTTATCATATAGTACCACCTAATTTCTCATACAAGTACCCAATCATTGTAGTAGATCGATGACTCTGTGAGGGGTCCTGAGGAACATGAAACATGCTATGGGAAGGTAGGACCATTTTAGTTTTCATCAATATAAACTTCATGGGAATGATCTATGTATTTCATTTCTTATCCCAAACTTTGTTTTTACTATCTGAAGTGGCTTAAGTAACTGATGTCAACAATTTATAGCATTGGCATACTTGTTTAGTGTGTATCATCATTGCTAAGGATTTCCACATCACCCATGTGGCAGCTCACTCTCCTTATTCACATCCTATTATCCCCAATATTCCCCTTGATGGATATAAATTCTAGATAATCATATCCTTGATCACACTTCCCACCTTATCATGCCTCTTTCCTGAGTTGTAGTGTAAAACCCTCAGATAGGACCGGGCTTTCCTCTTAAACATAGTTACACCAATTTTTCATATCATATTATTTACATAATTCATGTATCATTCAATGGTCATACTTTCTTACATAACTCACTAGAACAAACACTAAGTTTGAATATTTTTCACTCATTTAGAACTTCTTAATGTTTTCATTTATTTATTTTTTGTTTGTCTTATTAATTATCTATTATTTTCTCATTTACATCTTTGATTGACATTTATCATTTTAAATTCATTTACTTCTATTTAATTAAATATCTCATCAATTTTTATCTATTTTACATTCATTTTTAACCATTTATTTTTTTTGTTCAACTTTTTATCTACTTACAACATTTTTATCATTCTTTTTAGCCATGCATTCACTCACATTTCACACAAAATAATAAAAAATACATTATATATAGCATAAGAAAGCATAATCATATGTGCTAGAAATAAAATACATCAATAGATAAATAAAATACATCAATAGATAACATCCATGATTCATACTAAAACACACACACATATGGCTTGAAAAAATTATATACATCATAAATAGTAAAAAAAATAGATATAAGTTTGAAATCCATCATGAGGACATGCTACACTACCCATTAAGCCTTGAGACTACCCTCTCTATACAATCCACTATAGGTACTACATCATGATAACATATCATCCACCTAACCCTATGGATTGGCCATTTGGACCTATAATCGTGATACCTATCTAGTTGTCACCAAATGAGTGTTTGTCTCCTAAGCTTATGCCTACAACTCTCCATTGACATTTCCTAGTGGTGTTACATTATGAGCTCCATCTAATAATACCCATATCTCTTAGAAACCCTCACCAACCAACCTAAACAACTCAACATAACTCTGGACCAAGGCACCAATGTATCAATCAATAATGAAGTATCATGTTTTGGTAACACATCATCCAAAATGGCATGGTGGGTCATCTCCATCAAGGTTCTTATTGTAGTATAGAATTGCACCCTTCTGGAAGATTGTTTTAGGTTCTCTCACTCCTGTATACAAAATGGGAACACCTCTAGGATGTGGGTATCTTGTGATGAGGGTGAACCTCTGGATTATGGGCCATCTCCCTAGGTATATTAATTATGCTCTTATTAAACTACTCTAAACTATTGATTACCAAAGAAAAGGGTTAGAAAAAGGAGAAAGGGATAAATAAAAATAAAAAAGAGTGATACATCAAGATTTGACAGTCCAAATTTCTTGAAACACACACTAAGGAAGCTCAATTACAACCCTCACCCACATAAATTCTCAAACATGTCATCTATGCATCAATATTTCTAAGACTGGGCCCACTAGGTAAGAGATGAAGTATGGAGGAGTATAAAAATCACACAATATCTTCACTAATGACCAAAATCACAAGTTTTAGACCTAAAACAATGGTGGAAAACATGCAAAAAGGTATTAAAGATGGAAAATTACCAAGGAAAGACATCCTTTCGCAAAGAAAACATGCACAAACTGACTAGATAACTAGTTTCAAGCAAAGAGGTAGGCAAAAAATAAGTTGTTTTATTGATTCAAGAGGCTATTCTTACAGAAATGGGTAGGGCTATTCCATACCAAAATGAGGATCCTCCTTTTACAATGGAGAGAAAAAGGGGTATATAAGAGAAAAGGGGAGGGAGAGGAGAAGATATTTTGAGGAAGATAACATCATGCTCCACTAAATTGAGAAAATATCTAAAAATATCTGGGAGTTTCATTAAATATTCCAACTTGCTTTTACGCTTCCCAAAAATTCTCCACTCACTTCTACGCCACATCTCCACTTGGCTTCTAGAAGCCTCAAGCAACTTTTTGAAGGATTATCACATCAACACACCATTACAACTGTAATATTGACCAATTTTAATTATAATATTGACTATGTTGATGACATACTAGAAAAATCAAGAACATGTTCTAGACATCTCTACATTCTATGAAGAATTTTTGAGAGGCTTCATGAATATAAAGTTTGTTTGAATCCTAAGAAGTGTGTCTTTGGTGTTACTTCAGGGGAATTGCTAGGTTTCACTGTATCACAAAGAGGGATCTAAGTCGACCCTATTAAGGTCAAGGCTATTATTGAAATCCCTCCACCTTCAAATATTACATAGTTACAAATCCTACAAGGAAAGATCCAACCTATACACAGGTTCATTTCTCAACTAAAAGATAAGTGTCACCCATTTACTCATGTCTTGAATAAAGGGGTCACATTTCAATGGGATGAAGAATGTCAGTTAGCATTTGCAAAACTCAAGACATATATGGCCAACCCACTAGTTTTGAGACTGCCAATACCTAGACAACCACTAATTCTTTACATATCAACAACTGAACATGTATTGGGGGTGATTTTGGCCCAACATGATGATCAAGGTAAAGAACATGCAATCTATTTTTTAAGTTACACACTGATGGCTTATGAACAAGCTTCCACAATCCACAATGTTGAAAAAGAAAATTTTTTAGAAATAACTGTGTATGTATAATTGAATATTGTTACTCTAGGACCCTTCACCCCTCTCCCATCAACATGAAATTTCACTTACTATATTACAATGCCATAAAAAAATAAGGTACTAGAAAGATATTGATGATGATTTTTAAAATTCATTTCATGTTGTTTTCCTGCCATCGGTTCTCTATGACTATGTCATCACCGCCCCAAAGATAGAATTCTGCTAATGCCACTGAGTTTCCCTAGACAACCTTCTCTACTAATAAATCCTATTACTGTTATCCCTACCTAAACACCTATCTAATTAAAAATAATTGATTGAGATTCAAAACAAATATCAATCTAACTTGTCTCATGTGTAGTATCAAATTCATCATCAATGTTATTAATCATGATTCACAACATTTCTTTCTAATTTCTTATTTTCCTTAACTATATTTTTCAAAAAGTCATTTTCTCTAACTTTTCAATTCCAAGCTACACTGTAATGTCCCCTTCTATCATGATAACCCCTGTGACCTATCCTCTGAGTGCCTTCTGGTAAAAAAGTTAGTTGAGTGATAAATCTTCCTAGAAGGGTCACTTTGCACCATCATAACTTTCCACTAGAAACTCACATAAATGCAAAACAAAGTGCATTACCTTATCATGACATCATAGTATAATCATACAATTTTTCACGAAATTTGGATTTCAATTGATCTTGCACAAATGGGAGTCAAAAGTGCTCACTAGGTAGATTTAGTAACTGGAAACATAAAAAAATGGGTAAGTAAAAATCAGCTAAGAAGCCAATTTTTAACCTTGTGCATTTTGCATGTTATCCATGAAATCCTTGAACAATATTTGACCTCTTTTATTTCTGATAAAATGATCTTAAAACATGCGTAATGCCCATATCTAAAAATTGGAAACATGGGAAATTGATGAAGTAAAAATCAATTCAAAATCCAATTTTAAACCCTACTTATTTCACATGTGGTAGAAACTTTTATGTGCATTATTTTGACCTTCATATTATTCCCACATTTTTATACCACCATATGAAAATTTAATATTATTGTATTTGATTTGATCATGTGCAATGGCATCTAAAAAGTGCAACATGGGCTGATTTGACACTTGGAAACACATAAAAATGTGTACTAGGTAGTTTTCATGGATGTGTATCTTTCAAGTAAAGAATGATTTTATGCGACCACCTTGACCATTATATTCTCCTAAAAAATTTATACCCTCATACAAGTTTTTGACATAAATTAGAATGATTTATCCCTACAAAATTGCTCTAAAAAAATGTTGTCCAGGCTGATTTGGCACTGAGAGCTCACATAAATCTTAGTAAAAAATAAGCTTAGAAGCCAATTTTCATCATTATGACATTGGCACTTGAGATTTACTTATCTTAATTTTTATATACATACACATTATTCCCATATTTGTCTACCACCATGTGAAATGTTAAGGTGATTAGATATGATTTACCCCTGTGAAATTGCTACCAAAAAGTGTTATGCATGTTGATTTAGCACTGAGAGCTCTAAACCCTAAAAGTTGAAAATTTGAACCTCTCCAAAAATTTTTTGAAAACTTTGATTGATGAAGGTGTATAAATATCATATACAATAAAAAAATTCAATGAATGGTTTGGGACAATGGCATAGTTAATCTATGCAAAAGTTTTATATGGAGGCCAATTTTGGCCAACAGTTCCCCATTGGGCCTCTTATGCCATAGCATCTATAAAGTTAAAACCAGAATAAAATCATCTCATATATAATCCAATAACCTCATACATATATATAACATATATATCTATATATACAAGAAATAAATCAACATGAACACATTTTACTTACCCATAGTAGAACCATTGGCTTGACTATATAACACCTCCAAGGTATCCTTCCTCTATAGAGGTGAAAATCCTTTGTAATACCTTGGCTAGATGACACACACATGTCATGCTATACTATTTATCTAACACATTACCATTTATGTCAGAGTTGGCTGAGCTATAGGATCTCTACGGTGTAATTGTAGATATGGTTTTAGCTATGGTTGTGGCAATGGCTAAGCCTATCTCTATTGATGCCTACATATTTGTATCGGTGCCAATGGTTGTGCCTATACTTTTTTTTTTTTGAAAAACTATAACTATTCCTCATTTTATAGTGTGATATCCTCACTATCATATTTCCACCCTAAGATGATGAGGCCATATAACTAGCACCTTAGTAGGGACCCCTCCCCCTCTCACACCATGTTTTTCCATCACATGGAAAGCTTAATAAGTTTGAATAACAAGAGGATTTACTAGGCATAGGAATCAAAATTGACTTGGTATATGATAATGTGTATGTGGCTTTATCCACAATATATAGGTTATAATGATCCTAGCTCATACATGTGCATGTATAGTGGATAGGCATGATGGTCAGGAATTCACAATGCCCACATATGACTACTAGATTATATACCCATGTTGCATTATCTATAATGCCAACACATGGGCAATAGGCTGCATAATGTGATCATGTGACCATATTTGCATTCATTTGAGGGAATCATCCATATCTGGGGAAACTATGTTGGTCTATACATAGGGAAGTGCTCATAGATCCATCTCCCCAAAAGAATACCAGGCCCCATAGTCTATTAGCCTCTTGATAATATACTATACAATTCATGCCCTAACTTCACACAAATAAACACACCTAAATCATACAATATTACATGATCTAACATAAATTGGCATAGGTCTATAATATACAATAGCATTCTAACATATGATAGATCACTCAAGTTGTCAAAGTCTAATAATTTCATTTTAGATATCTGGATCAGTTGATATATATACATTAAATGAATTGATGTTTAACCCTACTCATAATACCTCTCAAAATCAATGGATGACACAAATAATGTCTTCACCTCATTAGAGGAATCTGGGATGTTTAATAGCATAGGTGTACCCACAACAATTAGGCCTAAAAGTTCATGAACATCCTCCAACATGATACCCACCTTGATGGCATCCATCCACCACCCACTAGAAGGTATTAGTCACTCTCTCTCCATACACCTAAGAACATGGTCAATAACTCTTTACTAATTAGGATCCAATGCATCTTCATAATATGATTGGATCCAAGTGTAATCAAATACACTCAATTACCTACATGTAACTGCTCTAGTAAAGCCAATAACCATATAACATCTAACAGTATCCACAATCTTTGATTCCTCTATAAAATATCAAACAACATAGCACAAACCATGGCTCTTTCCTAAAACTAAAATAAACTAGACATAAAAACAATTAAATAACAATTTATTTCAAATTACCCACTTCATCAATCATGTACCTAACTACATCACCCATGTTATATTTTTTAACTATATCAACAATGTATCTTACTACATCCACCATCCATAAATCTAGACTATATTCACCATGACCTATGATATTGACTTTTCCCTATACTACATTAGTCTGCATACACACCATCGGCCATATCCTCAAATTATGATATGCCATAGGACATGATTTTAACTACATAAACTAGGCTCATTTCAAATGACATCAACTAAAACATATGTCATCCATCATTTTACTATTTTTTCAACTGTATCGACCATATTTCATGGGATCGACCAAATTTTGTCTAACTACATTGGCCAGCTTAGATGGCATCAACCATTTTTTAACAACCTCAACGTATAACTACATTGACATGTCTGATACCATTCATAATATGTAGTGATTTTTCATTAGGCCATTATTAATTCACTTGACCTACATGTCAAATTCTCATCACCTACTCTAAACCTAGGCTAGTTGGGTAAAATTCAATTACATGAATTTTTGTTGGCACCTACATTTATTAATATTGTCCATTTTTACTTAAAATTCTAAAATTTAATATTAATACACATCATAGCTATACCACACTGGCTTTTGTTGTCATTCATCCACTAGCTCATCCACCACCTTGTGTGTGGGCCATCTTCTTTTGTTTCTCTATTTCAGCATTCTACCAGTCTAACACAGTCTACATATGAACAAAAATAGATAAGTTGCTCATTTGTTTCCATAGCTAGTCTTGCTTGTAGTCATTTGCTTTAAGTTTCTTGTCAAAAGGATTGATTATATCACTTTCATTATTTCAAATTATTTTTTCTTAATTAGGAATAATACACCAATTAATTCAAATTTTGATAAAACATAGGTTAAATAGAATTTTGGGCTTTATCAAGAATCACAACAACCTAAATGATGGAACAATAAAATCCTTGAAAAATATGAATGGTTGAATTTAGATGCAAATAGGTAAAGTAGAGAAACTATGGGCGAAACATGTGTAACTAGACCTCCAAAGGAAGAGACAAAGTGTGATGCTTAGAAGGAGCAAGAAAAGAATGGAGGATAGAAACTAAAGGGAATGCATACACCAACTAAGAATTGGAAATTGGCTTAGAGTGGAAGAGAAAAGAGAATAAAGAAGCATCAAATGCATAATTAAAGAGAAATTAACACTAATTTATTGTAGTTTTAATGAGCATCTATAGAGGCAACAATTATATTCACTATGGGAAGGATAGTCTTTATGAGGTGCTATGAATAGATATAGTGTTAGGTTCAGTTTAGGGGTGGTCAATATAGAGAGTCTAGGGATAGTTCAATCACTCTAAGGGGATTCATTCCCTATGTCTACTTTAATATAGGGATTAGTAGATCGAAAGTATTTAAGGAGCTAATGGTAACTAAGAAGTGGTTTGAATAAGTTACAAGAGTTTTAGAGAGACATAAAAAGGAAGTTGAAGGTGAGTTCAACACATTAATTGATCATAGTATACTTAATAAATTGACTAACATCACAACTAGTTTTCATATATCAATGTAAAAATTCCCTAAATCAACTGTAAGTAATATGTTGTTAGGAACTATGGCACTATGGCACTTCTTGTGGGAGAAATTATCACGTTGTACCATATGATTGGTATATTGACCCTCAGTAGTATTTTTAATCCTATGAAATGAAGTGGCAGGCTAAGGGTCTCACTACAAATGTGGATAAGAGGTGTGATATTATAGGATCCTTAGATGGTAGACATCTAGAATTCATATTCAAGAATAACCATGCTAACTTGTTATTAACTAATATAAAAAAAAATGTTAGGAGGTCAAAATTAAGAAGTATTCTAACTAGACTATCAAATATTTTAAATAAATTAGATAAAATATAGGATAATCCATATGGGAGTATGATTTTTGATTCTCTAATGTTATAAATAAAGTGAATTTTTTGTTTCAGGAGGCTGATAATGTTGCATGGTTTGTTGAGGGATTGAGTAATAATATTCTCTTTGATATAGCTCAAACTTAGTTCCCCATAAAAGTTAAGGCTAGGGCAGCTATGATTAGGGTGAATTTTATGAATGGGGAAAGCTCTCACATAATGGATCTCAATCTTTTGCAGAGCAATTTTTTTGCCAATACCCCAAACAGGAGCAAAAAGGATTGAGGCAATAGGGAAAGTTTTTAGGGATCTCTTGTGTTTGGCAGGTATCAAGTCTATAGCGGTGGTCAATGTTCATTTTGAGCCTAGTGTTTTTTGTTTGGAGACGGGGGGGGGGGGGGGGGGGGAGGAGTTGAAGAATGGGTGTTAAGGGAGGCAGAGCTTTTTTTAGTGTGTAGGAACAAGCATGATCAAGATACATATCGAGAGTGATATGGAGTGACAAGGAGATAAATGTTTGACAGATGGGCCTACTCTTTTCATAGAGTAAGGTCCCCTACCTAGTCAATATAATTGAAACAATCTCTTTATACCCATGTCAATGATCTAAGTGTACTCACATGGATTTTATCCCAGATACTCCTTAAATCCATACAATTGTGTTTCACTATGGACTTGGATTTAAATATCAAGTTACAACCTTAGGGTTTGGATGCATGGTTATAACCTCATGAAGAGAATGGTGGATACATTTTGAAGGGGAGATCCATAGAGTTTCTTCTTGGCCCAATGTAATGAAAGGAGTACTATACCAAAAATGACTACCACCTTAACAATCCAAACAATGGGAGAAAACATAGAGAATGCTATTATTATGGTGAGGGGTAAGGTGTGATGTAAGTTGAGGCCAATAATTGAAAGGAGTAAAATCAAAACCAAAGATAGATTGCGAGGAGTAAAAGGTGACAGTGAAGAAATTGACCCTGGAATAATATTTTTGAAGGTGCAAGTAGAAATTCATATTCGTAACTTTTGGATGGGCGAGGGTAGATACAGTCCATCAAAGATTGTCCCTCAAATTACATACCTACTTCTGGGCTAATGAGTACTCACTTTCTCTATGCAATTTACTCATAATAAATTCTAAAAGAGACATACTTGAAAATATTTAATAACATTCTATATAGCATAATCAATACACCACATTTGATTATTGCTTAAATATTGGAAACTAATGTTTCATTCTAAATTATATGATAAAGATAAATAAATAATTCCAAATATTTATATATTCTTCACATTATATTTTGGTTTTATTGTTTAATATCAAAAGCAAAAGCGCACATGAAACAATCAAATATAGTCCCAAGGTAAATAGAGTCACAAACTACCTGAGAATTGATACTAAGGCAATAGAGTGAAATTTTATTCCTTCAAATCAATAATAATCACATATATTTATATATTTTTCATATCTACTAAAAGCAACATGTATTCATGCCTCAACATGACATTTTTTTAATGAATAATATATGAAGGCTATTATCAATATTCCTTTATGTGGGAAGTTTAACTTACATAATCAAATCATATTTTTATGTGGTGCTAATTTTATCTAATTATTATTTTGGGTTTGTTAGAGTTTTATAAATCAATCTACACATCATTAAAAGGCATGGGGTGGGTGTTTCCATTTGTCTCATATCATGATGAATAGTCACAAATGGATTAGCCACAACTATATTCCCCTCTCTCTCAGATGTTGGTTCCAACATTTCTTCTTTCACCACACACATCGCCACTATCCATTCCAAAAGAAACTGAGTTTGGTGTTGTAGAACCCTCTATTTTTGGTACACAATTTATAATATGTTCTTAAAGGTGTTATATAATGGCTTTCATAGACTCATTTTTATCCATATTTTCCTTCATTAACATCATCTCCCCTACCATTTTTTTCCTTTCCTTAAATTGTCCTTACAAATCTACCTCAGCCCATCTATCTAAGCATAGGAAAATCAAAATCTACATTCTTAATATCACAATCCAATTATTTCCTTCAAACACTTCTACAACTCTAATAGGGATGATTAAATACTACAACTGTAAAGACTGAAGCATTTAATTTCTAAGCGGTCAACTCAGAGTTTTAAATATTAGTATAAACATTAGGGTATATAAGGAAAAATCAAAAACCTCCTCTACCTCTCTAGTTTATAGATAAAAAGTTCTTTCTCAACATGCCTCATAGGATTGATTGAATAACAGCTATGGAGATCAACCAAATTTAGATCCCTGACATACAATGTTGCAACTAAAACTTGATCCTAAAGTTTTTTAATGTAGCCAAATTTAATTCAATCTAAATATTTAGAATAACAATTTTTTTTGAAATATTGATTTTGATAAATATGTCTAGTCCAAAATAAAAGAAACAAAAAAACCCAAAAAATGATAACCAACCTTTTCAAATTCAAGACCCAAATGTCTAATAAAAACCACAAATCAAATGCAAAGATGGAAAAATTTAAAATTATTATTATTTCATAATCCTTAGCAAAAGAATCTTGAAAAATCCTAATTTTTGTATGATAAATTTAATATAAAAATTGTATGTAAAAATCATTATTTGACCATAATGAAATAAAATGGACTCCTTCTAAATAGCACATAATACTTATGATGGGTCATGGCCTTCTCCCAAAGAGTTTTCTAATTATGCCTCCAAATTTATCCCTTCATTTTTTCAACCCAATTATGTATGTATTAGCTTATATTTTTTTAGTCAAAATGATATTATAATATAAACTAAATTTAACAACTAAAATAACTTCTTTTCTTACCTGTTGATACAGTAAAGTTCAGATGACTTAAATATCCAACTTATTCATTTTTATATATACACCATCTTCCATAGGATATAAATAGACCAAAACTAACAACATAAACCTTATAAATAATAGAGATTAACCCTGACGATGTGAGAAACTAGGTATGAGTGACTTACAACATTTTTATCATTCTTTTTAGCCATCCATTCACTCACATTTTCCACAAGTTAATAAAACATGCATTATACATAGCATAAAAAATCATAATCATATGTGCTATAAATAAAATACATCAATAGATAACATCCACAAGTCATATTGAAACACATAAATGCACATATGGCTCAAAAACATTATATATATATATATATATATATATATATATATATATATATATACTACAAAAATGGATATAAGACTGACATCCATCATGAGGACACACTACACTACCCACAAATCCTTGAGACTACCCTCTCTATACAATCCATTGTAGGTACTTCATCGTGATAACATACCATCCACCTAACCTTATGGATTGGCCATCTGAGCCTATAATCGTGAAATCTATCTAATTGTAACAAAATGAGTGGTTGTCTCCTAAGATAAGGCTTGTAACTCTCCTTTGCCTTTTCCTAGTGGTGATAGATTTTGATCTCCATCTAATAATCTCCATATCTCTTTGAAACCCTCACCAACCAACATAAACAACTCAGCATAACTCTAGGCTGAGACACCAACGTATCAATCAATGATGAAGTATCATGTTGTGGTAGCACATCATCCAAAATGTCATGGTAGGTTATCTCCATCAAGGTTCTTATTGTAACATATAATTACACCCTTTTGGGAGAGTGTTTTGATCTATTTCACTCCCATCTACAAAATGGGAACACCTCCATGCTGTGGGTATCTTGTGATGAAGGTGAACCTTTGGGTTATGGGCCAGCTCCCTAGGTGTATCAATTAAGCTCTTAGTAAACTACTCTAAACTAATGATTATCAAAGAAAAGGGTTATAAAAAGGATAAAGGGATAAATAAAAATATAAAAGGATGATACACCAAGATTTGACACTCCAAATTACTTGAAACTGACACTAAAGAAGCTCAAAGACAAACCTCACTCACACAACCTCTCAAACATGCCATTTTTGATTCAATATTTATAATACTAGGCCCACTAGGTAAGAGATGAAGTATGGAGGAGTATAAAACTCACACAATACATTAACACAAGTTTTATACCTACAAAAATGGTGGAAAATGTACAAAAAGGCAATAACGATGGACAATTACCAAGGAAAGATACCATTTCATAAAGTGAACATGCACAAAAAGATTATATCACTAGTTACAAGCAAAGAGGTAGGAAAAAAATATTTTGTTTTATTGCTTCAAGAGGCTATTCTTAAAAAAATAGGTAGGGCTATGCCATACCAAAATGAGGAGCCTCCTTTTACGATGGAGAGAAAAAGGGATATATAAGAGAAAATGGGAGGGATAGGAGAAGATATTTTGAGGAAGATGACATCATGCTCCACTAAATTGAAAAAATATCTCAAAATATCTTAGAGCTTCATTAAATATTCCAACTTTCTTTTACACTTCCTGAAATTCCTTCACTCACTTCTACGCCACATCTCCACTTGGCTTCTAGAAGCCTCTAACAACTTTGTGAAGGCTTATCAAATCAACACACCATTGTAGTTGTAATTTTGACCAATTTTAATTATACATTTCTCTAATTTGAAATCAATATAATTTTAATTTTAAAATAACCCCTGTGACCTATCCTCTAAGTGTCTTTTGGTAAAAAGTTTGGTTGAGTGATAAATATTCTTAGAAGGGTCACTTCGCACCATCATAACTTTCTACTAGAAACTCACATAGATACAAAACTAAGTGCATTACCTTATTATCACATTAGAGTATAATCATTCAATTTTTCATATAATTTGGACTTCATTTGATCATCCAAAAATTGGAATCAAAAGTGCTCACTAGGCAGATTTAGCAATTAGAAACATAAAAAAATTACTAAGTAAAAATCGGCTCATAAGCCAATTTTTAACCATGTGCATTTTTCATGTGATATCTAATATGTGTGCACTATATTTTCCATTGAATTCTAATGAAATTTATCTACCACCATGAAAATTTTGAAAAATATTTGACTTATTTTACTATTGATAAAAATATCTTGAAATGTGTGCACCGGCTAGATCTAAAAACTAGAAATACATGTAATTGATTAGAAAAATGAGTTCAAAAGCCAATTTTTAACCTTGCTTATTTCACATGTGGAAGCAAATTTTATGTGAATTATTTTTACCTTCATATTCTACCCATGTTTTTATACCACCATGTGAAATTTCAAGGTTATTATACTTGATTTGATCCTATGTAATGGTGTTTGAAAAGTGTTGTACATGCTGATTTGACACTAGGAAACACAAAAAAATATGTGTACTTGGTAGTTTTCATGGTTGTGTATCTTTCAAGTGAAGAATGATTTTTTGTGACCACCTTCACCATTATATTCTCGTAACATTTGTCTACCCTCATACAAGTTTTGGAGATAAAGTAGCATTATTTAGCCTTACAAAATTACCCCTAAAAAATGTTGTCCAACCTGATTTGGCACTGAGAGCTCATAGAAATCTAAGTAAAAAATCAGCTCAGAAGCCAATTTTCATAGCTACAACTTTGGTGCTTGAGAGTGACTTATCTAAATTTTTACTTACATGCACATTATTCCCACATTTGGATACCACCATGTGAAATTTTAAGGTGATTAAACATGATTTATCCTTGCAAAATTTCTCTCAAAAAGAGTTATGCACGTTGATTTAGCACGAGAGCTCTAAACCCTAAAACTTGAA
The DNA here is from genome assembly GCA_037957365.1 of Torreya grandis. Lineage (NCBI taxonomy): Eukaryota > Viridiplantae > Streptophyta > Pinopsida > Cupressales > Taxaceae > Torreya > Torreya grandis. The sequence goes on along the minus strand of JARHVA010001226.1, from coordinate 102,291 downwards.
AATTTGAACCTCTCCACATTTTAATTCAAAAATTTGATTGATGAAGGTGTAGAAAGGTCATATAAAAAAAATGTCAATGAAGAGTTTGGGAGAATGACATTGTTCATCTACACAAAAGTTTTGTATGTAGGCCAATTTTGGCCAACAGTTCCCTGTTGGGGCTCTTATGCCATAACATCTATAAAGATAAAACCAAAATAATATCATCTCATATATAATCCAATAACCTCATACATATATCTAACATATATATCTATATATATAAGAAATAAATCAACATAAACACATTTTACTTACCCATAGTAGAACCATTGGATTGACTGTATAACACCTCCAAGGTATCCGTCCTCTATAGAGGTGAAAAGCCTTTATAATTCCCTGGCTAGATGACACACACATGTCATTCTCTACTATTTATCTAACACACTATCATCTAGGTCAAAGTTGGTTGAGTTATATGATCTCTATGTATTAATTGTAGCTTTGGTTTTGGCTATGGTTGTGGCAATGACAAAGCCTATCTCTATCATGCTTACATAGTTATATTAGTGTCAATGGTTGTGCCTTTACTTATTATTTTTGTTTAGGAACTATCATTATTCCTCCTCCTTTTGTAGTTTGATCTCCTCACTATCATCTTGCCACCCTAGGATGATGAGGCCATATAACTAGTACCTCAGCAAGTACCCCTCCCCCTCTCCCACCATGTTTCTCCATCACATGACAAGCCCAATAGGTCTAAATCATAAGAGGATTTATTAGGTAGGGGAATCCAAATTGACTTGGTATATGATAATGTGGATGTGGCTTTATCCACCATGGATAGTGTCTAATGATCCTAACTCATACATGTGTATGCATAGTGGATGGGCATGATGGTCATGAATCCACAATGCCCACATATGACTACCAAATGATGTACCCATGTTACATTATCTACAATGCCAACACATGGGAAATAGGCTACATCGTGTGATCATGTGACCATATTTACATTCATTTGAGGGAAACATCCATAGTTGGGGCAACCTTTTCAGTCTATAAATAGGGAAGTGCTCATAGATCCATCTCCCCAAAAGAATGCCATGCCCTATAGTCTATTGGCCTCTTGATAATATACTGTACAAATCATGCACTAACTTCACACAAATAACCATACCTAAATCAAACAATATGCCATGACCTAACATAGATTGGCATAGGTCTATAATATATAATAGCATTTTTCCATCTAATATATGATAGCATAGGTCTATAACATCTAATAGCATTTTTCCACTATAGGTACTGCATCATGATAACATATCATCCACCTAACCCTATGGATTGGCCATTTGGACCTATAATCGTGATACCTATCTAGTTGTCACCAAATGAGTGGTTATCTCCTAAGATAATGCCTACAACTCTCCTTTAACAATTCCTAGTGGTGTTACATTGTGGGCTCCATATAATAATATCCATATCTCTTAGAAACCCTCACCAACCAACCTAAACAACTCAACATAACTCTGGACTAAGGCACCAATGTATCAATCGATAATGAAGTATCATGTTGTGGTAACACATCATACAAAATGGCATGGTAGGTCATCTCTATCAAGGTTCTTGTTGTAGTACAAAATTCCACCCTTATGGAAGATTGTTTTAGGCTCTCTCACTCCTGTATACAAAATGGGAACACCTCTAAGATGTGTGTATCTTGTGATGAAGGTGAACCTCTAGGTTATGGGCCATCTCCGTAGGTATATCAATTAGGCTCTTAGGAAACTACTCTAAACTATTGATTGCCAAAAAAAAGGGTTAGAAAAAGGAGAAAGGGATAACTAAAAATAAAAAAGGGTGATACACCAATATTTGACACTCCAAATTTCTTGAAACCCACACCAAGGAAGCTCAAAGACAACCCTCACTCACACAACCTCTGAAACATGTCATCTATGCATCAATATTTCTAAGATTGGGCCCACTAGGTAAGAGATGAAGTATGGAGGAGTATAAAACTCACACAATATCTTCACTAATGACCAAAAGCACAAGTTTTAAACCTAAAACAATGGCATAAAACATGCAAAAAGGTATTAAAGATGGAAAATTACCAAGGAAAGACACCCTTTCACAAAGAAAACACGCACAATCTGACAAGATCACTAGTTTCAACCAAAGAGGTAGGCAAAAAATAAGTTGTTTTATTGCTTCAAGAGGATATTGTTACAGAAATGGGTAGGGCTATGCCATACCAAAATTAGGATCCTCCTTTTACAATGGAGAGAAAAAGGGATATACAAGAGAAAAGGAGAGGGAGAAGAGAAGATATTTTGAGGAAGATGACATCATGATCCACTAAATTGAGAAAATTTCTTAAAATATCTAGGAGTTTCATTAAATATTCCAAATTTCATTTACACTTCCCAAAAATCCTCCACTCACTTCTATGCCACATCTCCACTTGGGTTCTAAAAGCCTCTAGCAACTTTGTGAAGGCTTATCAAGTCAACACACCATTGCAGCTGTAATATTGACTATTTTTAATTATACATTTCTCCAATTTAAAATTTAGACAATTACAATTTAAAAATAAACCCTGTGACCTATCCTCTGAGTGTCTTCTGGTAAAAAAAGTTGGTTGAGTGATAAATCTTCCTAGAAGGGTCACTTCACACCATCATAACTTTCCACTAGAAACTCACACAAATGCAAAACTAAGTGCATTGCCTTATCATGACATCAGAGTATAATCATACAATTTTTCATGGAATTTGGACTTCATTTTATCCTACACAAATTGGTGTCAAAAGTTCTAACTAGTTAGATTTAGCAATTGGAAATATAGAAAAATGAATAAGTAAAAATCAGCTCAAAAGCCAATTTTTAACCTTGTGCATTTTGCATGTTATATGTGTGCACTATATTTTCCATTACACTCTAATGACATTCATCTACCACCATGAAAATTTTGAACAATATTTGATGTCTTTTAATGCTGATAAAATGATCTTGAAATGTGCGTAATGGCTAGATTTGAAAATTGGAAACATGAGAAATTGATGAAGTAAAAATCAATCCAAAAGCTAATTTCCAATCTTGCTTATTTCGCATGTGGAATAAAATTTTATGTTCATTTTGACCTTCATATTATTCCCACATTTTTATACTACCATGTGAAATTTTAAGACTATTTTACTTGATTTGATCCTGTGTAATGGTGTTTGAAAAGTGCGGCACGGGCTGATTTGACACCTGGAAACACAAAAAAAATGTGTACTGGGTAGTTTTCATGGATGTGTATCTTTCAAGTGAAGAATTATTTTATGCGACCACCTTGACCATTATATTTTACTAACATTTTTATACCCTCATACAAAATTTGGAGAGAAATTAGCATGATTTATCCCTACAAAATTGCTCTTAAAAAATGTTGTGCAGGCTGATTTGGCACTGAGAGCTCACATAAATCTAAGTAAAAAATCAGCTCAAAATCCAATTTTCATCACTGTGACTTTGGAACTTGAGAGTGACTTATCTAAATTTTTATATACATACACATTATTCCCACATTTGGCTACCACCATGTGAAATTTTAAGGTGATTAGACATGATTTACCCCTATGAAATTGCTACCAAAAAGTGTTATGCATGTTGATTTAGCACTGAGAGCTCTAAACCCTAAAACTTGAAACTTTGATTGATGAAGGTGTAGAAAGATCATATACAAGAAAAAAAATTAGTGAACAATTTGGGAGAATGGCATAGTCAATCTATGCAAAAGTTTTGTATGGAGGCCAATTTTGGCCAATAGTTCCCCATTGGGCCTCTTATGCCATAGCATCTATAAATTTAAAACCAAAATAAAATCATCTCATATATATTTCAATAACCTCATACATATATCTAACATATATATCTATATATACAAGAAATAAATCAACATGAACACATTTTACTTACCCATAGTATAACCATTGGCTTGACTATATAACACCTCCAAGGTATCCTTCCTCTACAGAGGTAAAAATCCTTTATAATGCCTTGACTAGATGACACACACATGTCATGCTCTAATATGTATCTAACACACTATCATTTAGGTTAGAGTTTCCTAAGCTATAATATCTCTATGGTGTAATTTTAGCTATGGTTTTGGCTATGGTTGTGGTAATGACTAAGCATATCTCTATCGATGCCTACATAGTTGTATCAGTGCCGATGGTTAAGCATGTAATTATTTTTGTTGTCAAAAAAATATAACTATTCCTCCTCCTTTTATAGTGTGATCTCTTCACTATCATCTTACCACCCTAGGACGATGAGGCCATATAACTAGCACCTCAATAGGGACCCCTCCCCCTCTCACACCATGTTTTTCCATCAAATGACAAGCCTAAAAGGTTTGAATAACAAGAGGATTTATTGGGTATGGTAATCTAAATTGACTTGGTATATGATAATGTAGATATGGATTTATCCACCATAGATTGTGTATAATGATCCTAACTCATACATGTGCATGTATAGTGGATGCGCATGATGGTTAGGAATATATATTGCCAACATATGACTACCAAATGATGTACCCACGTTGCATTATCAGCAATGCCAACACATGGGAAATAGGCTGCATAGTGTGATCATGTGACCATATTTGCATTCATTTGAGGGAATCATCCATATCTTAGGCAACCATGTTGGTCTATACATATGGAATTGCTCATAGATCCATCTCCCCAAAAGAATACCAGGACCCATAGTCTATTAGCCTCTTGATAATATACTATACAAATCATGCACTAACTTCACATAAATAACCACACCTAAATCATACAATATTGCATGATCTAACATAAATTGGCATAGGTCTATAATATACATTAGCATTTTTCCATCTAACATATGACAGATCACTCATTGTCAATGTCTAATAATTTCATTTTAGATATCTAGATCGGTCGATATATATACATTAAATGAATTGATGTTCAACCCATGCTCATAATACCTCTCAAAACCTATGGATGACACAGATAATGTCTTCCCCTCATTAGAGGAATCTGAGATGTTTCATATCATAGGTGTGCCCACAATAATTAGGCCTAAAAATACAAGAACATCCTCCAACATGATACCCACCTTGATGGCATCCCCATCCACCACCCACTGGAAGGTATTAGTTACTCTTTCCATACACCTAAGAACATGTTCAATAACTCTTTACTAATTAGGATCCAATGCATCTTCATAATACGATCAAATCTAAGTGCAATCAAATACAATCAATTACCTACATGTAACTGATCTAGTAAATCCAATAACCATATAACATCTAAAATTATCTACAATCTTCAATGCCTCTATAAAATATCAAACAACAAAGCACAAACCATGGCTCTATCCTAAAACTGAAATAAACTAGTCATAAAAACAATTAAATAACAATTTATTTCAAATTACCAACTTCATCAATCATGTACCTAACTACATCACCCATGTTATATTTTTAAACTATATCAATGATGTATCTTACTACATCCACCATCCATAAATCTAGACTATATTCACCATGACCTATGATATCAACTTTTCCCTATACTACATCAGTCTGCATACACACCATCGGCCATATCCTCAAATTATGATATGCCATAGGACATGATTTTAATTACATCAACCATGCTCATTTCAAATGACATTAGCTAAAACATATGTCATCAATCATTTTACTATTTTTCAACTATATCGACCATGTTTCACGAGATCGACCAAACTTTGTCTAACTACATTGGCTAGCTTAGATGGTGTCAACCATTTGTAAATAACCTCAACTTCTAACTACATCTACATGTCTGATATCATTCATAATACGTAGTGATTTTTCATTAGGCCATTATTAATTCACTTGACCTACATGTCAAATTCTCATCACCTACTCTAAACCTAGGCTAGTTGGGTAAAATTCAATTACACAAATTATTTTTGGCACCTACATTTCTTAATCTTGTCCATTTTTACTTAAAATTCTAAAATTCAAAATTAGTACACATCATACCTATACCACACTGGCTTTTGTTGCCATAAATCCACTAACTCATACACCACCTCATGTGTGGGCCATCTTCTTTTGTTTCTCTATTTCAGCACTCTACCAGTCTAACATAGTCTACATATGAAAAAAAATAGATAAGTTGCTCATTTGTTTCCATAGCTAGTCTTGCTTGCATTCATTTGCTTTAACTTTCTTGTCAAAAGGATTGTTTATAACACTTTCATTATTTCAAATTATTTTTTCTTAATTAGAATTAATACACCAATTAATTCAAATTTTGATAAAACATATGTTAAATAGAGTTTCGGGCTTTATCAAGAATCACAAAAACATAAATGATGGAATAATCAAATCATTGAAAAAGATGAATGGTTGAATGTAGATGCAAATAAGTAAAGTAGAGAAACTATGGGGGGAACATGTGGAACTAGACCTCCAAAGGAAGAGACCAAGTGTGATGCTTAGAAGGAGCAAGAAAATAATGAAGGGAACATAGAAACTAAAGGGAATACATACACCAACTAGGAATTGGAAATTAGCTTAGAGTGGAAGAGAAAGGAGAATGAATAATCATCAAATGCACAATTGAAGAGAAATTATAACTAATTTATTGTAGGTTTAATGAACATCTATAGAGGAAACAATTATATTCACTATGGGAAGGATAGTCTTTATGAGGTGCTATGCAGAAATAAAGTGTTAGGTTAGGTTTAAGGGTGGTTAGTATAGACAGTCCAAGGATAGTTCAATCAATCCAAGGGGACTCATCCCCTATGTCTACTTTAATATAGGGATTAATAGACCAAAAGTATTTAAGGAGTTAATGGTAACTGAGAAGTGGTTTGAATAAGTTATAGGATTTTTAGAAAGACATAAAAAGGAAGTTGAAGGTGAGGTCAACGCATCAATTGATCATTGTATACTTAATATATTGACTAACATCACAACTAGTTTTCATAGATCAATTCAAAAATTCCCTAAATCAATTGTAAGTAATATGTTTTCTGGAACTATGTCACTTCTTATGGGAGCAATTATCATGTTTGCCATATGATGGGTATATTGACCCTCAGCAATATTTTTTATCCTATGAAATGAAGTGGCAGGCTAAAGGTGTCACTATAGATGTGGATAAGAGGTGTGTTATTATAGGATCCTCAAATGGTAGAGATCTAGAATTCATATCCCAGAATAACGATGCTAACTTGATATTAATTGACATCAAAAAAAATGGTAGGAAGTCAAAATGAAGAAGTGTTCTAACTAGACTATCAAAGATTTGAAATAAATTAGATAAAAGATAGGAGGATCCATATGGCAATATGATTGTTGACTCTCTAATGTTATAAATAAAGTGAATTTTTAGTTTCAAGAGGATGATAATGTTGCATGGTTTGTTGAGGGACTGAGCAATAAGATTCTCTTCGCTTTATCTCAAACTTAGTTCCCCACTAAATTCGATGCTAGGGCAGCTATGATTAGGGTGAATTTCATGAATGGGGAAAGCTCTCACGTAATGGATCCCGATCTTCTGTAAAGCCAATTTTTTTCCATTCCCCCAAACTGGAGCAAAAAGGGTTGAGGAAATAGGGAAAGTTTTTAGGAATCTCTTGTGTTTGGCAAGTATCAAGTCTATAGTAGTGGTCAATGTTCATTGTGAGCCTAGTGTTTTTTGTTTGCAGGTGGGGAAGAATGGGTGTCGAGGGAGGAAAATCTTTTTTGAGTGGTGCAAGAGCAAGCATGATCGAGATACATATTGAGAGTGATGTGGAGTGACAAGGAGAGAAATGTTTGATAGATGGGTCTACTCTTCTCATGGAGTAAGGTCCCCTACCTAGTCAATATAATTGAAACAATCTCTTTATACCCATGTCAGTATTCCAAGTGTACTCTCATGGATTTTATCCTAGATACTCCTTAAATCCATACAATTGTGTTTCATTGTGGACTTGGATTTAAATATCTAGTTACAACCTTAGGGTTTGGATACATGGTTATAACCTCATGAAGAGAATGGTGGATATATTCTGAAGGGGAGATACATAGAGTTTCTTCCTAGCTGAATGTAATGTAAGGAATATTATACCAAAAATGACTACTGCCTTAACAATCCAAAAAATGGGAGAAAACATAGAGAATGCTACTATTATGGTGAGGGGTGAGGTGTGATGTAAGTTGAGGCTAATAATTAAAGGGAGAAGAATCAAAACTGAAGATAGATGCAAACAAAATGTATCATTTCACTATCATTTCAAGAAGATGAAAGCCCCTTGGTGCACTATAGAGATTGTGATTCTCTAAACTTGATAGAATCCCCCTAGAACAAAAGACAAGAAGATAAAGCTAAAGTGATTACAACCCTTCACCAGGCCCATCACTCGGCATAATATTTGATTGCGAGGAGTAAAAGGTGATAGTGAAGAAATTGAACCTGGAATAATAATTTTGAAGGTGCAAGTAGAAAGTCATATTCATAACTTTTGGATGGGTGAGGGTAGATACAGTCCATCAAAGATTGTCCCTCAAATTACATAACTACTTTTGAGATGATGAGTAGTAAAGAAAATTGGAGTTACAGTTTGAAAAACCACGGTAGTAATGTTGAACTTTAGTGTCGAGAAATATATTTTCTAGTCATCTGACTCATAATTCTTTATTTTTTGAAACATCAATTTTATTTGTTTAAATACTTGAAAATTTTAAATAACGAATTGTAAATGCTAACAAAATATATTACTGTTTATTAAGCTCCCAACATGGAAATTACATGGACATTGACACACCTGAATATAGGGTATACCGTTATTGGTATCTCTTTCTTGAGAGAGAAAAATATTGATTTTATTTCATTTTATTTATATATGTTAATAGTTAATTTTATTTCTAAGCTAGAAATTACATGAAAGGTGTAATACAAAAACCAAAAATTAAAAAAGTTGTGTTTCTAATTGATTAAAAGAGAAAGGAATCGAAAGACGAACAAGGGTTTGTAGAAAGTTGTTCGCCATTTTATACAACAAAAATATAACATAAAGAATAGATATCAATTATCCATGACAAAGATATATTCTTGTGTATTCACTTTCTCTACGCAATTTACTCACAATAAAATCTAAAAGAGACATACTTGAAAATATTTAATAACATTCTATACAACATAATCAATACACTACATTTGACACATCTGATTATTGCTTAAATATTGGAAACTAATGTTTCATTCTAAATTATATGATAAAGATAAATAAATAATGCCAAATATGCATATATTCTTCCTTCACATTATATTTTTGTTTTATTGTTTAATATTAAAATCTAAAGCGCACATGAAACAATCAAATATAGTCCCAAGGTAAATAGAGTCACAAATTACCTAAGAATTGATACTAAGACCATAGAGTGAAATTTTATTCCTTCAAATCAATAAGAATCATACATATTTATATATTTTTCATAACTCCTAAAAGTGACACGTACTCATGCCTCAACATGACATTTATTCTATGAATAATATATGAAGGCTATTAGCAATATTCCTTTATGTGGGAAATTTAACTTACATAATCAAATCATATTTTTTGCAGTGTTAATTTTATCTAATTATTATTTTGGGTTTGTTAGATTTTTATAAATCAATCTACACATCATTGAAAGGCATGGGGTAGGTGTTTCCATTCGTCTCATATCATGATGAATAGTCACAAATGGATTAGCCACAACTATATTCCCCTCTCTCCCTGATGTTGGTGCCAACATTTCTTCTTTGACCGTGCACATCACCACTATCCATCCTAAAAGAAACTGAGTTTGGTGTTGTAAAATCCTCTATTTTTGGTACACAATTTATAATATGTTATTAAAGGTGTTATATAATGGCTTTCATAGACTCATTTTTATCCATATTTTCCTCCATTAACAACATCTCCCCTACCATTTTTTTCCTTTCCTTAAATTATCCTTACGAATCTACCTCAGCCCATCTGTCTAAGCATAGGAAAATCAAAATCTACATTCTTAATATCACAATCCAATTGTTGCCTTCAAACACTTCTAGAACCCTAATAGGGATGATTATATACTACAACTGTAAATACTGAAGAATTTAATTTCTAAGCGATCAACTCAGAGTTTTAAATATTAGTATAAACATTAGGGTATATAAGGAAAAATCAAAAACCTCCCCTACCTCTCTAGTTTATAGATAAAAATTTATTTCTCAACATGCCTCATAGGATTGATTGAATAACAGCTATGTAGATCAACCAAATTTATATCCCTGACATACAATGTTGCAAATAAAACTTGATCCTAAAGTTTTGTAATGTAGCCAAATTTAATTCAATCTAAAATATTTAGAATAACAATTTTTTTTGAAATATTGATTTTGATAAATATGTCTAGACACAATTGGATTTGATAGAAATGAATGGTACCCAACTGAGTTATTTTGATGCCTAGTCCAAAATATAAGAAACAAAAAAACTGATAAAATGATAACCAACCTTTTCAAATACAAGACCCAAATGTCTAATAAAAACCACAAATCAAATGCAAAGATGGAAAATTTCAAAATTATTATTATTTCAGAATCCTTACCAAAAGAATCTTGAAAAATCCTAATTTTTGTATGATAAATTTAATATAAAAATTGTATGTAAAAATCATTATTTGACCATAATGAAATAAAATGGACTCATTTTAAATGTCACATAATACTTATGATGGGTCATGGCCTTCTCCCAAAGAGTTGTCTATTTATGCCTCCAAATTTATCCCTTCATTTTTTCAACCCAATTTTGTATGTATTAGCTTATATATGTTTAGTCAAAATGAGATTATAATATAAATTAAACTTTACAACTGAAATAACTTCTTTTGTTACATGTTGATATAGTAAAGTTCAAATGCCTTAAATATCAAACTTATTCATTTTTATATATACACCCTCTTCCATAGGATAAAAATAGACCAAAACTAACAACATAAACCTTATAAATAATAGAGATTAACCCTGATGATGTGAGAAACTAGGGATGAGTGACTTACAACATTTTTATCATTCTTTTTAGCCATCCATTCACTCACATTTTCCACAAAATAATAAAACATACATTATACATAGCATAAAAAATCATAATCATATGTGCTAGAAATAAAATACATCAATAGATAGCATCCATGAGTCATACTAAAACACACACATACATATGACACAAAAACATTATATACATCATACATAATACAAAAATAGATATAAGACTGACATACATCATGAGGACATGCTACACTACCCATAAATCCTTGAGACTACCCTCTCTATTCAATCCACTGTAGGTACTGCATTGTGATAACATACCATCCACCTAACCCTATAGATTGGCCATTTAGGCCTATAATCGTGAAACCTATCTAGTTATAACCAAATGAGTGGTTGTCTCCTAAGATAATGCCCACAAATCTCCTTTGCCATTTCCTAGTGGTGCTACATTGTGAGATCCATCTAATAATCTCCATATCTCTTAGGAACCCTCACCAACCAACCTAAACAACTCAACATAACTCTAGGCTAAGGCACCAATGTATCAATCAATGATGAAGTATCATTTTGTGGTAGAACATCATCCAAAATGTCATGGTGGGTTGTCTCCAACAAGGTTCTTATTGTAACACAAAATTACACCCTTGCGGGAGAGTGTTTCAAGATCTTTCACTCATAGCTACAAAATGGGAACACCTTCAGGCTGTGGGTATCCTGTGATGAAGGTGAACCTTTGGGTTATGGGCTAGCTCCCTAGTTGTATCAATTAGGCTCTTAGTAAACTACTCTAATCTACTCATTGTCAAATAAAAGGGTTATAAAAAGGATAAAGGGATAACTAAAAATAAAAAAGGATGATACACCAAGATTTCACACTGTAAATCACTTGAAACCCACACTAAGGAAGCTCAAAGACAAACCTCAATCACACAACCTCTCAAACATGCCATTTTTGCATCAATATTTCTAAGATTGGGCCCATTGGGTAAGAGATGAAGTATGGAGGACTATAAAACTCACACAATACATTAACACAAGTTTTAGACCTACAAAAATGGTGGAAAATGTGAAAAAGGCAATAAAAATGGACAATTACCAAGGAAAGATAACCTTTCACAAAGTGAACATGCATAAAAACATTAGATCACTAGTCACAAGTAAAGAGGTAGGCAAAAAATAAGTTGTTTTATTTCTTCAAGAGGCTATTCTTACAAAAATGGGTAGGGCTATGCCATACCTAAAGGAGGAGCCTCCTTTTACGATGGAGTGAAAAAGGGATATATAAGAGAAAAGGGGAGGGAGAGGAGAAGATATTTTGAGGAAGATGACATCATGATCCACTAAATTATTAAAATATCTCAAAATATCTAGGAGCTTCATTAAATATTCCAACTTGATTTTACACTTCCAAAAAATTCTCCACTCACTTCTACGCCACATCTCCAGTTGGCTTCTAGGAGCCTCTAGCAACTTTGTGAAGGCTTATCAAATCAATACACCATTGCAGTTGCAATATTGACCAATTTTAATTATACATTTCTCTAATTTGAAATTAATATAATTACAATTTCAAAATAACCCCTCTGACCTATCCTCTAAGTGTCTGCTGGTGAAAAGTTTGGTTGAGTGATAAATATTCTCAGAAGGGTCACTTCGCACCATCTTAACTTTCTACTAGAAACTCACATAGATGCAAAACTAAGTGCATTACCTTATTATCACATCAGATTATAATCATTCAATTTTTCATGAAATTTGGACTTCATTTGAATATGCAAAAGTGGGAATGAAAAGTGCTCAGTGGGCAGATTTAGCAACTAGAAACATAGAAAAATGACTAAGTAAAAATCAGCTCAGAAGCCAATTTTTAACCCTGTGTATTTTTCATGCAATATCTAATATGTGTGCACTATCTTTTCCATTTCATTCTAATGAAATTTTTCTACCACCATGAAAAATATTTGAATTCTTTTACTATTGATAAAATTATCTTGAAATGTGTGCACTGGCTAGATCTAAAAACTAGAAACACAGGAAATTGATTAAGAAAAAATGAGTCCAAAAGCCAATTTTTAACCTTACTTATTTGACATGTGGAAGCAAATTTTAAGTTCATTATTTTGAACTTCATATTCTTCCCACATTTTTATACCACCATGTGAAATTTCAAGGTTATTGTATGATCCAAAACTCGAAAGCTTTGGTTGAAAGATAATTCAAGAAACAAGAACAAAACAATTCAAATAATGATATCTCTGAGAAGAGATGTTTTATTGATCAAATTTGTAGACCCAAACATATGCTTATCTCTGAGAAGAGATGTCTCATTTCTATTTCAGGTTACATCTTAATTTATATATGTTTTGAAGGTGGGGGGAGGATGTGGAAGGTCACCAATCTCAAGGGAGATGGAGTGGTTCGACTTCCACGATTTACAACAATATAGAATTCAAGGAATTAGTTATTTTAGAAACTTACCATTTTTAGACTACACTACTAAAATTAAAATTTAGGGAAATTCTATTGGGTTTTTGATGTTTAAACTTCATTGAGCAAAGATCAATTCCATATCATTATGTTACCCTCATTATTAGCTTTCCAACAGTTCAAATGATGAGTCAATTGGAGCTATGGTGCAAAATTTATGGCTCCAAAAAGTTTCGTCATCAATTGGGGTGGACCCATCACACGAATTGTTGCTTGAATTGTTTCCAGGATCATTCCTCCCTCCTTGAGAAGAAATGGTCCCCATTACATCAAGATTTGTCATCAAGTGTGTCAATTGTATTTTGGTTTTATTCATGATGCATACTTGAAATGGACTATGATTTATGGAACTGTGCATGGCTTGATTGTTCACCATTTCTATCTAACCATCAGTCTATGGATGGAAGGCCATGAAATTATTTAGCTTGATATCTATTTTCTTCTATTGTTCTGTTATTTATGTATGAAGGGTTGCAACATCGACCCTTTTAGATTCTTATGGCTTGACCACCATGAGAACAAATTTCTTAGCACTAATCAGAGAGACAGATGTAGAAGGTGGTACCTCTGGTACCTTGTAGTGTCATGTTCCAAGAGTGAGAGTGATCCTTCAAGTTCTTGATTCATAGATGCCATGTCGATTATATATGAATGGCTAACCAAAGAGTATATCACAAACATCTAGATTGACCACATCACATATGACCTCATCTTGGAAAAGTTTTATTGCATATGAGAGAAGACATTGATGGGTGACACAGAGGTTTGTCCCTAGACTCAACCATCCAATACTATATGGCTTTGGGTGAGGCTTCATGGATAGATTTAGTTTTTTCACAACATTAGCAAAGATTAAAGTCTTTTGACTTCCACTATCAAGAATGAAATGCAGAGGCTTACCTTTCACCCATAACTCAGTGTGAAACAACCTTTCGTTTTCATCTAGCCTCTCCTCATGGTTCTATAATGGAGTAACAATGGCTTCAGGCTTAGCATCTATAATCTCTTCTTCAACCTCTTCAACTGCAGGGTTTGTATGAGGTAGTGCAAAATATGTTGAGGATTGTGACTCAGAAAGTAGGGACTTGATGGCTTGATATTCTTCTTTGGAGTGAGTTCTAGATTAGTGATAATCACACCACTTACTAGTCTTTCCTTCCTTTTGCTTCCAATTTTGGCCTCATCTTTGACCTTCTTTATCACTTTTCCATTTTGAAGGATGATTCTTCATATTCATTCTTCCATGCTTCTGCTCAATCTTCACTGTAAACTTGTACGCCTCACTGATGGTTTCTAAATTGAAGAGTTTCATTTCTCCCCATATGTACCATTGTAGTCTGCCATGATATTTGAGAACCTTGTTTTTTTCACTTTATTAGATGCCCAATCTCACAAATAGAGAATGAAAAATGTCAGTGTAATTTTGAACAGACTATTCCTTACCTTGGTGAAGTTGTTGCCACTCTATATACAAATCATCATATGCTCCAATGGGGTAGTATTCTTCCTTTATAGCTTCTATGAAATCATCCCATGTAGGTTCCATCTCAAGGCCAATATCATCTGCACTGACTCTCTTTTTGTACACTTCCCACCAATTTTTGATAGGCAATGATGCTTTAAGAAGAGCAAAAGTAATCTTCTCTTTATCGGTGAATTTATTTTAAAATAATAATATGACAATTGATCCAACCAATTTTATACTACATCAGCATTGATTTTGCCTTCAAATGTATGGATATAAAAATTCACCTAAACCTTGAAGGGTGTTGCGGCACTGAAAGGATGTGGGGGTGCAGATGAGGAGCTAGAATTTCCTATCTAGATTTGTTGGAGAATTTGAGCAAATTGTTGTAGCATTTGTGCTTGCTACTATTGGAGGGCTTCATTTACCATTTCCCTGAAAGGATCGAATGTCTCGGTGTTGTCCACCATTTGAAGTCATTTGGAGTGAATAGGTGGATAGTCTGTTGGTTCTATTTTCCAACCAAGATTCTTGTAATTTGACCTCATCCTTGGGATCATACAATATAAATAAAATCCATTATGATACCATTGATCCAAAACTCAAAATCTTTGGTTGAAAGATAATTCAAGAAACAAGAATAAAACAATTCAAATAATGCTATCTCTGAGAAGAGATGTTTTATTGATCAAATTTACAAACACAAACATATGCTTATCTCTGAGAAGAGATGTCTGATTTCCATTTCAAGTTACATCTTAATTTATACATGTTTTAAAGGTGGGAGGAGGATGTGTAAGGTCACCAATCTCAAGGGAGGTCGAGTCGTTCAACTTCTAGGATTTACAACAATACAGAATTTGAAGAATTACTATTTTTAAAAACTTACTATATTTAGACTGCACTACTAAAATTGAAATTTAGGGCACTTCTATTGGGTTTTCTAGGGTAAAACTTCATTATGATAATATCAATGCCATCTCATGATGTTCCCCTCATTATTAACTTTCCAATGGTTCAAACGGCGAGTCAATTGGAGCTACGGTGCAAAAGTTATGGCTCCCAAAAGTTTCATCATCAATTGGGGTGGACCCATCACCCGAATTGTTGCCTGAATTGTTACCCGGAGCATTCCTCCCTCCTTGAGAAGAAATGGTCCTCATTACATCAATATTTGTCATCAAGTGTGGAAATTGTATTTTGATTTGATTTGTGATGCATACTTGAAATGGACTGTGCTTTATGGAACTGTGCAGGGCTCGATTGTTCACCACTTCTGTCTAACCATCATTCTATGGATGGAAGGCCATGACATTCTTCAACTTGGTATCTATTTTCTTCTATTTTTGTGTTGTTTGTGTATGAAGGGCTGCAACATCGACCCTTTTAGATTCTTGTGGCTTGATCACCATGAGAACAAATTTCTTAGCATTAATTAGAGAGACAGATGTAGAAGGTGGTACCTCTAATACCCTTTAGCATCGTGTTCCAAGAGTGAGAGTGATCCTTCAAGCTCTTGATTCATAGATGCCATGTCGATCATACATGAATGGTTGACCAAAGAGTATATCACAAACATCTAGATTGACCACATCACATAGGACCTCATCTTGGAAAGGTTTTATTGCATATGAGAGAAGACATTGGTGGGTGACACAAAGGTTTCTCCCTGGACTCAACCATCCTATACTATATGGCTTTGGGTGAGGCTTCATGGATAGATTTAGGATTTTCACAAAATTAGTAGAGATTAAATTCTTTTGACTTCCACTATCAAGAATGAAATGCAGAGGCTTACATTTCACCCATAACTTAGATTGAAACAACATTTCCTTGTCATCTAATCTCTCCTCATGGTTTTGTGATGAAGTAATAATGGCATTTGGCTCAGAATCTATAATCTCTTATTCAACCTCTTCAACTGTAGGGTCTGTATGAGGCAGAGTAGTAGATGTTGAGGTTTGTGACTCAGAAAGTAGGGACTTGATGGCTCGACATTCTTCTTTGGAGTGAGTTCTAAATTTGTGATAATCACACCACTTCCTAGTATTTCCTTCCTTTTTCTTCCAATTTTGGCCTCGTATTTGACCTTCTTTATCACTTTTCCTTTTTGAAGTCTAATTCTTCCTATTCAATCTTCCATGCTTCTACTCAATCTTCACTGTGAACTTGTATGCCTCACTGATGGTTTCCAAATTGAAGATTTCCATTTCTCGCCATATGTACCATTGTATTCTACCACGATATTTGAGAACCTTGTGTTTCTCACTTTCTTGGATGCCTAATCTCATAGATAGAGAATGAAAAATGTCAGTGTAATCTTGAATAGATTGTTCCTTACCTTGGCAAAGTTGTTGCCACTCTATATACAGATTGCCATATGCTCCAATGGGGTAGTATTACTCCTTTACAACTTCTATGAAATTATCTGATGTAGGTTCCATCTCAAAGCCAATATCATCTGCACTAAATCTCTTTTCGTACATTTCCCACCAATTTTTGACAGGCAATGATGCTTTCAGAAGAGCAAAAGTAATCTTCTCTTTATCAGTGAATTTATTTATATAAAAATAAGATGACAATTGATCCAACCAATTTTCTACTGCATCAACATTTATTTTTCCTTCAAATGTAGGGATATCAAAATTCACCTAAACCTTGAAGGGTGTTGGGGCACTGAAAGGATGTGGGTGTGTAGATGAGGAGCTAGGATTTCTCATCAAGATTTGTTGGAGAATTTGAGTGAATTGTTGTAGCATCTATGATTACTACTATTGGAGGGCTTCATTCACCATTTCCTTGAAAGGATCAAATGTCTCGGTGTTGTCTACCATTTGAAGTCATTTGGAGCGAATAGGTAGATAGTCTGCTAATTCTATTTTCCACCCAAGACCTCATCCTTGGGATCATACACTCTAAAGACAAACTACTCTGATACCACTGATCCAAAAATCAAAAGCTTTGGTTGAAAGATAATTCAAGAAACAAGAACAAAACAATTCAAATAATGCTATCTCTGAGAAGAGATGTTTTATTGATCAAATTTGCAGACCCAAACATATGCTTATCTTTGAGAAGAGATGTCTAATTTCCATTTTAGGTTACATCTTAATTTATACATGTTTTAAAGGTGGGAGGAGGATGTGCAAGGTCACCAATCTCGAGGGAGATCAAGTGGTTTGACTTCCATGATTTACAACAATACAAAATTCAAGGAATTACTTATTTTAAAAACTTACCATTTTTAGACTACACTACTAAAATTGAAATTTAGGGAACTTCTATTGGGTTTTTGATGTTCAAACTTCGTTGAGCAATGATCAATGTCATCTCACTATGTTACCCTCATTATTATCTTTCCAACGGTTCAAATGATGAGTCAATTGGAGCTATGGTGCAAAATTTATGGCTCTCAAAAGTTTCATCATCAATTAGGGTGGACCCATCACCCAAATTGCTGCCTAAATTATTGCCCAAATCATTCCTCCCTCCTTGAAAATCAATGGTCCCCATTACATCAAGATTTTTCATCAAGTGTGGAAATTGTATTTTTATTTGATTCGTGATGCATACTTGAAATGGACTGTGCTTTATGGAACTGTGCAGGGCTCGATTGTTCACCATTTCTGTCTGACCATCATTCTATGGATGGAAGGCCATGAAATTCTTTAGCTTGGTATCTATTTTCTTCTATTTTTGTGTTGTTTGTGTATGAAGGGCTGCAACATCGACCCTTTTAGATTCTTGTGGCTTGGTCACCATGAGAACAAATTTCTTAGCATTAATTAGAGAGACAGATGTAGAAGGTGGTACCTCTAATACCCTTTAGCATTGTGTTCCAAGAGTGAGAGTGATCCTTCAAGCTCTTGATTCATAGATGCCATGTTGATTATACATGAATGGCTGACTAAAGAGTATATCACAAACATCTAGATTGACCACATCACATAGGACCTCATCTTGGAAAGGTTTTATTGCCTATGAGAGAAGACATTGGTGGGTGACACAGAGGTTTCTCCCTGGACTCAACCATCCTATACTATATGGCTTTGGGTGAGGCTTCATGGATAGATTTAGGATTTTCACAAAATTAATAGAGATTAAATTCTTTTGACTTCCACTATCAAGAATGAAATGCAGAGGCTTAGATTTTACCCATAACTTAGATTGAAACAACATTTCCTTGTCATCTAATCTCTCCTCATGGTTTTGTGATTAAGCAATAATGGCATTTGGCTCAGCATCTATAATCTCTTATTCAACCTCTTCAACTGTAGGGTCTGTATGAGGCAGAGTAGTAGATGTTGAGGATTGTGACTCAGAAAGTAGGGACTTGATGGCTCGACATTCTTCTTTGGAGTGAGTTCTAAATTTGTGATAATCACACCACTTCCTAGTATTTCCTTCCTTTTTCTTCCAATTTTGGCCTCGTATTTGACCTTCTTTATCACTTTTCCTTTTTGAAGTCTAATTCTTCGTATTCAATCTTCCATGCTTCTATTCAATCTTCACTTTGAACTTGTATGCCTCACTGATGGTTTCCAAATTGAAGATTTCCATTTCTTCCCATATGTACCATTGTAGTCTACCACGATATTTGAGAACCTTGTGTTTCTCACTTTCTTGGATGCCTAATCTCATAGATAGAGAATGAAAAATGTCAGTGTAATCTTGAATAGATTGTTCCTTACCTTGGCAAAGTTGTTGCCACTCTATATACAGATTGCCATATGCTCCAATGGGGTAGTATTATTCCTTTACAGCTTCTATGAAATTATCCCATGTAGGTTCCATCTCAAAGCCAATATCATCTGCACTGAATCTCTTTTTGTACATTTCCCACCAATTTTTGACAGGCAATGATGCTTTCAGAAGAGCAAAAGTAATATTCTCTTTATCAGTGAATTTATTTATATAAAAATAAGATGACAATTGATCCAACCAATTTTCTACTGCATCAACATTTATTTTTCCTTCAAATGTAGGGATATCAAAATTCACCAAAACCTTGAAGGGTGTTGGGGCACTGAAAGGATGTGGGGGTGCAGATGAGGAGCTAGGATTTCTCATCAAGATATGTTGGAGAATTTGAGTGAATTGTTGTAGCATCTATGATTACTACTATTGGAGGGCTTCATTCACCATTTCCTTGAAAGGATCAAATGTCTCGGTGTTGTCTACCATTTGAAGTCATTTGGAGCGAATAGGTAGATAGTCTGCTAATTCTATTTTCCACCCAAGACCTCATCCTTGGGATCATACACTCTAAAGACAAACTACTCTGATACCACTGATCCAAAACTCGAAAGCTTTGGTTGAAAAGATAATTCAAGAAACAAGAACAAAACAATTCAAATAATGCTATCTCTGAGAAGAGATGTTTTATTGATCAAATTTGCAAACCCAAACATATGCTTATCTCTGAGAAGAGATGTATAATTTCCATTTTAGGTTACATCTTAATTTATACATGTTTTAAAGGTGGGAGGAGGATGTGCAAGGTCACCAATCTCGAGGGAGATCGAGTGGTTTGACTTCCATGATTTACAACAATACAAAATTCAAGGAATTACTTATTTTAGAAACTTACCATTTTTAGGCTACACTACTAAAATTGAAATTTAGGGAAGTTCTATTGGGTTTTTGATGTTCAAACTTCATTGAGCAAAGATCAATGCCATCTCACTATGTTACCCTCATTATTAGCTTTCCAACGATTCTAATGATGAGTCAATTGGAGCTACGGTGCAAAATTTATGGCTCTCAAAAGTTTCATCATCAATTAGGGTGGACCCATCACCCAAATTGTTGCCTGAATTATTGCCCAAATCATTCCTCCCTCCTTGAAAAGCAATGGTCCCCATTACATCAAAATTTGTCATCAAGTGTGGCAATTGTATTTTTATTTGATTCATGATGCATACTTGAAATGGACTGTGCTTTATGGAACTGTGCAGGGCTCGATTGTTCACCATTTCTGTCTGAACATCATTCTATGGATGGAAGGCCATGAAATTATTTAGCTTGGTATCTATTTTCTTCTATTTTTGTGTTGTTTGTGTATGAAGGACTGCAACATCGACCCTTTTAGATTCTTGTGGCTTGATCACCATGAGAACAAATTTCTTAGCATTAATTAGAGAGACAGATGTAGAAGGTGGTACCTCTAATACCCTTTAGCATCGTGTTTCAAGAGTGAGAGTGAAAATTTGAGTTTTTTATTCATAGATGCCATGTCGATCATACATGAATGGCTAACTAAAGAGTATATCACAAACATCTAGATTGACCACATCACATAGGACCTCATCTTGGAAAAGTTTTATTGCATATGAGAAGACATTGGTGGGTGACACGGAGGTTTCTCCCTAGACTCAACCATCCAATACTATATGGCTTTAGGTGAGGCTTCATGGATAGATTTAGGATTTTCACAACATTAGCAGAAATTAAATTCTTTTGACTTCCACTATCAGGAATGAAATGCAGAGACTTACCTTTCACCCATAACTTAGAGTGAAACAACGTTTCCTTGTCATCTAGCCTCTCCTCATGGTTTTGTGATGAAGAAACAATGGCTTCAGGCTCAGCATCTATAATCTCTTCTTCAACCTCTTCAACTACAGGGTCTGTATGAGTTAGAGTAGTAGATGTTGAGGATTGTGACTCAAAAAGTAGGGACTTGATGGCTCGACATTCTTCTTTGGAGTGAGTTCTAGATTTGTGATAATCACACTTCCTAGTCTTTCCTTCCTTTTGCTTCCAATTTTGGCCTCGTGTTTGAGCTTCTTTATCACTTTTCCATTTTGAAGGATGATTCTTCATATTCATTCTTCCATGCTTTTGCTCAATCTTCACTGCGAACTTGTATGCCTCATCGATGGTTTCCAAATTGAAAAGTTCCATTTCTCCCCGTATGTACCATTGTAGTCCACCATGATATTTGAGAACCTTATGTTTCTCACTTTCTTGGATGCCCAATCTCATAGATAGAGAATAAAAAATATCAGTGTAATCTTGAACAGACTATTCCTTACCTTGGCAAAGTTGTTTCCACTCTATAAAGAGATCATCATATGCTCCAATGGGGTAGTATTCTTCTTTTACAGGTTCTATGAAATCATCCCATGTAGGTTCCATCTCAAGGTCAATATCATCTGCACTGAATCTATTTTTGTACACTTCCCACCAATTTTTTATAGGCAATGATGCTTTCAAAAGAGCAAAAGCAATCTTCTCTTTATTGGTGAATTTATTTATAGAAAAATAAGATGACAATTGATGCAACCAAGTTTCTACTACATCAGCATTGATTTTGCCTTCAAATGTAGGGATATCAAAATTCACCTGAACCTTGAAGGGTGTTGGGGCACTGAAAGGATGTG
The DNA here is from genome assembly GCA_037957365.1 of Torreya grandis. Classification (NCBI taxonomy): domain Eukaryota; kingdom Viridiplantae; phylum Streptophyta; class Pinopsida; order Cupressales; family Taxaceae; genus Torreya; species Torreya grandis. The sequence goes on along the minus strand of JARHVA010001226.1, from coordinate 79,876 downwards.
GGGGTGCAGATGAGGAGCTAAAATTTCCCATCAAGATTTGTTGGAGAATTTGAGTGAATTGTTGTATCATCATATGCTTGCTATTGTTGTAGGGCTACATTCACCATTTCCTTGAAAGGACTAGATGTCTCAATGTTATCTGCCATTTGAAGTCATTTGGAGTGAATAGGTGGATAGTCTGTTGGTTCTATTGTCCACCCAAGCTTCCTGTAATCTAACCTCATCCTTGGGATCATACACTCTAAAGACAAACTGATCTAATACCACTTATCCAAAACTTGAAAGCTTTAGTTGAAAAATAATTCAACAAATAAGAACAAAACAATTCAAATTATGCTATCTCTGAGAAGAGATGTTTTATTGATCAAATTTGCAGATGCAAACATATGCTTATCTCTGAGAAGAGATGTCTGATTTCCATTTCACATTACATATTAATTTATACATGTTTTTAAGGTGGGAGGAGGATGTGGAAGGTCACCAATCTCAAGGGAGATCAAGTGGTTCGACTTCCACGATTTACAACAATATAGAATTCGAGGAATTTTTTTTTTAAAAACTTACTATTTTTAGACTGCACTACTAAAATTGAAATTTAGGGAACTTTCATTGGGTTTTCAGGTTTCAAACTTCATCGATCAAATCTCAATGCCATCTCACGATGTTCCCCTCATTATTAGCTTTCCAACGGTTCAAATGACAAGTCAATTGGAGCTACGGTGCAAAAGTTGTGGCTCCCAGAAGTTCTGTCATCAATTAGGGTGGACCCATCACCCGAATTGTTGCCTGAATTGTTTCCCAGATCATTGCACTTGATTTGATCCTATGAAATGGTGTTTGAAAATTGTTGCACATGCTGATTTGACACCTAGAAACACCAAAAAAATTATGTACTTAGCAATTTTCATGGATGTGTATCTTTCAAGTGAAGAATGATTTTTTGTGACCACCTTCATCATTATACTCTCATAATATTTGCCTACCTTCATACAAGTTTTGGAGAGAAAGTAGTATGATAAATCCCTACAAAATTGCCCATAAAAAATGTTGTCTAGGCTGATTTGGCACTGAGAGATCACAAAAATCTAAGTAAAAAATCAGCTCAGAAGCCAATTTTCATAGCTACCACTTTGGCACTTGAGAGTGACTTATCTGCATTTTTATTTACATACACATTATTCCCACATTTTTCTACCACCATGTGAGATTTTAAGGTGATTAGACATGATTTATCCCTGCAAAATTACTCCTAAAAAGTGTTATGCACGTTGATTTAGCACTGAGAGCTCTACACCCAAAAACTTGAAAATTTGAACCTCTCCACATTTTAATTCAAAACGTTGATTGATGAAGGTGTATAAAGGTCATATAAAATAAAAATTGTCAATTAATAGTTTGGGAGAATGACATAGTTCATCTACATAAAAATTTTGTATGTAGGCCAATTTTGGCCAATAGTTCCCCGTTGGGCCTCTTATGCCATAGCATCTATAAAGATAAAACCAAAATAAAATCATCTCATATATAATCCAATAACCTCATACATATATCTAACATATAAATCTATATATCCAAGAAATAAATCAACACAAACACATTTAACTTACCCATAGTAGAACCATTGGATTGACTGTATAACACCTCCAAGGTATCCTCCCTCTGTAGAGGTGAAAATCCTTTATAATTCCCTGGCTAGATGACACACACATGTCATGATATACTATATATCTAACACACTATCATCTAGGTCAGAGTTGTTTGAGTTATAGGATCTATATGTTGTAATTATAACTTTAATTTTGGCTATGGTTGTGGCAATGACTAAGCCTATCTCTATCATGCCTACATAGTTGTATCAATGTTGATGGTTGTGCATGTACTTATTGTTGTTGTTGAGAAACTATCACTATTCCTCCTCCTTTTATAGTGTGATCTACTCACTATCATCTTGCCACCCTAGGATGATGAGGCCATATAACCAGTACCTCAGCAAGTACCCCTTCCCCTCTCCCACAATGTTTCTCCATCACATGACAAGCCCAATAGGTTTGAATCATAAGAGGATTTATTAGGTATGGGAATCCAAATTGACTTGGTATATGATAATGTGGATGTGGCTTTATCCACCATGGATAGCATCCAATGATCCTAACTCATACATGTGTATGCATAGTGGATGGGCATGATGGTCAGGAATCCACAATGCCCACATATGACTACCAAATGATGTACCCACATTGCATTATCTGTAATGCCAACACATGGGCAATAGGCTACATAGTGTGATCATGTGACCATATTTACATTCATTTGAGGGAAACATCCATAGCTAGGGCAACCTTGTCAGTCGATACATAGGTAAGTGCAATTAGATCCATCTCCCCAAAAGAATGCCAGGCCCTATAGTCTATTGGTCTCTTGATAATATACTATACAAATCATGCACTAACTTCACATAAATAACCACACCTAAATCAAACAATATTCCATTATCTAACATAGATTGGCATAGGTCTATAATATACAATAACATTTTTCCATCTAACATATGACAGATCACTCAAGTTGTCATAAGTCTAATAATTTCATTTTGGATATCTGGATTGGTTGATATATATACATTAAATGAATTGATGTTCAACCCATGCTCATAATACCTCTCAAAACCTATGGATGACACATATAATGTCTTCCCCTCATTAGAGGAATCCGGGATGTTTCATATCATAAGTGTAACAATTAGGCCTAAAAGTGCATGGACATCCTCCAACATGATACCAACCTTGATGACATACACATCCTACCACCCACTGGAAGGTATTAGGTATGCCCTCCATGCTCCTAAGAACATCGTCAATAACTCTTCACTAATTAGGATCCGATGCATCTTCATAATACAGTCGAATCCAAGTGCAATTAAATACACTCAATTACCTACATGTAATTGCTCTAGTAAATCCAATAACCATATAACATCCAATAGTCTCCACAATCTTCGATGCCTCTACAAAATATCAAACAATAGAGCACAAACCATGGCTTTATCCTAAAAGTGAAATAAACAAGACATAAAAATAATTAAAAAACATTTTATTAAAAATTACCAACTTCATAAGACATGTACCTAACTACATCACTATGTTGTATTTTTAAAATATATCGATGATGTATCTTACTACATCCACCATCTATAAATTTGGACTATATTGGCCATGACCTATGATATCAGATTTTTCATATACTACATCAGTCTGCATGCACACCATTGGCCGTATCCTCAAATTATCATATGCCATAGGATATGATTTTAACTACATTAGCCAGGCTCATTTCAAATGACATCAGCCAAAACATATGTCATCAATCATTTTAGTATTTGTTCAACTGTATCGACCATGTTTCATGGGATCGGCCAAAATTTGTTCAACTACATTGGCCAGCTTAAATGGCATCAACCATTTTTAATCGATCTTAATTTCTAACTACATCGACATGTCTGATACCATTCATACTACGCAGTGATTTTTCACTAGGCCATTGTTAATTCACTTGACCTACATGTTGATATGTCATCACCTACTCATTTCCCTTCATATTTTTAAGTCTAAACCTAGGCTAGTTTGGTAAAATTCCATTACACGAATTTTTGTTGGCACCTACATTTCTTAATCTTTTCCATTTTTACTTAAAATTCCAAAATTCAAAATTAATACATGTCATACCTACACCACACTGGCTTTTGTTGTCATACGTCCATTAGCTCATCCACCACCTCGTGTGTGGGCCATCTAGATATTTTTTGGGTTTTATTTTGTTTCTCTATTTCAGCATTCTACCAGTCTAACACAATTTACATATGAACAAAAATAGATAAGTTGCTCATTTGTTTCCATAGTTAGTCTTGCTTGCAGTCATTTGGTTTTAGTTTCTTGTCAAAAGGGTGGTTTATAACACTTTCATTATTTCAAATTAGTTTTTATTAATAAATATTAATACATCAATTAATTCAAATTTTGATAAAACATATGTTAAATAGAATTTTGGGCTTTATCAATAATCACAACAACATAAATGATGGAACAATCAAATCCTTGGAAAAGATGAATGGTCGAATGTAGATGCAAGTAGATGAAGTAGAGAGACTATGGGGGGAACATGTTGAACTATACCTCCAGAGGAAGAGACAAAGTGTAATGCTTAGAAAGAGCAAGAAGAGAATGAAGGGAACATACAAACTAAAGGGAATGCATACACCAACTAGGAATTGGAAATTAGCTTAGAGTGGAAGAGAAAGGAGAATGAAGAAGCATCAAATGCACAACTGAAGAGAAATTAGAACTAATTTATTGTAGGTTTAATGAGTATATATAGAGGCAACAATTATATTCACAATGGGAAGGATAGTCTTTATGAGGTGCTATGAAGAAATACAGTTTTAGGTTGGGTTTAGGAGTAGTCATTATAGACAATCCAAGGATAGTTCAGTCACTGCAAGGGGACTCATCCCCTATGTCTACTTTAATTATATGGATTAGTAGACCGAAAGTATTTAAAGAGATAATAGTAACTGAGAAGTGGTTTTAATAAGTTATATGAGTTTTAAAGAGACATAAAAAGGAAGTTGAAGGTGATGTCAACACATCAGTTGATCATAGTATACTTAATATATTGACTAACATCACAACCAATTTTCATACATCAATGCAAAAATTCCCTAAATCAATTGTAAGTAATTTGTTTTCAGGAATTATGGCACTATGGCATTTCTTGTGGGAGAAATTATCATGTTGTGCCATATGAAGCATATATTGACCTGAGCAATATTTTTTATCCTATGAAATGAAGTGGCAGGCTAAGGATGTCACTACAAATGTGGATAAGAGGTGTGATCTTATAGGAGACTTAAATGGTAGAGATCTAGAATTCATATTCAAGAATAACCATGCTAACTTGATCTTAATTGACATCAAAAAAAAATGGTAGGAGGTCAAAATGAAGACGTGTGCTAGCTAGACTATCGAAAATTTGAAATAAATTAGATAGAAGATAGGATAATCCATATGGGAGTATGATTGTTGATTCTCTAATGTTATAAATAAAGTGAATTTTCATCTTTAGGAGGCTGATAATGTTGCATGGTTTGTTGAGGGACTGAGCAATAAGATTCTCTTCACTATAGCTCAAACTTCATTCCCCACTAACATTGAGGCTAGGGTAGCTATGATTAGGGCGAATTTCATGAATGGGGAAAGCTCTCATGTAATGGATTTCAATCTTCTGAAATAAAGTCCTTACCAAAAAAATCTTGAAAAACACTAATTTTTGTATAATAAATTTAATATAAAAAATTGTATGTAAAAATCATTATTTGACCATAATGAAATAAAATGGACTCCTTCTAAATGGCACATAATACTTATGATGGGTCATGGCCTTCTCCCAATTTATGCCTCCAAATTTATCCCTTCATTTTTTTCAACCCATGTGTATGTATTAGCTTATATCTTTTTAGTCAAAATGAGATTATAATATAATTTAAATTTTACAACTAAAATAACTTCTTTTGTTACTTGTTGGTGCAGTAAAGTTCAAATGCCTTGAATATCCAACCTATCTATTTTTATATATACACCCTTTTTCATAGGATAAAAATAGACTAAAATTAACAACATAAACCCTAGAAATAATAGAGATGAGTGACTTATAATAGTCTTGTAAGAAAAATGGCTCCTCATAGCTATGAGATCATATTGGGAAATAACTATGGAAAATGGGTGATATCCACAACAAAGATTTAAGAGTGAGTGTTGGCAAGGGGTGAAAGGCCATATCAGGGAAGTAATCTCCACATAATTGCAATATCATTTGTAGTGGGGACCCGATCCCTCGGAGAAAAGAATCATCCTACACATAGGGGATGAAAAGCAGGTCCTTGACCTCTCTAAGTAGTTGTAGTGTAGTGGTTCCATATGTTCTCTATGCAAACATCATTGGAAATGTAGCTTCCTTGAAAGCATGGTAAATTTTAAAATGAATAAATAATTATGTGGATTTGAAGGTAAATACAAAGAGTTTACTTATGATTGAATCTACAAAGTTAGGGGTTGAAGAAAGCAATTTGACGAGAAAAAAAAGAAGCAACATTGCTTTGGTTAGATTTAATGAACAAAAATTCATATATTATATTATTTTTTATTTTTAAAGTGGAGGTAATATGCCTTATGTTAGACAAATATATGGTGGGAATTTGGCAATGAAAATACCTACATCATAAATATATTATATGTAGTTTTAAGCAATTTACATCTAAAGAATATTATGTTAGACAAATCTATGGTGAGAGCTTGACAATGAAAACACTTTCGACATAACTTTATCAAATGTAGTTTCCAAACAATTTACATTCAAAGTACAATTGAAAAGAATATACATCATGTTAAACACTTTATGATAAGAGCTTGCAATAAAAATATCTCCCACTTAAATACATTAAATGTAATTTCTAACAATTTACATCTAAAGAAGTAAAACTGGAGGAAATATACTTTATTTTAGACAAATTCATGGTGGGAGTTTGACAATGATATTTCCAAACAATTTACATCTAAGTTATAATTAAAGGAAATATGCCTCATCCTCAACAAATCTATGGTGAGGGCTTTGCAATAAAATTTCAGAATAATTTATAATAATTTATATTGGGGTTATAACTGTAGGAAATATACTTTATCTTGCACAAATCTATGATGAGAGCTTTGCAATGAAATTTCTAAACAATTTACATATAAGGTGCAATTGGAAGAAATATGCCTTATCTTAGACAAATCTATGATGAAGACTTTATAATAAAATTTCCAAACAAGGGTTACAATTGAAGGAAATATGCCAAATCCTGAACAAATCTATCAGAAGGGTTTTCATTACATTTATTTATTTTTCACGATAAGTTCCTGGAAAGTTTCCATATTCCCAGAGTTGGAGTGTCAGAGTTGCACACAGTCTGTGACTCTATTTGACTGGCTTATTTGCAATGAACTTTCCAAACAATTTACATATAAGATGCAATTAGAAGAAAATGCCTTATTCTAGAAAAATCTATGATGAAGACTTTATAATAAAATATGCCAAATCTTGAACAAATCTATGGGAAGGGTATTCATTAAGTTTATTTATTTTTCACTGTAAATTCCTGGAAAGTTTCCATATTGCCAGATTTCGAGTGTCAGAGTTGCACACAGTCTGTGACTCTATTTGACTGGCTTATTTGCAATGAAATTTCCAAACAATTTACATATAAGGTGCAATTGGAAGAAAATGCATTATCCCAAAAAAATCTATGATGAAGACTTTATAATAAAATATGCCAAATCTTGAACAAATCTACGGGAAGGGTTTTCATTACGTTTATTTATTTTTCACGGTAAGTTCCTTGGAAAGTTTCCATATTCATTTGGAAGTTGCTTCTTTGTTGACCCACAATTTGCTCTTTATTAGAGAGTCAAATGCCCAATAGTTTCCTCTGAAGATTGTTGGTCAGAGTTTACCGGCCAGAGTTCGAGTGTCAGAGTTGCACACAGTCTGTGACTCTATTTGACTGGCTTATGGATCAAAGTGCCTATCTCTGTAAAGGGATGAACAGAATGTTGTACGAAGCTGCAAAATCAGAGAATGTACAAGTTCTTGATGAGCTTGCCCTGCACGACATTGTCAATGAGGTAACGCCCGCAGGAAACACAGCGCTGCATATAGCCGCTTATCACGGCTCCCTGCCATTCCTTGAAAAGTTGGTCCAACTCTCAAATACAAATCCAGAGGATGGGATGAAACTTTTGAAAGCTAAAAATATGGAGGGAAACACTGCCCTGCACGAAGGGGCTATGGGAGGAAACGAAGGGGTAGTGAAGATTTTATTGCAGGAGTGCCCATATTTGGTGGACGAGGTGAACGGAGCAGGAGAAACGGCTCTGTTTAGGGCTTGTGAGGAAGGCCATGTGAAGATCGTTGAAATGTTGTGTCCTGTAACTCTTGAGGAGCAGCACAAGAGACTTGATGGCCAAACACCTCTGCATCTTGCAATCCCTAACCTACGCATAGGTACGACTCTTTATTTTACGTTTTATATAATTTCAAAAACAATTTAATGACCAAGTTCAATTTTATATATATATATATATTTTCCATATTTGTGGGGGGGGGGGGGATTTTGTATTTATTTTTAAAGTAGTTGACAATATTTTATTATTATCTACATTAATCATACTTTGGATATTAATAAATGTTAAAAGAATCTGATAAATTAGATTGTTTATATACTTCAATTTCAAAAAATTTAAATGATCGAATGTTTATGATGAATGTAAGTTCATATGATTCCTTTCATATATGGATTAAACACCATTACGAGTCATTGGGGTTTCAAGTTACAGGAATTCATAATGTCACCAAGGGTATTTTCTTGTTTTCCTTTAAGAAACCATCATAGGTGCAATATTTTCTTTCTAGGTCAAGAAGTTGTTTTTGTTAGAATACCCTAATGATTGTGTCTCCATGATTTTGTAATTTTAAGGTCTCCAAGCAAACATCCTTTAAGGTGTTTGTCTAATTTGAGTTATCAAGTCTTATGCTTCCATTATGGGCCTTCTTCTTTAAGATTTTCAAATCCATAGGGCAAGTGCTTTGCCACAAACTGGTCATATTTTACTTTACACATCTCAAAAAAAGTGTGTGTTGAGGATGTTTTGACAAAAGCCTTGAAAGGGTTTATTAATATTCAAGAAGAGATTGAATGCTTTTCACAGAAATTTACCTACATAAATATTTTGAACATATATTTTCATTGTAAACACCCAACCATAGGATTTGAGATTGTTCCTTCATGGCCCACTCAATGCCATCTTCCAAGCAAGCATCACCTAAAAAGAAAAAAAGTGGCTGAAAAGAATGACGGGTGAACCACCGTGTTAACTAATAAATTTGCTACTAAGAATTAAAAAAACTAAGCCAACTACCACTCTTCCTAATATCAAATCCAAACAAGGTGTGGAAAAAGTGGGTAATATTAATCCTCCTCTTCTTACTCATCAGTCTATCACTGACTCCATAAAGCCATGTTTCCCAAGAGGATAACTTATTGAGTGTAAATTCTCGTGTTGGGGACATCCTCAGCTTGCACTCCCACCACATGATCACACAGTTTATCTCATTGTGATGATGATGCTCCATAAAAAGAAAATGGGGCTAAACACCACTCCATCTCGCTAGGAGAATATAACTTATCTTTTGATAGATAATGATAAAGAAAAAGAGCCCTCTAAATATACTAAATGTAGCTTCCAAGAAATTTACATCGGGAGTACAGCTGGAGGAAACATGCCTTATGTGACATAAATTTATTGTGGGAGCCTGGCAATGAAATTTCCAAGCAATTTATATCCAGGTTACAACTGATCATGGCTTCCAATGTTTTAATAAAGTTTATTTATTTTTCATAGTAGGTTTATGGAAAGTGTCCGTACTCAGTTGCTTAGAAACTTAAAAAATCTGGAGGTTGCTTTTCTGTTCAACCATAATTTGTGCTTAAATTAGAGAGGAAAATGCCTAATAGTTTGCTCTATCGATTGTTGGTCAGAGTTTGTCAGCCAAAGTTCGAGTATCAGAGTTGCATACAATCTATGACTCCCTTTGACAAGAGTTTGGATCTTCCCAAGTTTACATTAGTTCCCAAGCTATATTCTGTTGTCAGAGTTCGAGTGTCAGAGTTGCACACAGTCTGTGACTCTATTTGACTGGCTTATGGATCAAAGTGCCTATCTCTATAAAGGGATGAACATAATGTTGTACGAAGCTACAAAATTAGGAAATGTACAAATGCTTGAGGAGCTTTCCTTGCACGACATTGTTTTTTAGCGAGATTTTGGTAGGTAGGATTGTAACACCGGTAGGAAACACAACACTTCATATATCCGCGTATCATGGCTCTCTGCCATTCCTTCAAAAGTTGGTCCAACTCTCAAAGGCAAATCCAGAGGATGGGATGAAACTTTTGAAAGCTAAAAAATATGGAGGGTAACACTACCCTGCACAAAGGAGCTATGGGAGGAAATGAAGTGTAGTTAATGTGTTATGGAGGAGTGCCCATATTTGGTGGATAAGATGAATGAAACAAGGGAAATGGTTCTATTTAGAGCTTGTGCAGGAGTACACGTGAAGACCAATGAAATGTTGTGCCCTGAAACTCCTATTAAGTATGAAAACAGATCTGATGGCCAAACACCTTTGCTTCTTGTAAACTCTAAACTACGCATAGGTAAAACTCTTTATTTTATGTTTATTTTAGTGACAAATTTCAATCTTTTATTTATATATTTATAGTTTAGGTTTTTTTTGGATTTATATTTTTAATAGATGATAATACTTAATTATTATCTACATTAATCATATTTATGATATTAATGAGTGTTAAATGATTCTAAAAAATTAGGAAAATTAAATTGTTTACACTTCAATTTCAAAAAAAATTATGACCACTTCTGAATTGAATGTTCATTTTGAATGGAAATTAACACGAAAATAAGTTAACCCCTATTGAACTCAGATCAATCAATTATCTTGTATCACACCAAAATATTAAATCTAGTTTTAGATTTATTGTAGTCTCTTTTTAAAATGATTTATAAATATAATTTCATACTAAAACACCAAACTAGGGTGCACTGGGTAGCTTAAGCTACAATAAATAACTTTATTTTAATATAATTTTACCCCCTTCAAGTTTTGCTCCTATAAAAAAATAGTGTTATAAAGCATCACCCTCGTTTATATATTAATTACAAGTTTTTAACTTATACTATTTTTAGGTTGTGTGTTCATATTATTTCAAGATGTTTTCTATGAATTCTTGTTATTATAATAATAATATATTTTCATAAATATTTTGTAATAATTATAATATGAGTGGGAGAGTTAGAATTTTGAGAGCACTTTCTATAAATAGGTATTGAAAATATTTCTAGATGGTATAAAAATAACTATCTTATTGCTTACTATGTTGGTTGCATACCCTCTAAGGATTCCCTTATCACATGGATTAGACACCATCGGGAGCCCTTGGAGTTTTAGATTACTGAAGTCCATAACCTCACCAAGGTTTTTTTTCTTGTTTTCCTCTAATAAACCATCACAAGTGTAAGCTGTTTTTCTACGTCAAGTTGTTGTTTCCTTCAGAATATCCTAATAATTGTGTCTTCATGGTCCCATAATTTAAAGGTTTCTGAGTAGACATCCCTTAAGGTGTTTGTCTAGGTTGAGTTACCAAGTCTTCTGCATCCATAATGGGCCTTCCTCTCTAATATTTTCAAATTCATAGGGCATGTGCTTTGTCAAAAACTAGAAAGATTTTATTTTTTGGTTCGTAATCAATGTATCTGTGTCGAGATTGAATTGATAAAAGCCTTGAAAGAGTATATTGATATTCAAGTAGAGATTGAACGCTTTTCATAGAAAGTCATTTTCAATGGCATTTTAAACATATGTTTTTGATGTTAATCATATGACCATAAGATTTGGGAATGTCCCCTCATTGTTCACTCAAGGCCATCTTCCAAGCAAGCTTCACCCAAAAAGTAAATGATGGGTGAAAATAATGATGGGTGGAACACTATGTTAAACAAGAAATTTGTTGTTGAGAATAAAAACCCTAAGCCGACTGCCTCTCTTCCCAATAAGAAACCCAAACAAGGTATAAAAAATTGGATAATGTTATTCCTCCTCCCCTCCTTACCCCTCGGTATTTTTCTGTATCAACTACCCTACAAAGCCAAGTTTCTTAAGAGATTCACTTTTCAATAACTTCTAATGCATTTTCCAATTATAACTTCAAGTGCGTAGGAAAACTTCAACTAGCATACCCATCGCACAGTGATCATGTGGTCGGCCTCACTATGGTGGAAATTTCCACAAGGAGAGAATGGGGATAAACATCACTCCATCTCTCTAGGGGATTTTTTATTACCACATCAACAACCATTATTGGGTAATTATTTTTTCATGTTTGGCTCAAAGGAGGACTTAAAAGATAGGCAAGGATAATTACATATGGAGGTTGTGCTCAATGTCTACTTTCATGGAATGTTCGAGGTCTCATTGAGTCCTCTCATAAATTACCTATATATGTCACTTTTCAGTGGTTGGAAGTTTTAGATTTTATTTATTTGCAAGAAGTTACAATTTTACGGTTTCTTCTACTAACCTACTTAAGAAGTATTTGGTCTGACACATCATACCTTTCCACTTATCATGAGGATGGAAGTGGCGGTGCTAGTATTTTGGTTTCACCAAAAAAAAAAAAAAAAAATTATTGCATTAGGAGAAGACTCATCCCCTGAGTTTTTTTAGGTTATTCTTGATATTGATAGACATTCTTTATGGTTCTCAATATTTATTCTCCTAATGATGGCCATGACAAAGTGACTTTATGGAGATGGATCATCAATAATCTACCTTTTTTCCCTTCAGTGATTTGAATTTAATATGATTAAGAGTCTTGAGAACAAATTTGATACCTTCCCTATGCAGTGATGTGTAAGGGAAGGTGAAGTTTGGTATTATTTTTAAAAAAATTGGGGCTTGGTGGACCCTCTCATTTGGCGGTTCTAATTAAATAGAAAATAATGTTTTACTTGGTCCAAATTTCAATTCAGTTACAATCAGGTTCTCAAATGGTTAGATTGATAATTATTTTTAAAAAACACATGTTCTAATTATATGTTTCTATTGGGAAAGCTATCATGATACACATGTAAATTGTTCTTTGCAACTATAGCCTCATCACTTGCAACTTGGAATGGGTAGGTGGCCATCATAAAGTCCCTCACAATCATATTTTTGAATATGTCCCTTCTTAGCCATGAGGGTAGTATCCAGCTTATCTCAAGAGTGTGGAACTGTGATCCATGTCCATCATATGTTTCCATCTAGGTCGAGTGGTGGACTGATGTAGTCAACTACATTGGCTCTTTCTATCATCACTATGTAAAGTAGATTGTGTGAATTCTAAAGTGTGATAGTGGCATTGGATCTAAGGAATACCATAGGGTTTCTTACTTTCTTGAGAAAAAACCCCTTTAACACTTATTTATAGGCCATGACTGCCACACTTAATCATAAGATTAAAGTTGATGAAAGATATGCTATAAGAGGTGCCCATATTAGGGCCTAATATCCCTGGATTAAGATTGTTGACCATGGTTCTAAGTATTTTTTCAAATCTCTTAGGGCCAATCAATCCAAGGAGAATATTAAACCCATCAAAATAATGCATAGTCATATAAGCAACCTGCCAAATATCTTCCTATCCTTCCTCAACAACTATAAAATCATGATCCAATCCCAAGAGAATGCGAAAAAGAGAGCTCAAGCATTGTAAGAGAGTTTAGATGTGGGGCCTCGCAAGCTAGGCCCGTCAACTCAGAAACTTTGTGTTGCAACTCTTTCTCTTGATGAACTTTTTTTGTTATGTAATACATGGCTAATGATAATCTGTCAGGGTATATGGTCTTCCATATGAATTTTATAAAGTTACTTAGAATTTTTTGATCCTGATTTGATTAAAGATTACATAGAAGACCTGCACAATACACCTTTAGGATCCATCATCAATAAAGGCAATATTAAGTTTATTCTTAAGATTGGTGATCTAGAGCTTATTATTGGTTGGAGGCCAATCACCCTACTAATTTTTTCCTAAAAAATCATTGCTGAATTCTTAGGCTCTGCCTGGCCATAATCTCCCAACAATCATCAGGACAGAGAAAACATGGTTTATTAAAAGTAGGTGCATCCTATATAATATTATTTTAATTTGGGAAGGAATAGAGTGGGTTGAGGTTTCTCAAACATAGGACCATATTTCTCAAGCTAAATTTTGAAAAAATATTATGATTGAATCAAGTGTCCTTTTATTCACACCATGCTTAAAACATTGGGATTTGGTAACTTCTTTCTTTTTCTAGTTTAGACTCTATTTTCTAAAGCTTCAGCTTGTCTCACAATCAATGGTCAATAGTATGATAGATTTTGTATTTATTTTCTATCTGACAAGGTTTCCTTCTTGCTCTATCATTGTATGTCTAAGATATCGAAGTGTTTGTTTATATGCTTGTTCACAGAGCTAAATGTGGGATTATTAGAGGAATTCATCTTCATGATCACTCCTCTTAGCTTGTTAATGGCCATTTTTTAGATGACTCTTTCCTCACACTTACATAATAAGAAGCCTCCTTTAAAGAGGCACTTCGTTGCATTGACATTTTTTGCAGAGCCTCTAGGTCAAACCTACAATGGAATAAAAACCCAATGTTATAGACAAAGCATGATGCCATTGCCTGAGTGGCTCCAAAATTATCAATCACAGTGGATCAAGGGGAGACATTCTAATTCCTTGGTATTCCTTTACCATTGCCAACTACCCTTTTGAGTTATTAAAGTATACAATTGAAAGCATGGAAAATGATTTACTAGATTACAAAGCCTCTTTCCCTTATGCAAGTTTAAATTCTACTCTAAAAATTCTTGCAGCCACTCATGTCCATTATTATTCTTGTTGGGCTCTTTCTAAAGCATAATATGACAACATAGCAAAGGTGCTTGGAGATTTTATCTAGGCCAATGCTAAAAAAAACTTATGGTTTCTTCAGAGTAGATTGGGACATTTACTTCCTTCCTCATGATAAAGGAGGAATGCACATTATCAATATTTATAGAAAAATAATTAATCTTTGTATTAAATGGATTGTAAGGGTTATTGAGGGGAATGAGGCTTGGAAAAATCTCCCAAGACACTGCATTTCATTTTTATATAGGTGCTCCTTAAGGAAAGAATTGTTGGAAAAACATTAGATTTCACACTCTTTTGATTATTTATATCTCTATCTAAATAGAAGAGTTCTTTGTGGCTAATAGCATTTGGAAATATTTTGAGGCGGTGAAGCCTTATTAAAAATAGGTCAATGATGCATTTAAAACTAGTCTCTATTTTAATTACCACAATCTCTGGTGGTCCCCTATATGATAAACTCCAACCTCCCTCTAGCTAATATGCTTTTCATAAAAGCAATTTGGATCTTCAAATAATGAGCTTACACTATTCAAACTTGGTTTATTTTGGAGATTGGTTCCCATGGCATTCTCTGAAAACTAAGCACAAACTGCTAAATTCATACTTGCCTTCTATTTTGCATATTCAGAAATATATGATAGATATGTGCTTAATAAAAATAGGTCTATAATCCTCACTTTCCTAGTGGAGGGATTGGAGGTGGAACTACAATAAACTCCTAAAATTATTCCCTTGGACTCATCTATCAAATGATGCATCATTTATCTTCAAATTTGGGTAAACTCAATAAGCAATGGATTTTGAATTCCTCACCTATTGCCAAACTAAATAGGATTTGGAATGTCGAGCTTAAGCCCGAAATTTGCTCACTTTATCTAGTGACTGGTTTATCAAGGTCTTCCTCTTGGGGAGTGTCTCAAGCACATTGGGATCCCTAATCCCAAGAGCTCAGCTTGCTCTTGACCTAAAACTTATAGGTACCTCTTTCGGACATGTATGAGAATGGAGATAACCTAACGATGGATTCATAGCTTATTTTAGTCTTATGATAGAGATTCACTCAATTGATGAATGGCTTTTTGTGGGTATAATGTTTAATAACATCCATACATTACCTTTCAATGGAATCTTTTTTAGAGCTACTTATTCAGATCTAGCTATGAAAGTTTAGAATTTAATGATTTTTAACAACGAAAAGCTTTATATATGTAATTCTTTGTTAATGATAAAGTGCTTTTTATTTCTTCACAAATCCAAGTGCAAGTAGAGAAGGTGGATTTCAAATTTAAAAAATTGTAGGATCTCCACAACCATTAGGAGAGTGCTCTTTGTACTATGAGTTGTGTTCATCTTGACTGGCTCTTGCATGGCACTCCTCCATCAGTACCCAAAGGTGGGTGAAGTTGTTCCCAGAGCCACTTCTTCTCCCCTCCTCCTCGGTAGGGGGGATGGTGTTTTCCACCACATGGAAAGACCATTGTTTCCCATCTCGATGGAATTTTTTGTGTAATGTTGTGAGCTAATGGGGTACTATGTGACACCGCCACTTGGTTAGGTAATTATAATTTTTTTGTCTCCTTCAGAGACCACTTAAGATGGGTAAGGGGCACTTGATCCTCCTTTAATGAAGTGCTCTTCTTAAATTATTCAATCCCTTAAGGATGATCTGTCTCCACTTCTATTTGGTGCTACTATTTGTGCTTAACTATCTCACTTATCTTCTGATCTGATGTTTTGATTTTATTTTTGTATTACTATATTTAACTAACGATTTAATCTTATTACTTTGAACCATATTTATTTATTGATGTGAAAATCATACTGTAAATAACAACTAACCGCCTTTTATTATAACCATTTATATATTATATTTAATGGATATATCAATAAATTCTAATAAAAATATTTATAATATAAAATTCAATTAAAACAAAAACACATTAAAACATATATACCACTTTAAAATTTTCAAAATGTAATCTCTTTTTGCTATTGATAAAGCTTTTAAAATATTTTATGCCTAACAAACATCGACTCTACGATACACAACCTTATGCCTTAAATCATATACAAAATCTTCTTTCTAATTCTACATTAACTCTGATTTTTACCATTAATTAATTAGGACGTTAACCTATTACTCCCATAGAGAGCATTAAAAAGTTTTCTTAGCAGTTGCTACATAGAAATTTTATGTAGTTTAATGAGATGTTATGAAAAGTAACATTTTCTTTTTATGTAGTTTTTGTTAGAACTTTTTTATCAATATAATCATTTAAATTAAACCACACATGCATTGCCATTTCCCTGAACATCTTTAGTAATAACCCTTGGCATAAGCCACCCGTATATATTTATTTATTTTGAAAAATAGATATTGCTTTTGTTAAAAAGAGATCATAATAATTTACATTTTTTTTTACTATTAAAACGCTTCATTTTATTTTATTTTTAAATTATAATAATTTATTTTTGACTGTTTATTTATGCTTTAACATGATGTTTTTTCCATTGTTCAGGTGTAATTAAGAAGCTTTTAGAACTGAGACCTGTGCTTGCTAAACAAGTAGATAATTTCTATAGAACACCGTTACACATGGCCGCATTGACTCCAGTCCCTAGATTCTACCCATGGCAAATTCCTAAAATTAAGAAAATGTCCCAAATTGGAGAAATGCTTATCAAGAAAGATATTCATTCTTGTTACAAAGTGGACCAGAATAAGCAATCTGCACTTCACATAGCAGCGAAAATGGGGAACGCAAGTTTGGTGAAAGAGATATTAAAGCACAGTAATGATTGTTTAGAAATGGTAGACAAAGACGGTAGAAATGCTTTGCACCTGGCCGTCAAAAATGCAGCTCAAATATTTTACAAAGTTGGGGGATATCGTCTCAAAACTATAATAACATCCGTAATGTCGAAGAGACTGATTGATTGCGTTGACATCAACGGGCAAACGGCATTCGACATAGCAGTAGATAACATAAATAAAGACCCTCAACTTTATATAAGTGTAAGTGACTTGGCCACAAATGAAGGTGAATGTTTTTTTTCTAAGATTAAAAGTTAAGCCAGGTACTAATTTAGGAAATGAAGTTAAGTCTATAAAAATATAAAAGTATTTCTTTTTGTTTGTCTTATAAGTGTGTTTTTGTCTTCGCATGGAAATGAAGTTAAGTCTATAAAAATATAACTCTATGAAACATACAAGATATCAGATTAAAAACTATCTACTTACACTCATTTTTTTATTGTTTCGATTTGATTTTGTTACAGATTAAAAACTATCTATTAAGAAGTGGCGCAAGTAAGAGCTCAACAATTATTTGTGTAGAATCAAAGTGGAAAACGGAGTTTATATCAGTGAGTGCAGTGTTAATTGCAACAGTTGCTTTTGCAGCTGCTTTCACTCTACCGGGAGGTATTCAGTCCCATGAAAAGGACACACCGACCCCTGTGTTGATTAACAACTTCCTCTTCAAGGTCTTTGTGATATTTGACACCTTGGCCTTCTGTTATTCCATTGCTTCAGCATTTCTCCTTACCTATGCACTTTTTGGTAACCAAGCAGCAGACCCAAGGATAGCTGGAATCAGTTTGATTTCATTATGGATAGCATTGGTATCACTATCATTAACATTTGGTGCAGCAATACACTTGGTTGTGGCACCCAAGTGTTTATGGTTGGCAGTGCTTGTTTGGGTTATGGTCTGCATTCTTCCACTATGCATAAGGATAATCTCAATGGGAGGAAAATTGTACTTGTTCAGTCAGCGTGAGAACCATATCCTGTTCTTACTATTCCAATGCATGATGCTTGCATTAAATGTGTTTGCTCCCATTGTTTGGATAGTTAACACGGTATTCCTCTCTGGTATAATTCTCCCTACGTTGCATTGGGCGAGGAAGAAGCTCCATGGAATCTCCCCTCAAAAATACATTCACTTTCCTCCTTGTAAGATTATAACCAGATATCGAACACCAAATGCACAGCCAAATGGAATTTCTTTAGTCTGACAGAGAAACAAGTGACCTTACTTAAAGGTTTGTATTAGGTAGTTTAAGTTTTTTACTATTAATTAGGGAGATGAGTTATAATAAAAGTGTATAAAAAAATTTATAATAAAATTTTACTACTACTTTATTTTATAGTTTTAATGGGTAATGTTTCTTTTAAACATGGATATTAATATATTTGTTTGCTTATGCATTTGTATTGTTGGTGTAGGGTACTAGATTTGTATTGGTTTTCTATATTACAATAATAATTATTTTTATATTTGTTATTTATATTGAGAGAACTTAAGACATTTAAATAAAATGTATTTTATTTTCACGTGCCTTTAGATATCAATTGTAAGGGAATATGTAATATCTTATTAAAATATCTTTTAAAAATGAGAGGAGAAATTGAAAAACTTGGATAATATTACACAAACACAATAAATAAAAAATATGATCTCCGTACAATGAAGTAAATGAATAAGATATTAGAAGGAACACCTTCACAACATGTTATAAGTCAAATATGGTATCAATCTACAAGGCATTAACATGGTTCTCATACATTTTGTTGGGTGAATATTTTGTCGTCAACTAACTAATGATAAAATGGGTATATCAACCATAGCACAAGAAGATTTATGCCACGAAAAGTGTGGGTTTACCACATCTGGATGAGGTAAATCTCTCCTCTCAACAAGGGGAGGTTCCCTATATATATATAGCACAAGAAGATTTATGCCACGAAAAGTGTGGGTTTACCACATCTGGATGAGGTAAATCTCTCCTCTCAACAAGGGGAGGTTCCCTATATATATATATATATATATATAAAAGTAAGCAGAAAATAATACTCAGGGTAGTATAACAGCATCCACCTCTCTTTTTTCAGAGGTGATGTCCAAAGAACAAGAGAAAGAAATCCTGGTCGTTGGCTAATAACATTCCTCTTCTTTCAGGAATGGTACCCAGCCTAGGGCAGAAAATCCCTTGAAGTAGGTAAAAAAGTTAACGAAAAAACCTACGTAAGCACAAAGTCTTCCGTTGTCTCCTTCGGTGATTCGAAATACGCATAACCGTAGAGTGAAACGAAGCACAAGGTCTTTGCCTAAAACTACAAAGGATAAAAAAATCACCAAGATAAAAGTAGCTCAAAGTCTTTCTTCTATCTTTTAGAAACGTCCTCAGATAATATCAACACACACTTTGCTTATTAAATCAAACAGATAAGAGATTATCAGAAAAGAGGACATAAGAACCATTTCCTAAATAATACAAATTACTTCAACACAAAGTCTGAAATAAACATGTTTTTCATTCATTTGATGAAATATGATTTACAAGTTGAGCACAAAGTCTCAAGAAGTGTCTCAATTTTAGTAGAGTTTTTGCTCTCAATTATTAGAGATATATTTACAAAAGAGGTCCCCTCTATATATAGGGAGAAACCTTCAAAATTAAAAAGATTAAAATATAAAAATATCTTAGTCAAAGATGAGTCAGCATTGACTTTGAGATATTTTTTGGATTTTTCACATGTAATTACATATTACAATAGTACACGTGAAAATGTCCCAAGTCAATTACAAAGTGCATTTTAAATAAAACATGGAAGAACAACTTCAATTTTTATTTCTAGTCTTCTTCATTGTCTTCGACTTCTTCAGAGAAACTTCAGTAAGAATCATGATTACGTAATTAGGAGAAAAATTAGAAATCTGGGAAAATTGCACATTTGAGTGATCATGACTAGGAAAATGCGCTTGAAAAGGTTGAGGAGAGGGTAGGTCGAAAAGTGGAAGAAAAGGGGAGCGAGCGTGAAAAATAAGAAAAATTAAAATTTCCCAGAGTTAGGAAAAATGGGGAGAAGGTATGTAGAGGCAGCAAAAATTGCCGCCTTTGCATATTAGAGAAGTTCTTGTGTAGAGGCGGCAAAAATTGCTGCCTGTGCACGTCAGAGAGAAAGTATGTCGGTGGCAAAAATTATCACCGATGCATGTTGAAGAAGAACGTGTAAGGGCGGCAAAAATTGTTGCCCTTGCACCTGAAGGAGAGGAAACGGGGATGCATGGGTAGAAAAATTTGCCGCTCCTGCATGGGAGAGACCAAAAGATGCAAGGGTGGCAAAAATTGTTGCTCTTGCATGTTGGGTGCAAACACTTGTCACGTTCTATTGAGTCATAATAGGATACATGACATATTCCACTTAACTTTCAGAAGCTTTAGAAATCTTTTGAGAGTGCTGTGGAAGATGACACGTGGGGGCTTCCATTTTGCTTTGTCTTTTTCCATTGGGCACCTTTTTGCAAGCTTTTCTCTTCAGTCGGGCTTTTCCTTTGATTTTTTCGAGCTCTCTTTCCAGGTGAATTCCTTCAAACTTTGGCGATGAACCAACTGTTGAACCATGGCTTTGAACCATTCTGTTGAACCAAGGCTTTGAACCTCTTGTTGAACTTGCCTTTGAACCATGTGTTTGAACCTGATAACTTCAAGCATGTTGAGTCCATAGAAACATATCTGTAGAGTCCATAGATTTCTAAGAAAGCTTTAAAAAAATGAAGACCCTAAATGCTCAAAACAATTTTTGAAAGGGGAAGAGAGGATTTTGATTTGTAGGACCAAAATAGTTCAAATGTTGTCCCAAAAATGAGTGATATTTTTGGGGGACAATAGCTGGCTCCAGTTGGGGAACTTCTTTCAGTTGAAAATTTGGAACAGCTAAGGGGAGTAGAAACTAGAATCTCTAGTGCCTTGAAGTGTGCCATTGGGCTACGGAGTCATGCTACCCAAAATGAAAGGCTCCAAAAATGAAAATTAAAAACACAAAATAGAACCAAAGACTATACAGATATACATATGTATGGATGATCTTATTTGATGCCTCAAGATTTGAATCGCTTCAAATGCCACCCACTGTGAGATAGTGAAAATGGCCTTCTATCCTGATAAACCAGCAAGAAGCCATTTTACCCCCAAAATCGATAACGGGTGAATGAAACTCTCCACCAGGAATTCATTATCCTGTGTCTTCCTCTTGGTTCTCTTCTCTTGGTACCCCTTGGCAAGACTTGATTTCTAGTCTGAGAACCATGAATCTTGGTTCTCCTATGAAGTCCCTTTTTTTTATTCTGATCGACAGCAGCCTGGTTTATTACCATAATTTGTTGTTCGAATAGTTCAGTCTAGCACATGTCTTGATTTTTCCCTTCAGATGCCTGGCAGACCATCGGCTCAGTGTCTCCTTTGTCTCGAGTAGCTCTCTATTTGAGTAACAAAGATTCATACTCGACAGTGTTGTTGGTGTTGTTGAACTGCAACTCATGTAAAGAAGGAAGAATATCCCCCTTAGGAGATATCAACACCAACTTGGCCCCAACACCTATAGAGGAATTGCTGCCATCCATTTCTCGGATCCAAACATCACCAAAAATGGATCTTCTATCATATTTCTCTTCATTAGAGATGGAAGACCCTTTTTCATTTGTACTGCGCCCTACCAATCCTTCTGATGTCTGGTTTGAATCAATTCTTGGATCACCACCTATCAGACTGTCATCTCCAAGAACATGGATGACCTCTATGGTTAAGATGTAATCACTCCTGCCTAAAAACTCAAACAAAATTTGAGCTTCAAGGGCCGACGTTTGGGTCTTGACATCTTGTACCAACTTGTCCAACTGATCGAGGTTAGACTGCAGGACTTCAAATTTAGTCATTTGACTTTTGGTCTTTTTGACATGATCAGTTATGTAAATGATTGAATTGGACTAGGCACAGAGGATGGGAGTTCATATTTTTGGTTTTTGGGAGGGGCGGGAGGATTGAACTGCGAAATTGAAGTAGAAGTTATAGAACTATTTGGGATACTTACTTCTTTAGCAACCACCGGGTCCTTTGGCTGAAAAGATAGAGTGGTTCCATGTTCAATAATTGAAATTGCTAGTTGAGGTCACTTCTCTATTTTTCTTTTATCAGCTTGCTGAGCTGACTAGTTCTGGGACTGGGTGAATACAACATATGACCCCTCAGCTACATTGCCTTCTCTTCTGGGTTCATCCTGATAGTTCAAGAAATTGATGTGAGAGTCGCCAGCTGATTCTTCTTGATCAAACTCAAGTTAGAAAGAGAAATCATGTTTTATTTCCAAATATCTAACTGCTGAGTTGGTTGGAGGTGCTTCAAGGGCAAGGTTCTTCTGCGAGGAAGGAAGGCGATTTGGTTGCCCTTGATTCCTGATAGCATTGCCTTGGTATGCCTAATTTTGAAATATCTTCTTTGGCATATCTTGATTAGAAGCAGACATAACTTGGGCCATTTGTCTTCTGAGGACCAACAATTCATTTGCTAGCTTTTGCACCATTGGATCAGTGGTGGCTGAAGGGGAGTATTTAGAAAAAAGAGAAGATTTACCTCTATTTGGATCTCTTCTTATCTTTTCAACTAAGATAAGGTCATCTTCTACCTCAGTAGCCAAGTCCTGAGCAGTAGCAAGGTCTATGTGCTTGGCCCGTCTCAGCAAGAAACTCACTTTAGGTAGCTGTGAGTTGATAAAGAAACACTTGAGATTCTGAGGTATTGGCTAGGTGACCATGGGAATCTTGTGCCTTAGCTTGTCGAACCTGGCAATAAAATCCCTCATAGGTTCATGAGGTTCTTTCTTCATCTGAGTGAGTTGGGCTAGCAAGGCATGTTCATCTTCTATAGGCTTGAACCTGGCTTCAAATTTGTCTTTCAGAGTGTCCCAGTCAGTCACTGATCTGGCCTGTAGGTGGTAGAACCAGTCTGCAGCAATGCCTTGTAGTGTCTCCATGAATAGCCTGATCACTATGTCTTCAAATTCCACCCCTATTACATCACAGGCTATGCTAAAAGCTATAATGTATTCATCATGATGAACTTTCCCATCACCAAAGAATTTGGAAAAAAATTTCTTTGAACTGTTTGGAAGCTCATGCAAGGGTGGAGTCAAATTAAGTGAACCAAAAGAGTTACCTCAAGGGCCTTGAGCCATGATTTGATTATGCAAAAGTGGGATCACAAATCCGGATGTAGAATGGATAGGTAAAGCTCTACTAGCAGCAAAAAAATAAGCTCTGCCTTGTGCTAGTGACCTGGTAGCGCTAGGAGGAAGACTCCTAGTTCACTGAAGGTGAGGTTGTGGAGGAAACAACTCAAAATTACTCTACCGCACCAATTCAAAAGTAGGTTCACAAACACCTTGAGATTTTTGGCCTCTGGTATAACGTGGAGTTACCAAATTACAGAATAAAAAATAGAAAAAAGTAGGATCTACTTCAGTTTGAAGTTTGAGACTTCAAACTATGCGCTCTTCCCAGCGGCTCTAGTTTTGCAAACTAGATAATATAATAGAGATGGAGGAAGATGGTAAGGCTATAATGATAATGGGTAAGACATGGAACGGAGTCACCAGACTATGTAATGGATAAGGGTAGGGACTACTTCAATTTGAAATTTGAGGTTTCAGACTGAACGTTTATCCCCAGCGGAGTCGTTAAAAACTATTGGGTTAATATTTTGTCATCAACTAACTGATGACAAAATGGGTATATCAACCACATCACAAGGAGATTTATGCCATAAAAAGTGTGGGTTTACCACATCTAGACGAGGTAAATCTCTCCTCTCATTAAGGGGAGGTTCCCTATGAATGTTTATACGCTATATGTATATATATAAATAAGCAAAAAATAATACTCCAGGTAGTATAACAACATCCACCTCTCTTTTTTCAGAGGTGATGTCCAAGGAACAAGAGAAAGAAATATTGGTTGTTGGCTAATAACATTCCTCTTCTTTCAGAAATGGTACCCAGCCTAGGGCAGAAAATCCCTTGAAGTAGGTAACAAAATTAACGAAAAAACCTACGTAAGCACAAAGTCTTCCGTTGTCTCCTTCGGTGATTCAAAATATGCATAACCGTAGAGTGAAACGAAGCACAAATTCTTCACCTAAAACTACAAAAGATAAAAGGATCACCAAAATAAAAGTAGCTCAAAGTCTTTCTTCTATCTTTTAGAAACGTCTTCAGATAATATCAACACACACTTTGCTTATTAAATCAAATAGATAAGAGATTATCAAAAAAGAGAACATAAGAACTATTTCCTAAATAACACAAATTACTTCAACACAAAGTCTGAAATAAACCTCTTTCTCATTCATTTAATGAAATATGATTTACAACTTGAGCACAAAGTCTCAAGAAATGTCTCAATTTTAGCAGAGCTTTTGCTCTTAATTATTAGAGATATATTTACAAAAGAGGTCCCCTCTATATATATATGGAGAAACCTTCAAAATTAAAAAGATTAAAATATAAAAATATCTTAGTCAAAGATGAGTCAGCATTGACTTTGAGATATTTTCTAGATTTTTCACATGTAATTACATATTACAAAAGTACATGTGAAAATTTCCCAAGTCAATTACAAAGTGCATTGTGAATAAAGCATGGAAGAACAGCTTCAATCTTTATTTTCAGTCTTCTTCATTGTCTTTGACTTCTTCAAAAAAAAATTAGTAATAATCATTATTGTGCAATTAGGGAGAAAATTAGCAATTTGGGAAAACTGCACATTTGAGTGATCATGACTAGGGAAATGTGCTTGAAAAGGTTAAGGCAAGGGCAGGTTGAAAAGTGAAAGAAAAGGGGAGCGAGTGCAAAAAATAAGAAAAAAAAATTTCTCAGAGTTAGGAAAAATGGGGAGAAGGTATGTAGGGGTGGCAAAAATTGTCGCCTTTGCATATTGGAGAAGTTCTTGTGCAGAGGTGGCAAAAATTGCCCCCTGTGCATGTTAGGGAGAAAGTATGTCGGCGGCAAAAATTGGTGCTAATGCATGTTGAAGAAGAACATGTAAGGGCAGCAAAAATCATCACCCTTGCACCTGGAGGAGAGGAAACGGGGATGCATGGGCGGCAAAATTTGTCGCTCCTACATGGAGGAGACCAAAAGATGTAAGGGTGGAAAAAATTGCCGCTCTTGCATGTTGGGTGCAAACACTTGTCACATTCTACTGAGTCATAACAGGACACGTGACATATTCCACTTAACTTTCAGAAGCTTTAGAAACTTTTTGAGAGTGCTGTGGAAGATGAAACATGGGGGCTTTCGCTCTGCTTTGTCTTTTTCCATTGGGCACTTTTTCACGAGCTTTTCTCTTTAGTTGGGCTTTTCCTTTGCTTTCTTTGGGCTCTCTTTCTGAGTGAATTCCTTTAAACTTTGGCAATGAACCAACTGCTAAACCGTTCCATTGAACCATGGCTTTGAACCATTCCATTGAACCAAGGCTTTGAACCTCTTGTTGAACTTGCCTTTGAACCATGTGTTTGAACCTGCTAACTTCAAGCATGTTGAGTCCGTAGAAACATATCTGCAGTGTCCGTAGATTTCTGAGAAAGCTTTAAAAAAATGAAGAGCCTGAATGCTTAGAACAATTTTTGAAAGGGAAAGAGAGGATTTTGATCTATATGACCAAAATAGTTCAAATGTTGTCCCAAAAATGAGTGATATTTTTGGGGGATAACACATTTTATTTGTAACAAAATTATGAGGCATATTTAACTTAAAATCTTCAACTAATTATGAAAGGTATTAAATAAAACCCAAACAAATGGTTGAGTTATATCAAATAATTATGCAAGATTCAAACTAGTTGTTATATTTTATCTAAATGTGAACACATGATGTTAAAAAGGTCACTTAATTCTATGATGTTTGAAGCTCAAAATAAATCACATTGTTATTATCTCGTATAACATTACATTTTTTTAATACATAATATTCAAAATTATTTTCCCATATTGAGAAAATGGACTATTGAAATGGCCTTGAGCATTTCTTTGAACTTAATCATCTTGAAAAACCTCTAAACAATTTGGAACTTTTACCTGTGTCCAATGCACCAATAATTGTTATACAGACAAAAATAGAAACTATAAGGTGTTAGTGGTCACTAGCTATGATCATTGCTTTATATAATGTGATTCTTTCCCTCATACTTATATATAAATTTCAATTTAACACATAAAACTTCTGGGAGTGCACATTATACATGGATACTAAGTGTTTTCTTACACTCTTTGTGCTAGATAAATGAAGATTCAACCTCATGAACTACCAAAGTAAATGTCAAAAGTGTGTATGACAGTCACAACTTCTTATGGTGAATGAACTATGAAACCAAAGGTCATAATGAGAATAATTGCTTAAGTCACAATGTTCGAAAGCTTCTTAAATCATATGAATATTTTATGGAAGATCATAGTGTGCATTATTTCCTAATGTTGAAAAGGGTGATGTAGGTAAAAGTATCATTGTACTATGAAATATATGAGTGCTCTACATATAACACTAAAAACAGTTTGGTGATTAATGAGATCAATGAAGGCCATGAGTAAGGAACACAAAAATAACTTATAGTCTCTATAAATATATAGCAAGTAATACATGGTGGTGAGCACTCATAGAGAGGAAGAGGTGACGAAGTAAGAGGTGAAATAAGAATCCATCTAGTCACATACTATAAATGAGGCTCACCCAAGAATTGTTAGATATATTTTAATAAGATCTACACTTATTGTTATTATTGGGGGAGAATAATATTGAGGAATGTCTTGACCTATATAAAATAATTATCCAAATGAATAAATGGTCTAGGTATGATTAATATTGTGATACCAAGATATAGATTACGTGATCAATATAACCTTCATGGGAATGATCTACGTACTTCACTCATTAGCCCAAGATTTGTGTTTAGTATTCGAAGTGGCTTAAGTCATTAATGTAAATAATTTATAGCATTGACATACTTGTTTAGTGTGTCTCATTATTGATAAGGATTTCCAAATCACCCATGTGGCACCTCACTCTCTTTCTTCACATCATATTATCCTTGATATTTCCCTTGATGGATATTGCTTCAAGTTAATCATATCCTTGATCACACTTCCCACCTTATCATACCTCTTGGCTTAGTTTTTGAGTTGTAGTTTAAGACCTCATGTAGGAATGGGCTTTCCTCTCAAACATCCTTGCAAACAAATTTCATACCATTTTATTTACATCATTCACATGTCATTTAATGGTCATACTTTCTTGCATCACACACTGGAATAAGCCCTAAGTTTGAATATTTTTCACTCATTTTGAGCTTCTCCTTATTTTCATTATTTATTTTGGTTTGTTTTATTGATAGTCTATTATTTTCTATATTTGATTGGAATTTATCATTTTCAATTCATTTACTTTTATTTTTTTACACATCTAATCATTTTTGATGTGTTTTACAGTAATTTTTTACCATTAATTTTTTTTGTACAACTTTCTATCTCCTTATAAATTTTTATCAATCTTTTTAACCATGTATTCACTCACATTTACAAGAAAACATACACTATACATATTATAAGAAACAATAATCACATATGCTAGAAAGAAAATACATCAATAGATAATATCAATGAGTCACTCACACACACACACAGAGTTAATATACGTCACATAAAGTAAAAAAAATAGATATAAGGTTGAGATCCATCATGAGGATGTGTTACACTACCCATAGAGTCCTAAGACTCCTCTTTGTATAGTCCACTATAGTTACCATGTTCTTGATCACATACCATCCATTTGACCCTATAGATTCGCCACTTGGGCCTACAATATTGATACCTATCTAGTTTCAGCCAAATTAGTGGTTTTCTCTTGAACCAATGCCTACAACTCTACCTAACTAGTTACCAATGGTAATATATCCTGAGTTTTATTTGATAATCTCCATATATTTTGGGAAGCCTCCCCAACCAACCTAAAGCACTCAGCATAAGTTTGAATTGAAGGCACCAATGTATCAATCAACTATGTAGTATCATGTTGTGGTAGTACATCATCCAAAATTTCATGGTGGGTTGTATTCACCAAGCTCCTCCATGGGGCCTCCTATTCCATATTATCTAAAAAATTGACACCAATATAACAACATATCTCATATGTAATCCAAAAATTTCATACATCTATTTAACATAGATATATATGTATCCAAGAAATAAATCAACGTGAACATAATTTACCTACCCATAGTATCACCATTGACTTGAATTTTTAAGACCTCTTAGGTGTCCTCCATTTGGAAAGGCATAAATCTTTTATAATGCCCTAGATGGATGGAAAATTTAGGTCATGCTCTACTATGTATCTAAGACACTATCATCTAGCTTAGAGTTGGTTGAGCTATATGATCTTCATGTTATAATTGCAACTATGGTTGTGATTATGGTTGTGGTTGAACTTAACTTTGTTTATTCCTCCATGATTGTATCAATATTAGTGATTGTGCCTATACCTACTAATATTGTTGAGAAACTATCACCACTCCTCCTCCTTTTATAGTGTGTTCTCCTCACTATCATATTCCTACCCTAGGATGATGATGACCTATGACTGGAACCTCATGAGATTCTATTCTCACACCATGTTATTCATTCACATGATGAGCCCAATAGGTTGGAATCACAAGATCAATTTTTGGGTGTGACAGTCCAAAGTAATATGGTACATGATAACATGGATAAGGCTCTATCCACCATAGATATTATGCAATGATCCTAACTCATGCATGTGCATACATAATAGATGGGCATGATGGGTAGGAATCCACAGTGACCACATACAAACTCTAAATGGTCTACCATGTTACATTGTTTGAAATACTAGTGCATGGGTAATAGATTACATCCCTCCAAGTTCTTTCATACTTATGAATAATTGTTTAAGACACATTCGCAGTTGTGAATGACATTTATATGAGAGTAATTTTATTTTAATCTTAAGGGGGGGTTACTATGATAGTTTTAATTGGGTACTATATGGTGTTGTGTACCTTTTATTTTTGCATTTCTTCTTTCCTTTCTGTAATAACCTCTTTTCTGCATTATGGAATCATGTCAAATAAGTTCACTCACACCATTTAATTATCATGAATGGAAATCCATAATGGAACTCATTTTAAAATCCAAGGATTACCATCAAATTATAATGGGCACTAAGACTAAACCTATAGCAGCAGAAGTGAAAATCAAATGGTTCAACCATTATGATAAAGTGTGTGGATTATTGTATCTCTCCATCTAACTTGTCCAAATATTTCACATAGAATATGCCAAAAATCATACTCATGTGTGGTCCATGCTAAGAACACTCTTTGGGAAGTAGGGTGTGATGAGAGGCTATGAGCTAGAGAATGATCTAATTAGTTTTAGCCTAGATGACTATGACACCCTTCAGGACTTCTTTAATAATCTTAGACTTCTCATGTTACAGTTGAAAGAATGTGGAATTGACAAGAAATATGAACAACTTATTATGTCGATACTTTCCAAAATGGGTCCAAAATATTATCTATTTGTATCCACTTTCCATGCCACAAAAGGTGCTCTTTGAGCCACAGGAAAGATGCCTTACTTAGATACATTTATTAATTACCTAGTTTGAGAGCAAGAAAAGTTGTTATAAATGGGCATAATGAAGTCCTCAAAATATCACACACTTTTTGATAAGAAAGAGAAGGCTTCAATCCATAGATATAATAAACATAACAAAAGGGATCAAGAGAAGGCTTCAATCCATAGAGATAATAAACATAACAAAAGGGATCAAGAGAAGGATGTAAATCCTCCCACTTATAAACCCAACCATGAGACCTCTTCTTCCAACTCTAAGCCTAATAAAGTTTGGATCAAATGTGGGTTTTGATCAAGAAAGCATGATGAATGAATTTTTTTGAAGAATTAGATTTAGCAATGACTAAGGTGATTGATAAGCATAATGTCAGTGTTCTTGATTTTGCCAATAAATATTAATCAACCCATGAGTATTCTAAGGTAAATGACCATGGTAAAGAAAAGGCAAAAGAGAATAATAAAGGGAAAGCAAATGGCAAGGTGATAGTTATTATTTTATCTCAAACTCCTACATGGATCATTGACTTTGGTACTTCATTTCACATGGCCTCTTCACATATAGAGTTAAGTTCCTTAGAACCATGTGATATGTTCTCTACACAATTGGGTGATGAAACTTATAAAAAGGTTATCAAGAGATGGCCAATTAAAGTGAGTGGTAGAATGTTCAACAATGTTTAAAGTGTTTCCTCACTTTTAATTAATATCCTATTAGTTGACCAAATCACTTACCTTGGTTTGGGTATGCAAGTTGAGTTCATTCGAGATTCAATGTATGTTAGAGAGTTTCATAGTGGTACTATCTTTGTTGTGGGAATTGTCAATCATCAGACTCAAATATATAACTTATCTCACTTTGCTCCTGACTCCCCTTTATATTCTTATTCTTTGGACTCACCTAACTTGATGTCATTTATAAGCCTAAGTGGACTTCTGATATTGATGACTCTTCTTCTAATATAGATGACTCTTCTTCTAATATGGGGAGTCACCTCCACCATCTCCTTGTCATCTTTCAAATGTTGAGGAGTTATTTCGTGATCCACCTACCTTTGGTTTGATTCAGACATTATAGACAATTGGTATATTGATCCAGGACACATCAGACCCTCGATATTCTATTGCATAATTTTAGGCAACATTGATGTCCTTCTTAGCCTATGCTTATAATACACCATCATGTCATAGAGTAGTTGGCCAATTTACTTTGCATGAGGAGAATGATTCTTCTTATAGGAATAACACCTTGGTTGGAGATCCATTAGGCACTTGCTGGACAAATTCACTATTCTAGCGTGATCCACTCTTTATTTCATCTAATTCTAATTCACATTCAATCCAAGGCACTCATTTCCAAGACACAGAGTAACTATAGACAATTATAGATATTAGTGGAGATTTTAATCCCTATCTTTTTCTTTGCTCTATTTTAGGGAGGATTTTTATTCCTACAAGTTTCCTCTTTTTCTCAAATTTATGTAATTTACATTATGCTTGGGTAACTCATTAGGCCTCGTTGTTGAGAACCAATTCTTCTACCCACCTAAGCGATGATTAAGGGGGTGTTGGTGTAGGCTTTTTCTCACCATGTGGTTTTACCTAAAATTTATTATTTAGCTTGATTATGTTTATTCTAGGTCATTAGTGAAAGAGGATCTAATAGGCATGAGGATTTTGGGAGATGTTTCTCTTTCACCTATATATGTACCTTTCCTATTGCTTTTTTGGCTATTGATTCTAATACAGTTTTTTTTTGTGAGACTTTTCTCTTTCATTTAAAGCTTATGAGATTTTACTCTATAGATTCTACATTCATGTTTTGATGTTCAATTGATCGTGATGTAATCTAAAAAAATATTTTAACTATATAACATCCAATAGTCTCCATAATCTCTAATGATTTTTAAAAATATCAAACAATAGAGCTCAAACCAGGGCTCTATCCAAAAAATGAAACAAATTAGACATAAAAATAATTAAATCACATTTTATTTCAAATTTCCTACTTGATTGATACTGTACCTAGCTACATAACCCATATTATATTTCTAAACTATATTGGTGATGTATCTTATTACATCCACAATCTATAAATCTGAACTATATCAGCCATGACTTATGATATCGACATTTTTCTCTACTACATTGGCCTGCATACACACCATTGACCATCTCCTCAAATTATCATGTGCCATAGGCCATGATTTTAAATATATAGGTCAGAATAATTTTAGATGGCATCTGTCATAATATACACATCGACCATTTTACTATTTTTTTAACTCTATCAACCACTTTTCATGGCATCAATTAGAATGTGTTCAACTACATTGGCCATCTTAGATGGCATCGACTAGTCTTATTTATCCTCAATTTCTAGATACATCAACCTAGATTATACCATTCATACTACCTAGTGATTTTTCATTTGGCCATATTAAATTCGAGTGACCTACATGTTGAATTCTCATATCCTAATCATTTCCCATTCTATTTTTAAGTCTACACCTATGCTAGTTCAAGAAAATTTTATTACATAAAATTTCATTGGCATCTACTTTTCCTAATCTAGTGCATTTTCATTTAAAATGCTAATTTTCATAATTAATACACCTTATACCTATACCATGTTATTTGTATCTATGATACATCCACTAGATCATCCACCTCATCATGTGCGGGCCATTGTCTCTCTCCAAAATCTTTAGAAGTGCTTGATCAAGTTAAATGCCAAGATTTACTTATAAGATAGCTTGATCCTTCCCAACCTACCTCATAAAATTTATGCTTATGAGTCCTAAAACCAAATGTGATACCAATGATGGTGTTATGGACACTTATGATTCTATACAAGCCATACATTTGGTGGCTCTAATGAAGAAAATATTTGCCAAACTTTCATAGAAGGTCCCTCCCAGCCTCCTCCCTCTTCATCATCATATGTAGACAATTTTGATGTTCATAAATTTATTTCCCTATTAGAAATTTAAAAGTGTATTCTTACACCTTCAGCAAGAGAACTTGGACCTATTTTCCATACCATCATTGGTATGATCCATAAATGTTTTTTTGGTATCATGCAAGTTTGTGACATTTGCATGAAAAATGCAAGCAACTTAAAAACTTTGCTAGTCAATTTCTCCTTGGTCCCAATTTTGATCATGAAACCATGATTCATTAATGTCAACAATCCTATGATAAATTAGCCAAATCCCATGATTCCAAAGTCAAGCATGATACCCTAAATTAGGATAAAGTATCTTAAAAGGACCCTTATCCACGTTCTACTCATAACAATTTTACCAAGTAAAAAAAAATTCAACACACATATTCATCTCATTTTATGAGTGTTGAGTATACCAAGCCAATATAATCACCCATACTTTCAATAGTTAAAATTATATCGACCGCTTTGATCCAATATCACAATCATTTCCCAACTATATCATCCAACCTAATACATTATATTATATTTCATCATTGTATTATTATTACATAGGCCAACTAGATCAAAATAATTACATCGATCAGATCAATGTAATAAGTTATTCACTAGATCTAAAAAAATTTCATAGACCATATTGATGTAGTATATTTATATTCCTTCTTTTATTTTTACCACATTGACCTCTCGATATAGATAATTTGTAACATCCCCACTGGGATCTACCTAGAAATGCATGATTTTTTTAATTAAACATATATATCAAAATAGATTACCCACATGAATATAATAGAGATCAAATAAAATACTCAAGCTTAAAAATAGCATCAAATCGTATTACATCACTGAGATCTAATATCATGAAAGTATATCATAAAGCTAACATAGAAATTAATTACATCAATTCAGCCATGACTGATACAAATATACAATCACCACTGCCAATATACAATAATAAATAATTACAGCTCTTCATGACATTTTCCAAAAATAAGTACAATATAATACAAATTACTATTAATAAACAATGGCTTCCCTAGAGCATAGTTCCCAAACTTCAAGTATTTGTGGTAATCTCAAGTGTCATCTTGAATGTAATACTATTATGGGGAGGGAGAGAATAATCTGAGCACTTTTCTAGACCAAACATGCATCAATAATCCCCTACACTGATCACATCAGGAAATGACCCTCCTTTCACGGATGAGCAGATAGTGATAGTGTAGGAATATAGAGAGACATGCAAGTACTCATGTGTTGTATGATTTATAACTAAACTAAAATGCAATGTATCATAAAAAAATTGATCTATTAAAAGATAACACACATAGATGTAAGCCATACTCATGAAATGATAATGTTTCACTAAACATACTTTGGCCAAATCTTTAAGAATAGTAATATAAAAGCAATCCATAGATCAATCAAATTCATAGACATCACTTGATCGGACTACCTTCATCTAGCAATGTAATACTAGTAAGCCAGAGAAGTTCATCTCACTCCTTACTCCATATTAGCAATGCAGATTGGTCAAATATAAACTCAAACACAAGATTCATATACTTTACATTCTACTACCAAACACATCATGTAACATGATAAACATAGGAGTAAATGCAACATACATTTATTCCATCAAATATATGCATGAATATTACATTATTTTCAATCTCATACTAGAAATAGTGACTACATTTATACCACCTGGGTAAATACATAATTAACTACAGAGTTTAAATAATACAATTTGTTTCTAGTTTAACTCCAGCCTATGATAACCCATATTACCATAGTCTAGTGATTTTAAGCATAACTACAAAGAATCCATAGTCTAGTCAAATTAAGTAGTTGCAATTTCATGGGAACCTAATCTTTTATTCAACTAGCTGGGTATAAATAAGAAATTCCTCATTTTATTTGAAACATAGAATACACATTGTTATATTATAAGAGTCATATTTGCATACCCTCGTAAAGCTCTAATATGTATATTTGTTTAATATAGATTATAACTCAAATACACACCCTCGAGTTACTATTATAAACTATTAAGAATATTTACACTCATTCTCCAACAAGCACTCTTGTTAATAACCATGAATGCATAACCTTGTATATCATCAAATTTTATAAGATGAGTTTCATACAACATGTGATCCCAATACCCCACATGGTTATGTCTTAATACCTAAATTGCTAAATTCACTTAAGGCACTATTTCATCTTAATAAGCATGTTTATAACGAAACATATGTTTATTTCCAAAGACATAGGGTTCTATATTCCCAATTAACTATAACCCAGCCATTTCTGGCATCACATGAGGAACAATTCAATTATGGTTTTATGTATATCATTTATTGTTTGTATGATGTCTCTAATAAATGTCATTGTAAAAAGCTTTCTCTAATTACTCATGGTCTATGAGGATTTTTCCAAGTTTAATCCATATTAAGTAAATAAATTACAATGCTTTAATAACAACTTATGCCCATTTACCAGATTAAAATGATATACTCTCAATATATCAATATGCCTTTTCACATCTATTAGCGGTTTTGGGGTTTAAAATAAAACATTATTCTTTTTTATACATACACCGATGCTAATTTCATTTATACTAATCTAAAAATATAACAAATTCTAGAGAGCCAAATATTTCACCTGACATCAATGCAACAAAAATAGAAATATTCCCGTAAATAAATACCACAGGTCTAAATCATTTGCACTGGTAGGGGTTATCTAATTCAGCATCCTAGATACATACAGAGATTTGCTTAGTCCTAATAAGCTAGAAAAATGCAGCTAGGTGATGCCAACAGAGGTAAGTGAATTAATACAAACACTCATATTTTTTTACAAGTTCATAGGAATTGGCTGACGCCAGCTATAGTTAAAGAATTAAGTGGTGCCATCATGTACAACTTAAAAAAATTCTTAGATTCTCACATAGGCAACAATCTTGATTCACTTATACAGGATGAAAAAGGGTAATAAAAGCAACATCCACATATTTATACAGTGACCCAATAGACGGTAAGCTTAGAAAATTATAGTACAATGAATTCCATATATGTATGCATAGGTGACATGTTATGCATATTTACAACAAGCTTTAACACAAAAAATCACCCAGAGCTTAATGTCATTAAATTTAACAAGCTAGCAATACATAGCATCAATTTCTCATAATGCATACTAGCTGACATTAAGTATTAATCAATGCCCCCTTGAAATTCTTAGTTTTAAAACTGTATACTTAAATCGATGCCTATAAGATAAAAAATAACCCCAACATAATAATGTTTTCCTATTATAGTTTCTAATCATGTTGATTTTAGTGTTCTAAAAAAAATATTAATATGTTGGAACCAAAAGATAATAAGGTGATTTCATATTAATTATAACTCGACTCAGCCAGTAACTTCTAAAATTATGATCATTGCCCAAAATAGCAATGTTGACATAGGTATAAGTTTCTTGGATTTATATAGATGATGTTAAAATAATCTTCAGCATTATAGATCTTTTAGAATCCAATATAATAGTGATGCTACAGTATAGGCAATGCAATACAAGTTGTGTTTTCTTACACAATCACTACCAACAAACTAAAGCAACACCTAGACTAAAAGCTTTATTTTCTAATTGGGTCTGGCTTAAATACTCCCAGGCTGATGCTAAATAAACACTTAGCAAGTTGCAGGTCTTTAACATACACACTATTTATTCAACATAATAGACTAACAAAAAAGATATACATACGAGATATATAAACAACTTGATATGATCATCTTCCTCTTTAATTTGGTTTTCAGACTAAACAAAGACAATATAGTGTCCCAATAAGGATATTATTATTCATATATAATATTAACATAATATCCCATCATAAGCATACCAATATTTATTGATATATGTAATTCAAAACACCACCTACCAGATAAATTTGGTTGTTGTTCCTTTGTGTCTCTTTTCCCTCTATGTTTTGGTCCTTCCTCTTCCTTTTGACCTTCTTTTCCCCAATGCATATGATATTATAAGTTTCTCTAACTTACCTATGTAAAAATAGGCACAAATCTTCTTTCATAGATTTTTGTTTTTTTGTTTTTGTTATTTTAATATATTTAATTATTTCTAAATTTTCTAATTTTAAATTACTTCTTTTATTTATTTATTTTATTCTATCCTCTAAATTTCCGTTTATCTTATTTATATTTTTTTTTCTTAGTTTTTTCTTTTTGAGGATAATTTTCATTTTTAATATATTTTAATATGGAATGCTAAAATTTCATAATTTTATTAAATCAAATTACCATCCAAATATATTATATCAATTTTAAATGGTAATTTCAAAATTTACAAATAACCCATATTTTAAATTTATTTTTGCCAAAAAATGTTTTTAGAGTCATCAATAACAAAATATGCCAAACATGCAAAAAAAATCATTATGATATGTTTACCTACTCTGGAAAACCACATAAAATAATACTCCAAACAAGAAATAAACACACCACAAGCAAATAATTTTAATGCATTTCTATCATGTACTAACTACTATGATGTGTGCAGGGTTTCATCAGCTATCTATAGACCTCCAACGTCTCTATCTATGTCACCCTCTTCAATAATGCTCTTCCTTCAGCACACTCTGAGAAATGAGTTTTCCTACATCCACCTCAAAACATGTAGGTAATTAGATCATATCACATGATAAACATATAACAATAATATAACTAAACCAATATATTAATATGCTCAAAATATAAATGCATACATTAACGAATTTATTGTAAGCAATCATGTATCATCATGTATCTAAGCAATATTCTACTATCCTATAATAGCATAAATCTAAATTTTAGTCATAAATATAACCAATATCATGTGTCCACTACAAATATCTATGAATAGTCAAATAATTTACTTAGTGAGGAATCGGGATGCAAAATCCTTCCCCCTAAAGCTAGTCATTATCCTGAATGATTTTTATTCAAACTTATGTTCTGAAAAAAAAATTATTCAACTAAAAATAACATAGTATAATAGTATCTAATCAAGCAAATAAATGTGGAAATCTCCTAAGCAAATCATCATAATCCTCCCATGTACCACTATCATCAGAGTATTAGTCCCACTAGACTTTACATTATGACATATCTCTATTACGCAAATGAAGTTTGTGTGTCAATTACCCTGATTGGTTCTATTGTGACCACCCCAAGATATATAACTTATAAAGCATTCTAATCCAGCACATGCATAAGATCAGCGATATATTTCTTAAGATATGAAACATGGAAGATATTATGTAAAAGAGATAGGACCGATGGTAAAAGAAGCATATACGCTACATGATTGACCACTTCTAATAACTAGAAGGGTCCCACATATCTCTATGACAATTTTGTAGACTTCCCAAATTTAATCAAGCTTTTCTATGTATTTACCTACAAAAACAATTTATTTCCAATTGCAAAGTGCCTTTATGTCCTCTTCAAATCTACAAAACTCTTCTGTCTATTAATGGCATTAGATAATATCTACCTGATTAGTTTAAATTGCTCTTCCATCTCTGAGATCATCTTAGGTCCAAAGACTACCCTATCCTCAAACATGTCCCAACTAATGGGTGTCTTGCACCTTCTCCCATAAAGTGCCTCAAATGGTTCCATCTTCAATACCAATTGGTATGAGTTATTATATACAACTTGAACTAATGGAAGATAATATTCTCACTTATAATGTTGGTTCATGCAATACATTCAAAGAAAATATTCAAAAACCTGATTAACTCTCTCAATTTATCTATTAGTCTCTAGGTGCTAAGCTATACTAAAATTAAGTTGCATACCCAAAGCTAAATTGAGAGTCATCCAAAACCTAGATTTCATCTTCAGATCATGATATGAAATGATCTTCTTTAGAAAATAATGCAACCTATACACTCTGAATCTCTTCGCAAGGGTAGGTGCATCATCTATCAAATTTTTTGGTATGAAGTGAGCCACATTGGTTAGTTTGTCAACAACTACCAAGATCAAATCATACATATTCCATGACATCAATAACCCTTAGATAAATTCCATGTTGATCACCTACCATTTCCATTTTAGGATATCATGTGTATATAATAATCTAGCTAGATGCACGTGCTTAGCTTTCACTTAATGACACTTCAGACAATATGACACATAATCAACCACATCTTTCTTGATTCCTTTCTATAAATACAGTGTTATAAGCTCTGACATGATCTTATTTACACCTAGATGTCTTGAATAAGGTGCACTATGCAATTTTTTTAACACTGTGATCTATATATTTTCTTAACTTGGAATGTACATCCATATATTTTAATGTAATAGGCCACCACTCTCCAAATTAAACCCCTTGTATCGAGGATTCTAAGCATTCTCTGACAATGTTTTTCTGACTTGATCATAAGATTCATCTCCTAGAGATGACTCAATCACTTGATCCCTGAAGGTACTCTTGATAGTAGCTATAGATGTTATGTACCTTCTACAACTGAGGGAATCAACTACTCTATTCTCCTTGCCTTTGATATAAATGACGTCAAAATTGTAATTAAATAAGAACATAATCCAACATCTCTAACAAGCATTCAAATTATGTTGGGTGAAAATGTACTTGAGTCCCAAGTTATCCATCTTGAGATCAAACGGTTTTCCCAACAAGTAATGTTACCACACTTGCAAATCATGAACAATCATTGCAAAATCCAAATCATGAGGGACATAAGTCACCTCATATAGCTTTAGATTTCATGACTCATAAGCCACTACTGCACCATCTTGCATAAAGACTCCACCTAGTCCATCCCCTGATGCATCTATGGCAACTTAAAATTAACCATTGGGGTCTATAACTCTCAACACTAGTATTGATGTAATCAGTCTCTTCAACTCCTGGAAAGCTGATTTGCAAGTCTCTAACCAAACAAATATGTGGTTCTTTCATTATATGTAATTGGGTTAGCTATCTTGGAAAATTTTATAATGAACTTCCTGTAGTAACATAATAACCCCATGAAGCTTCTTAACTCATACACATTCTTTGGTGCTGGCCATCAATAATGACTCTAATTTTTCTTGGATCTACAAAGATGTCATCTGTATAGATAATGTGTCCCAAATACTAGACTCTTTCTTGTAAAAATGCACATTTGGATAACTTGCCATATAGCTTATGCTTCTACAACCATTTCAGAACCAATTTCAAATGTTGAAGGTGCTCATCTTCATTATTTGAATATATAATAACGTCATCCCAAAAAACTAGAATAAAATGATCAAGGTAATCTCTAAAGATGTTATTCATAATATTCATGAATGTTGTTGGAACATTAGTCAGTCTAAATGGCAATATTGTAAACTCATAGAGCCCGTACCAAGTTTTGAATGCTATTTTCAAATTGTCCTCATCCTGAATCCTCAATTGGTGGTATCCCTCTCAAAGATCAATCTTATAAAATATTGTTTCTTCTCATATTTGATCAAAAATATCATCTATACGAGTTAGTGGATACCTATTTTTTATGGTTTCCTTGTTTAGCATTTTGTAATTGATGCATAGCCAAAGGGTACCATCCTTCTTGATAAAGATAACTAGTACACCCTATGGTGACATACTTGGCTTAATCAACCCCTTAGCCAAAAATTCTTGAAGTTAAGCCTTAAACTTAACCAACTCAATGGTTGTCATCCTGTACACTATTCTAAACTATGGTTCTGAACTAGGGATGATGTCGATAGAAAAATTGAACTTACATCTAAGAGGCAAACATAATAACTCTTATGGAAACACATCATGAAAATATATGATAACTGGGTAATCTTTGAGAGATGGTTCCTTAGGTTCCTCCATTTCATTTATCTTTATGATAAATGCTTAGCACCCTTTTCCCTGAGCCTTATTAAGCTACATAGATGAAACCTACCAAAACTTCAACTCTCTCTCTCTCTCTTATCACATTGAATTTGTGTCTCATTCTTGAAATCATCAAGACACTCAACTTTCTTTAGATAATATTCAACCTTGGCTTTATGTTTTGAATTATTAATTGTAAATTAGACTTGTTCTCAAAGGACTCGACCCTATTTTGGTTGTCCTTAATGTTAATCATCTTAACCACAATATTTTTTTCCATACTTTCAACTGGATGGGGGGTTATGTATGTTTATATTTTGGCTTAAATTTACCATGTTGGGATCCTCATCAACATGTTGACTGGACTCCTCTTCATCCAAAATATCACCAACTGTGTGTTTAGCTTCCTTATGTTTTTCCTCCTTCTCTTCTAGAGACTTACCCTTCAACCTAGATTTTTTCCTTTTATTGGAATAAGTCTTAGTGTTACCTTTCCTTTAAATTATTTTCTCATGTATCCTAAGTTCATATCATATGATCCTAAATGTGCTACATACAAATCCATAACTATTATGAATTTAGGCAACCTAATTTTTGCTTCAGTTGAACACCTATCAACCATGACTTTTGATTCATTCCCATATTGTACTGACCATGCATTTTCCATCACACCATCTCTTATAAGAAACTTACTAAGCATCCTAAGAGCTATAAAATAATTAGTGGCTCATGTGTCAATCAAAATGAAAATTTTATGTTCAAAGTACCTGATAGCTCAATAAGTAATGCCTGATATTTGGCCTATAGATTGTCAATTGTTGCATGAATCTACTACTACAAAATTCCCTACTAAGGATTAGGGCCTTTGCCCTTTGATTTATCATGTGGATACTCATTAGAATAATGATCCTCACTATAAATGAAACATCCTCCTAATGGTCATTTCATAACATTCTATTGGTTTCCCTTGAAACTATCTTTGGAATCATTTCCCTATTTCTTGTTTCCTAAACCATTGTTGAACTTGGCATTCTAGTTTTTAAACTATTTCCTAGAGTCTTCAATTCTCTGTTTCCAATTATTATTTTTTAAGGTTGATTTGAAATTTTCAAACCTCTTCTTTAATTTGTCCTTGGCCTATGAAAGAGACTTCAACTTATGGTCTTGGTTGACCACCTTCTTAAAGACATAATCCATGGTACAAGGTCCATGAACAAGTACCTCTCCACCAATATTATCACTCAAACCCATGATAAACTACCTGATCCTAAATCTCTCATCTCCCTAATACTAAACTACGTACTTTAGTAGTTTAGTGAACTACTCCCAGTATTCATTCACTGACATATCACCATGTTTCAAATTCTAAAATTTTATGAACTTTTGATCAAAATAAATTTTTGGGAGCCACCATGATATGAATAAAATCAAAAATTGATCCAAAGTAGTGGTGGTCTAATTCAAATTCATATCCAACCTTTGGTTGGCCCACCATGTAGCTACCTCACCATCCAACTAGTATGCTCCCCATACTACCTTGGTGACTTCAAAGCAGTTTTTAATTTCAAAATATTTCTCCATCTCTATTATCCATGCCTTAGCTCCATCACCTAGAATAGTCCCATCAAATGTAGGTGGGTTCACCTTCTTCAAGTCTCTAGTTAGCTCTATAGTAACTTGGGATCTAGCATCTTGAGGATTTTTTTCTCAATCATATGCTCTTTAGTTTCATCTTATTGTTCATATTCCTCATGGCCATGAACCACCTACTCCAAATCTATAATCAGATCTCTAGTCTCATTCATAACTATGATAATCTGGTCCATCTTCACTGATAGCTCAGTGGCAAATTGGCTAGGATCAAATGGAGGGTTGTTTTCATTATCATTTGAAGGACCCTCTCCAAAAACTATCACTTTCACCATCCTTTTTTTTGTCAACATAAGGATATGAAAACATTATTGGACTAATTAGCTCCTAGAGTTTGATTCGTAGCTCTGTTACCACATGTAACAACCCCACTAGGATCCACCTAGAAATGCATGATTTTTTTAAATTAAACACATATATCAAAATAGATCACCCAAGAGAATATAACAGAGATCAAATAAAGTACTCAAACCTAAAAATATCCTCATAGCATATTACATCACTAATCTCTAACATCATGAAATTATATCATAAAGCTAATATAGAAAGTACTTACATCAATTTAGCCATGACTGATACAACTACATAGTCACCGTTATTAATGTACAATAATAAATAATTACAATTATTCATGATATTTTATAATAATAAGTAAAATATAATACAATGTACAATTAATATACATGGCTTCCCCAGATCATAGTTCTCAAACTTAACATATCTATGGAAATATCAAGTGTCATCTCAATAAGTAGTACTATTGTGGGGAGGGAGAGCATCATCTAATTATTTTTAACACCAGCCACAGACCAATAATACCTCATAGTGATCCCATTAGAAAATGTCCCTCCCTTCATGAATGAGTAGATAGTGATGGCGTGAGAATCTAGAGAGACAAGCAAGTACCCATGTGTTGTATGATTTCTAACTAAACTAAACATGCAGTGTATCATAAAAAACTTGATCTACTATA
Organism: Torreya grandis; assembly: GCA_037957365.1. NCBI lineage: Eukaryota > Viridiplantae > Streptophyta > Pinopsida > Cupressales > Taxaceae > Torreya > Torreya grandis. The sequence goes on along the minus strand of JARHVA010001226.1, from coordinate 36,307 downwards.
AGATATCACACATACATGTAAACCATAATCATGAATGATAATATTTCACTAAACATACTTTGGCTAAAAATTTAAGACTAGTAATATAAAAGTGATCTATAAATCAATCAAATTCCTACACACCACTTGATTGGAATGTCTTCATCTAGAAATGCAATGCTAGTAAGCTAGTGAATTCCATCTCAATCCTTACTCTACATTAGCAATGTAGATTGGTTAAATATAAATTCAACCACAAGATTCATATACTTTACATTTTACTATAAAACACATCATGTAACATGTTAAACATAGGAGTAATTGTAGCATACATTTATTCCATCAAACATATGCATGAATCTTACATTATTTTCTATCCCATACTAGAAATAATGACTATAGTTATATCACCTGGGTAAATACATAATTAGCTACAGATTTTAAATAATAAAATTTATTTACAGTTTAACTTCAACCTATGATAACCCATATTACCATAATCTATTGATTTTAAGCATGACTACAAAGAATCTGTAATTTAGTCAAATTAAGTAGTCGCAATTTCATGGAAACCTAAGATTTTATTCAACCAACCATGTATAAACAAGAAATTCCTCATTTTATATGAAACATAAAATACACATTATTATATTTTTAGAGTCATATTTACATACCCTCGTAAAGCTCTAATATGTATATTTATTTAATATAGATTATAACCCAAGTACACCCCCTCAAGGTACTATTATGTACTATTAGGCATATTTACACCCACTTTCCAACAATATCTCCTTTTAATAACCCTAAATGCATAACTTGGTATAACGTCAAATTCTATATTATGGGTTTTATACAACATGTGATCCCAATACCCCGTTTGGTTATCTCTTTATACCTAAATTGTTAAATTAACTTAAGACACTATTTCATCCAAATAAGCATGTTTATTATGAAAGATATGTTAATTTCTAAATACACATGGTTCTATATTCCCAATCAACTATAACCCAACCATTTATGACATCACATGAGGAGCAATTCAACTATGGTTTTATGTATATCATTTATGGTTTGTATGACATCTCAAATACATGTCATTATAAAATGTTTTCTCTAATTACTCATGGTCTATGAGGATTTTTCCAAGCTTAATCTATATTAAGTAAATAAATTACAATGCTTTAATAATAACTTATGCCCATTTACCATATTAAAGAAATATACTCGCGATATATCACTATGCCTTTTCACATCCATTAGTAGTTTTGGGGTTTAAAACAAAACATTATTATTTTTATACATATACCGATGCCAATTGCATTTATACTAATTTAAAAACATAATAAAATCTAGAAAATAAAACATTTCACCTAGCATCAACTCACTAAAAATAGAAACATTCAAGAAAATAAATACCACAAGTCTAAATCACTTGGACTAGTAAGGGTTATCTAATTCAGCATCCCAAATACATACAAGGATTTGCTTAATTTTAGCAAGATAGATAAACATAGCTAGGTGACACCAATAGAGGTAAGTGAATTAATACAGACATGCATATTTTTTGACAAGCTCATAGGAATTAGCCAATGCTAACTACAGTTAAAGAATTAAGTGGTGCCATGTGCATATTTTTTGACAAGCTCATAGGAATTAGCCAATGCTAACTACAGTTAAAGAATTAAGTGGTGCCATCATGTACGGTTTCCAAACTTTCTCAGACTCTCACATAGGCAATGTTCTTGATTCACTTGTATAGGTTAAAAAAGGTTAATAGAAGTGACATCCACATATTTATATAGTCACCCAATAGAATGTAAGATCATACAATTATAAGACAATGCATTCAATATATGTATGTATAGGCAACGTGTTATGTAGATTTAAAACAATATTTAACACAACATATCACCCAAGGATTGATGTCATTGACTTAAATATGATGGTAATACATAGCATTGATTTCTCATAATACATACTAGATGACATTAAATATTAAATCGACGCCCCATGAAGTTCTTAGTTTTTAAACTGTATATTTAAATTGATGCCTATATGAATAAAAATCACCCCAACATAATAATGTTTGACTATTATAGTTTCCAATCATGCTGATTTTAACATTCTAAAAAAATATTAATAGGATGGAACCAAAAGATAATAAGGTGATTTCATATTAATTATAACTCAACTCAGCTTGTAACTTTTAAAAGTATGATAGCTACCCAAAATAGGCAATGCTGACATAGGTATAAGTCTCTTGTATTTATATAGACGATGCTATGATAATCTTCAAAAATATAGATCTTTTAGAGTCCAATATAATGGTGATGCTACAAGATAGGTGGTGTGACACAGGTTTTATTCTCTTAAACAATCCTTACCAACATACCAAGACAACACCTAGACTAAAATATTTATTTTCTAATTGGGTCTGGCTTAAATACACCCAAGTCGATGCCAAATAAACACTTAGCAAGTTGCAGGTCTTTAACATACACGCTATTCATTCAATAAAGTAGACTAACAAAAAGGATATACAGACTAGGTATATAAACAACATGATATGATCATCTCCCTCTTTAATTTGGTTTTCAGACTAAACAAAAAATATATATAGTGTCCCAATAAGTATATTATTATACATATATAATATTAACATAATATCCCATCATAAGCATACCAAAATTTATTGATATATGTAATTGAAAACACCACCTACCAGATAAATCTAGTTGTTGATCCTCTATGTTGCACTCCTTCATCTTACTTCTAACCTTCTTTTCCCCAATGCATATGATAAGATAACTTTCACTAACTTCCCTATGTAAAAGTAGGTGCAAATCTTCTTTCATAGATTTTTTTGTTTCTTGTTTTTTTTTTTTTTTTAATTCTAATATATTTAGTTCTTTGTAAATTTTCTAATTTTAAATTATTTCATTTTTATTTTTTTTATGCTAGCCTCTAAATTTCCTTATATCTTTTTTTTTTTTAATAATTTCTAGGATAATTTTCATTTTTAATATATTTTAATATGGAATGCTAAAATTCCATAATTTTATTAAATCAAATTAGCATCCAAATATATTATAGCGATTTTATATGGCAATTTGAAAATTTACAAATACCCTGTATTTTAAATTTATTTTTACCAAAAAATGTTCTTATCATCATCAATAACAAAATGTGCCAAAGATGCAAAAGAATCTTTATGATATATTTCACCTACTATGACAAACCACAGAAAACAATAGTCCAAACAAGAAATAAACATATCATAAGAAATTATTTTTATTGGGTTTCTATCATGTACTAACTATTGTGGTGTGTGCAGGGTTTTATCATCTCTCTATAGACATCTGATATCTCCATCTACATCACCTTCTCCAATAATGCTCTCCCTCTGGTATGCTCTGAGGGATGAGTTATCCTACATCCACTTCATAATACATAGATAATTATATCATATCACATGATAAATATATAGCAATAATATAACTGAAACAATACATTAATATGTTCAAAATGTAAATGCATATATTAACCAACTCATAGTAAGGAATCATGTATCATCATGTATCGAAGCAATATTCTACTATCCCATAATAGCATAAATCTAAAGCTTAGTCATAAATATAACCAATAGCATATGTGTCCACTACAAATATTCATGAATAGTCAAATAGTTTGCTTAGAGAGGAATTGGGGTGCAATATAATTTGTAGTTATCTTATGCAATAAACTATATCGAACAATTTGATTCTTTTTTATCCACCTAGTGAAACTACATCAGACAAATCAAAATAACATAGTTCATCTCCATTTAAATGCACTACATTTACTCCATCAATTAGATAATTTAATTATTACACACCTTTAAATTAATAATTTTAATTGATAGGAGAGTTAAATATTTGATATCAATTTTAATAGTGGTTATAATGGACACCTCAAATATGTGAGAAACATACCTCTTAACCTATATTATATTATGATGATGTGAATCTTGATGAGATCAGTTTGAATAATAAAAACTAAAATTTGCCTTCTAGAATTACTACTCACCCCTTATTTGTAACCTCCTTCTCTCCAAAAGTCAACTGATAAATTTTCTTATTAAATAGTCAAGCCTAAACAATCATTTCCTCATTCCTCTACAATTGATAGATTAATTGATGCCTTCCAAGTCTATCTTCACACACCTAATTATGATAATGGATATTCACTACATGACCCCTTCATAATTTTTTATGTTCAAGCCAAGGATGTATAAATTCTTCATTATCACTCTTATTTCTATGATTCTTATGATTCTACTTTACATTCACATGGTATTCATTTGGTAGATGTAGTTCCTTCTCCTTCTAATGCACCTAATATTATTTATTATTCCATTTATATTTATAATTCTAAGATAAATCAGGTACCACCTTCTTCTCATTCTATTCTAGTCACCACTAGGCCTCTTAGGAGTATGCTCATTGATCATGGCATGATAGGACCATCCCAATTCCCTAAGTTTTCAGATCCTTCAAGTGACATTCCCCTAGATATGTTAGCCACATTAATTCAACCTACGCCAAGTGTATCTCTTCTAGCTATAGATCCTAATTAGGAGCCTACTCATAGATGCATGGACCATGGTTATTTATCTGATTAAGCCTTACCTACTCCAAAACTTGACTCTCTTCCTAGATGATAGGCAAATAAGACATATTATGAGTTCCATAAGATAGCTGGTCATTAGGCCAAATATTTTGAATCATACTAGAGATTCTTAGCACAACATTAGACATAAAGTTTTGTTCCTATCACATATAGTATATCTCCCCATTTGGCTACTCTTATGTGCACTTGTTGTTTTCATGGCATGAATACACACACTTATACATATTGTCACCATATTTTATAATACATTGATGTGTTTCATCTTGAAATAACACATACCTATAGTAATAAGATCTTTACACCTCCAAAGATATATCTAGACTATAAACCCAATCATAGGGAAGTCTATTGCCTTTATCATCAGTATGTTACACATCATATAGACATATGTAGACTATTATAACAACATTTACCATGATTTTCCATTGTATACACCTTCACCTTCCCAGCATCATCATCAGTATCATTCTTAGACAAAGGCTCAACCTTATCTTAGACCCATGGATTTTCACATATCATAGGATGTCAACCATACCCTAGTTTATTTTTCTCAGATTGAATATCCCTAGTAAGAGGGTCCATGTCCTCCTCATTAATCTTCTCATTATCTTTCTTTATCCATAGAGATCTTGCATTAGGAAGACCTTGCACAAATATCTGTGAAGATAGATGAGACCACGCTCATATCTATATGTCAGTTATAGTAAGACTTATTAGATGTTATTGATGATGTATGTAGGATATATATCAGTATTTCTAAGCACATCATTGTGTGACATATCATATTACTGCTCACATCATTGTATGATTGAATTTGATATTTAAATTTCATTATGAGTATTAGTGATGCCTTATTTTTTATATCTCCCTTATATCATGGTTTTCTTTCATTTTCAGCACTTTTAAATTTTTACATATAACTTACATTTTTGACATCTTATTTATATTATTATTTCTTTCATTATACTTTCATTAACTTTATATTTAAATATTAAAACTTGGGTAACACTTTTGATTCTTATTTGTTATGTTTTTCTTTCATTTCTTAGTGATAATTTTAATACCTATCTTTATTCTCACTCTTTTTGGGATGATCACTACTTTCATAAGTACTTGTGAGAGCTCTTTTCTATGATATTACAACCTCCTAGTGACTTGGATACAACTAGACATTGTCCATGCCACTTCCATGCCACTACCTTACATCTTTGTGATAAGTTACAAGTATACCCATCATTGTACCATTTATTACATGAAAAGATCATATAGGATCCTCATCTTCCCTTTTTTCCCTTCATTTGAGGCACACAGGTAAAATTTGAGATTGCACACTTGTGGAAAAGTCTAGAAACTTTTTGATACCATGGTCTTCGATACTCTTCTCTAGTGACTACATGTAAGTTAACTCGTGTTTGTTAGTTGTTTTAGTAATGATTGGTTATCCAAATTTGTATGGAGGATGAATATAAAAATCCATAAAATTTTAAAATCCATGTCATAAAATCACAAAAGGCAATTAAAATATTAAAAGTCAGATCACATCAAAATGCATGATCTTTTGGCACATATCCTATTCTCATTGAAACTCAAACTACACATTTTGACTCATGATAAATCCAAGGACCATTGGAGCATGATAGGCCAGTAGATTGGGATATGATGTCTCATTTTATCATATAGTACCACCTAATTTCTCATACAAGTACCCAATCATAGTAGGGTTGAATCATAATACTATGTCCTACTTGTTGGTAATAAGGGGACAACAAAAAATTAAAATCTGAACATTTCTCAATTTGTATAGACAATAGTGACTTAACTATATAAAATATGAAAATAGTTTAAACTAATGAAATGTTTCATTTAAAGTGTAGATTATATTTATTATTTTTTTGAAAAAATAAAAAATAGATTTTTTAATTCCTAAATACACTGTGTGTATGTTTCGTGTACAAATTTTTTTATTGAGTTCTTTATTTCTCCTCCTCACAACTTTCTCAAAACTTAATATTTTCTCAAGATTTTTTGCAAAGAGGTCTTAGAAACATAGACGTAGTACAAGATTATTTTGTTATAATTTTTTGATTAAAAAATATTTTTTTATTAATTTTTTGATGTTCAAGGCAAGGAATATCCATGCTTATGTCTTCTCCTTGCAATATATATAGACTTTTCACCATTAGAACAAGGACATTAAAGTCGAGTGCATTGATATTTTTCAATTTTTTTGGCAATAGTATCCTATTTTTCCCAGTGCCTCAAACATATGGTACTTTATTTTATAAATAAGTATATTTTACTAAATAAATCAAAATAAATATTAAATATTATAAAATTGGTCCTTTTGCTTAAGTCATTTTAATACGCTCCACACTTATTGTTATTATTGGGGGAGCATAATATTGAGGAATGTCCTGACTTATATAAAATAATTATCCAAACAAATAAATGGTCCAAGTATGATTAAGATTTTGATACCAAGATATAGATTACGTGATCAATATAACCTTCATGGGAATGATCTATGTACTTCACTCATTAGCCCAAACTTTGTGTTTAGTATTCAAAGTGGCTTAAGTCATTAATGTAAACAATTTACATCATTGACATACTTGTTTAGTGTGTCTCATCATTGATAAAGATTTCCAAATCACCCATATGGCACCTCACTCTCTTTCTTCACATCATATTATCTTTGATATTCCCATTGATGGATATTGCTTCTAGCTAATCATATCCTTGATCACACTTCCCACCTTATCACACCTCTTGGCTTAGTTTTTGAGTTGTAGTTTAAGACCTCATATAGGACTGGGCTTTCTTCTTAAACATCCTTTCAAAAATAATTCATACCATTTTTATTTACATCATTCACATGTCATTTAATGGTCATACTTTCTTGCATCACATGCTGGAATAAGCCATAAGTTTGAATATTTTTCACTCATTTTGAGCTTCATCTTATTTTCACTTTTTTTTTTTGGTTTGTTTTATTGATAGTCTATTATTTTCTATATTTGATTGGAATTTATCATTTTGAATTCATTTACTTCTAGTTTTTTACACATCTCATCATTTTTGATGTGTTTTACATTAATTTTTTACCATTAATTTTTTTTGAACAACTTTCTATCTCCTTACAATTTTTTTTATCAATCTTTGTAATCATATATTCACTCACATTTACAATAAAATAATAAAACATACATTATACATATCATAAGAAACCATAATCACATGTGTTAGAAATAAAATACAACAATAGATAACATCAATGAGTCATACTGAAACACACACACACACACACACGCACACACACACACGCGCGCACGCACACACACACACACACACACACACACACACACACACACACACACACACACACACACACACACACACACACACACACACACACACACACACACACACACCTTAAAAATTTAATATACGTCACATAAAGTAAAATATAGATATAAGGTTGAGATCCATCTTGAGGATGTGTTACACTACCCATAGAGTCCTGAGACTCCTCTTTGTATAGTCCACTATACATACCATGTTCATGATCACATACCATCCATTTGACCCTGTAGATTAGCCACTTGGGCCTACAATATTGATATCTATCTAGTTGCAGCCAAATTAGTGGTTTTCTCTTGAGCTAATGCCTACAACTCTACCTAACCAGTTAGCAATGGTGATATATCCTAAGTTTCATTTGATAATCTCCATATCTCTTGGGAAGCCTCCCTAACCAACCTAAACCACTCAGCATAACTTTGAATTGAAGGCCCCAATGTATCAATCAACTATGTAGTATCATGTTGTGGTAGTACATCATCCAAAATGTCAAAGTGGGTTGTATTCACCAAGCTCCACCATCGGGCCTCCTATACCATATTATCTACAAAATTGATAGCAATATAACAACATATCTCATATGTAATCCAAAAATTTCCTCTACCTATTTAACATAGATATATACGTATCCAAGCAATAAATCAACATGAACACAATTTACTTACCCATAGTATCACCATTGACTTGACTTTGTAAGACCTTCTAGGTGTCCTCCATTTGAAATGGCACAAATATTTTATAATTCCCTAGATGGATGGAAAATTCATGTCATGCTCTACTATGTATCTAACACACTATCATCTAGCTTAGAGTTGGCTGAGCTATATGATCTTCATGTTTCAATTGAAACTATGGTTGTGGTTATGGTTAACTTGACTTTGTTTATTCCTCCATGATTATATCAATACTAGTGGTTATATGTATACCTACTACTATTGTTGAGAACCTATCACCACTCCTCCTTTTATAGTGTGTTCTTCTCACTATCATCTTGCCACCCTAGGATGATGATGACCTATAATTGGTACCTCAGTGATCCAAAACTTGAAAGCTTTGGTTGAAAGATAATTCAATAAACAAGAACAACACAATTCAAATAATGATATCTTGAGAAGAGATGTTTTATTAATCAAATTTGTAGACCCAAACATATGCCTATCTCTGAGAAGAGATGTCTGATTTCCATTTCAAGTTACATCTTAATTTATACATGTTTTTAAGGTGGTATGAGGATTTTTAAGGTTACCAATCTTGAGGGATATCGAGTGGTTCAACTTCCATGATTTACAACAATACAAAATTTGAGGAATTACTATTTTTAGAAACTTACTATTTTTAGACTGCACTACTAAAATTGAAATTTGGGGTACTTCCATTAGGTTTTATGGGGTAAAAATTCATTGATCAAAGCTCATGCCATCTCAAAATGTTCCCCTCATTATTATCTTTCCAATGGTTCAAACGGTGAATGAATTGGAGCTACGGTGCAAAAGTTATGGCTCCTAGAAGTTTCATCATCAATTGGGGTGGAACCGTCACCTGAATTGTTGCCTGAATTATTGCCCAGATCATTCCCCCCTCCTTGAGAATCAATGGTCCCCATTGCGTCAATATTTATCATCAAGTGTGGTAATTGTATTTTTATTTGATTCCTGATGCATACTTGAAATGGACTGTGATTTATAAAACTGTGCAAGGCTCGATTGTTCACCATTTCTATCTGACCATCAGTCTGTGGATGGAAGGCCATGAACTTATTCATATTGGTATCTATTTTATTTTGTTGTTGTGTTGTTTGTGTAGTTAGGGCTACAACATCAGCCCTTTTAGATTCTTGTGGCTTGACCACCATGAGAACAAATTTCTTGACACTAATCAAAGAGACAAATGTAGAAGGTGGTGCCTCTGGTACCCTATAACACCATGTTCCAAGAGTGAGAGTGATCCTTTGAGTTATTGATTCATAGATTCCATGTCGATCATACATGAATGGCTAACCAAAGAGTATATCATAAACATCTAGATTGACTACATCACATAAGACCTCATCTTGGAAAGGTTTTATTGCATATGAGAGAAGACATTGGTGGGTAACATGGAGGTTTCTCCATGGACTCAACTATCCAATACTGTATGGATTTGGGTGAGGCTTCATGGAAAGATTTAGGGCTTTTCACAACATTAGCAAAGATTAAATTCTTTTGACTTCCACTATCAAGAATGAAATGTAGAGGATTACCTTTCACCCACAATTTAGAGTGAAACAACCTTTCCTTGTCATCTAGCCTCTCCTCATGGGTCTGTGATGAAGTAACAATGGCTTCAAGCTCATCATCTATAATCTCTTCTTCAACCTCTTCAACTGTAGGGTTTGTATGAGGTAGAGCAATGGATATTGAGGATTATGACTCAGAAGTAGGGACTTGATGGCTCGACATTCTTCTTTGGAGTGAGTTCCAAATTTGTGATAATCACACCACTTCCCAGTCTTTCCTTCCTTTTTCTTCAAATTTTGGCCTCATGTTTGACCTTCTTTGTCACTTTTCCATTTTTAAAGTTGACTCTTTATATTCATTCTTCCATGCTTTTGTTCAATCTTCAGTGTGAACTTGTACGCGTCACCAAGGGTTTCTAAATTTTAGAGTTCCATTTCTCCCCATATGTACCATTGTAGTCAACCATGATATTTGATAACTTTGTGTTTCTCACTTTCTTGGATGCCTAATCTCAAAGATAGAAAATGAAAAATGTCAGTGTAATCTTGAACAAATTGTTCCTTACCTTAGCAAAGTTGTTTCTACTGTATATACAGATCATCATATGCTCCAATGGGGTAGTATTCTTTCTTTACAGCTTCTATGAAATCATCCCAAGTAGGTTCCGCCTCAAGACCAATATCAGTTGTACTAAATCTCTTTTTGTATACTTCCCACCAATTTTTGACAGGCAATGATGCTTTCAAAAGATTAAAAGTGATCTTCTCTTTATTGGTGAATTTATTTATAGAAAAATAAGATGACAATTGATCCAACCAATTTTCTACTACATTAACATTGATTTTTCCTTCAAATGTAGGGATATCAAAATTCACCTGAACCTTGAAGGGTGTTGGGGTACTAAAATAATGTGGGGGTGTAGATGAGGAGCCAAAATTTCCCTTCGAGATTTGTTATCGAATTTGAGTGAATTGTTGTAGCATCTGCACTTGCTTCTATTTGAGGGCTTCATTCACCATTTCCTTGAAAGGATCGAATGTCTCGGTGTTGTCTGCCATTTGAAGTCATTTGGAGCGAATAAGTGGAGAATCTGTTGGTTCTATTTTCCACCCAAGCTTCCTGTAATCTGACCTCATCCTTAAGATCATACACTCTAAAGACAAACTAATATGATACCACTAATCCAAAACTTGAAAGCTTTGGTTGAAATATAATTCAAGAAACAAGAACAACACAAATCAAATATAGTTCTCTCTGAGAAGAGATGTTTTATTGATCAAATTTGCAGACCCAAACATATGCCTATCTCTAAGAAGAGATGTCTGATTTCCATTTTGGGTTACATCTTAATTTATACATTTTTTGAAGGTGGGAGGAGGATGTGGAAGGTCACCAATCTCAAGGGAGATCAAGTGGTTTGACTTCCATGATTTACAACAATACAGAATTTGAGGAATTATTATTTTCAGACTACACTACTAAAATTGAAATTTGGGGAATTTATATTGGGTTTTATGGGGTCAAAATTCATTGATCAAAGCTCATGCCATATCATGACGTTCCCCTCATTATTATCTTTCCAACGGTTCAAACGATGAGTCAATTGGAGCTATGGTGCAAAAGTTATGGCTCCTAAAAGTTTTGTCATCAATTGGGGTGGACCCATCACCCAAATTGTTGCCTGAATTGTTGCCCAGATCACTCAAGAGCTTCACTTCTCACACCATTTTTTTCATTCGCATGATGAGCCCAATAGGTTGGAATCACAAGAGCAGTTGTTGGGTGTGGCAATCCAAACTAATATGGTAAATGATAACATGGCTATGGCTCTATCTACCATAGATATTATGCAATGATCCTAACTTGTGCATGTGCATACATAATATATGGGCATGATGGGTAGGAATCCATAGTTCCCACATATGAATTTCAAATGATCTACCCATGTTACATTGTTTGAAATATTTGCACATGGGTAATAGATTACATAGTGTGATCCTTTACCCATCTCAACATTTACTAGAGGGCATCATCCATGACATGGTTCAACCTTGTTAGTTTATACATAGGGTAGTGCTCATAAATACAACTCTCCAAAATAATACCAAGCCCCATAGTCTGTTGGCCTCTCAATAAAATAATGTACAAATCATGCACTTACTACACCCGAATAACTACACCTAAATCATACAATGTTCCATGATATAACATAGATCGGCATAAGTCTATAATAAATAATGGCACTCGGTCATCCAATTTATGACACATCACTTAAGATATTATAAGTATAATAATTTGCTTATGTATATCTAGAATGTTTTATATATATATATATATATATATATATATATATATATATATATATATATATATATATATATATATATATATATATATATATATATATATATATATATATACTGGCATACAACCCTTGTTCATAATACCTCTCAGAACCTATGGCCCACTCAAATAATACCTTCCTCTCATCAAAGTAATCTGGGATATTGTACACCATAGGCATGCCCATATTAAGTAGGCCTAAAAGTGCATGAACATCCTCCAACATAATATTCACCTCAATGTATCCCCACACACCACCCACTAGGAGATATTAGTCAATCTCTCCCATACTCCTAAGAACATGGAAAATAACTCTACACTAATTGGAATCCACTACATCTCCATAATATAGTCAAATCAAAGTGCAATCAAATGCACTTAATCAATTGCAAGTAACCACTCCAATAAAAATATTGGTGTAGTTTTTTCCCCACTATGTGTTTATACCTAAACTTTGTTATTCAGCTTGCTTAGGTTTATTCTAGCTCATTAGCAAAAGATAATCCCTCATGCATGAGGATGTTGGGACATGTCTATCTTTCACCTATATATATACCTTTCCTATTTTTTTTGGCTAATGCTTTTGATACAACTTTTATTTTGTGAGTTTTTCTCTTTCATTTGAAGGTTATGAGATTTCACTTTACATGTTCTTCATGCATAATTCATTATTTCATTGATCGTGGTCAAATATGACATGATATTAGAGCCATTATAATAGTTATTTGCTTGTTCAAATCTTTGTGAGATCTCTACAATGCATTCATGTTATTTTTGGTGATTTTAGTTTTTAAGGTTTTGGTGGGGTTTCTCAAAAATCTATGCTTATATTTACATATAGAGTCTCTAGATAAAAAAATGAATAAGACCACTAGATTAAATGGTGTCAAAACTCTAGGATTTGTTGTAAACACGACCTAGTTTCATAACAACCATTTTCAGCCATTTTTGAAGGTTTTCAGGCAATTTTTTGGTTTTCACATATTTATGTACTACCAAATTTTTAAATTTGAAAATGGTTTTTGAGTTTTTCTAGGTTGTATAGATTACCATGTGGGTCTTGACCAGTTTTACAAAAGGCTAAACCAATTTTCCAATATCTAGTTACCTTTTATAAGTTTTTCACCACATGGGTCATTGTAGAAAAATTTCTAGTCTTAGAGCTTTTTAGCCATACAGTCTACAAATTCATGGCTTAATTATCCATTGGTCATTGTGTCTCTATGAGATCAGGCGCTGACATCCTTGGTTGAATGAGCTTATCTAGCATGAACACATGAACACGAGCCCTACTACCTGACTTTGGATGGCATGAACATGCATTCGTGGAACCTCCATCTGTGCAGGATACCTACTCCATGGTGTCCTTCATGAATGATATACCAATCATGCCCCTCATACTTCCAAGATCCTCTTAAAACATGTGGTGATGTTCTCCAAGTTATAGAATTTAAGACAAGGGATTGTGACACTATTCATTTTCAAATTGTAGCATTTTCTTATGATGTCACTCTCCCATAAATCAAGGTCACATCAAAAGTGATAATAGGGAGAACTCACAAAAGGTCTTAGCCCCTAGTCATATGATAAATTAGCCCTTTTTCATGCCCAATTCATAAGGTCTTAACTTTTCCTTGGAAAAACTCTCACAACTATTTCCACATTAAAATTTTCTCAAATTTGTGCATATTATTTTTCCAACACTTTTTCTATCCAATATTATATGAGCTCAAATCTTGAAAAGATTATAACTTTGGATCAGTAACTCCTTTTTGAGTACCATCCTCTTCAAAAGGGCCTATTTTTCATGTTATATACATTAGTGGTGTTTTTGAGTCCTCTAAATATCTCTTCAAACCAAATATTGTACATTTGTGGATGCATTATCAGTTGACCTTGACATCCCTCCAAGTTATTTCATACTTATGAATAATTTTTCAAGACACATTCTCGGTTATGATTGACATTTATATGAGAATGATTGCATTAGAAACTTAAATGGGGGTTACTATGATATTTTTAAGTGGGTACTATGTGGTGTTGTGTACCTTTTATTTTTGCATTTCTTCTTTTCTTTCTGCAACAACCTCTTTTATGCATTATGGATTCATGTCAAATAAGTTCACTCACACCATTTAATTATCATGAATGGAAATCCATAATAGAACTCATTTTACAATCTAAGGATTACCATTAAATTATAATAGGCACTAACGCTAAACCTATAATAGTAGAAATGAAAATCAAATGGTTCAAACATTGTGATAAAGTGTGTGGATTATTGTATCTGTCCATCTAACTTGATCTAATATTTCACATAGAATCTACCAAAACTCATACTCATGTGTAGTCCATGCTAAGAACACTCTTTGGGAAGTAGGGTGTGATGAGAACCTATGAGCTAGAGAATGATCTAATTAGTTTGATCCTAGATGACTATGACACCCTTCAGGACTTCTTCACTAAGCTTAGACTTCTCAGCTTATAGTTGAAAGAATGTGGAATTGATAAGAAATATGAACATCTTATTCTATTGATGCTCTCTAAAATGGGTCCAAAATATTACGTATTTGTATCCACTTTCCATGCCACAAAAAGCCCTCTTGGAGCCACATGAAAGATGCCTTATTTAAATACCTTTATTATTTACCTAATTTGAGAGAAAGATAAGTTGATATAGATGGGCATAATAAAGTCCTCAAAATCTCATGCACTTTTTGATAAGAAAGAGAAGGCTTCAATCCATAGAGAGAATAAACATAACAAAAGGGATCAAGAGAAGGATGTAAATCCTCCCACTTCTAAATCCAACCATAAGACCTCTTCTTCCAAATCTAAGCTTAAGAAAGTTTGGATCAAATGTGGGTTTTGATCAGGAAAGCATGTTGAAAGAATTTTTTTTGAAGAATTAGATTTACCAATGACTAAGGTGATCGATAAGCATAATGTCAGTGTTCTTGATTTTACCAATAAATATTAATCAACCCATGAATCTTCTAAGGTAAATGACCATGGTAAATAAAAGGCAAAAGAGAATAATAAAGCAAAAGCCATGGATCATTGAATTTGGTTCTTCACATTAGATGGCCTCTTCACATATAGAGTTAAGTTCCTTGGAATTATGTGATATGTTCTCTACACAATTGGGTGATGAAACTTATAAAAAGGTTATCAAGAGATGGTCTATTAAAGTGAGTGGTAAAATGTTCAACAATGTTCTAAGTGTTTCCTTACTTTCAATTAATATCCTATTAGTTGACTAGATCACTTACCTTGGTTAGGGCATGCAAGTTGAGTTCATTCTAGATTCAATTTATGTTAAAAAGTTGCACAATGGTACTATCTTTGCTGTGGGAATTGTCAATCATCAGACTCGACTATATAACCTCTCTCACTTTGCTCTTGATTCCCCTTTATATTAATATTCTTTGGACTCACCTAACTTGATGGAATTTATAAGCCTAAGTGGACTTCTGATATTGATGACTCTTCTTCTAATATAGATGACTATAGTAGTGATGGGGATTCACCTCCACCATCTCCTTGTCATCTTCTAGATGTTGAGGATTTATTTATTGATCTACCTACCTTTGGTTTGCTTTAGACATTATAGAGAATAAGTATACTGATCTAGGACACATTAGACCCTAGGTATTCTATTGCATAATGTCAGGGAACATTGATGTCCTTCTTAACCTATGCTTATAATACACCATCATGTCATAGAGTAGCTGGCCAATTTACTTTGCATGAGGAGAATGATTCTTCTTATAGGAATCACACAATTTTTGAAGATCCATTAGGCACTTGATGGACAAATTCACCATTCTAGGGTGATCCACTCTTCATTTCATCTAATTCTAATTCACATTCACTCTAAGCGACTCATTTTCAAGACACAGGGTAACTATAGATAGGTATAGATATTAGTGGGGATTTTAATCCCTATCTTCTTCTTTGCTCTATTTTAGGGACGAGTTTTATTCCTACAAGTTTCCTATTTTTCTCAAATTTATGGAATTTACATTATTCTTGGGTAACTCATTAGGCCTCATTGTCGATAACCAATTCTTCTACCCACCTAAGCTATGCTTAAGGGGGTGTTGGTGTAAGCTTTTTCTCATGATGTGGTTTTACCTAAAATTTGTTATTTAGCTTGATTAAGTTTATTTTAGGTCATTAGAGAAAGAGGATCCAATAGGCATGAGGATTTTTGGAGATTTCTATCTTTCACCCATATATGTACCTTTCCTATTGCTTTTTTATCTATTGATTCTAATACAGTTTTTTCGTGACACTTTTCTCTTTCATTTAAAGCTTATGAGATTTTAATCTACAGATTCTACATTCATGCTTCGATGTTCAGTTGATCATGGTGTAATCTAAAAAAATATTTTAACCATATAACATTCACTAGTCTCCACAATCTCTAATGCTTTTGAAAAATATCAAACAATAGAGCACAAACCAGGGCTCTATCCCAAAAATGAAACAAACTAGACATAAAAACAACTAAATCACATTTTATTTCAAATTTCCTACTTGATTGATAATTTACATAGGTACATAACCCATATTATATTTATAAACTATATTGGTGATGTATCTTACTACATCCACCATCTATAAATCTAAACTATATCGGCCATGACTTATGATATCGACATTTTCCTCTACTACATTAGCCTGAATACACACCATTCACCATCTCCTCAAATTATCTATGTCATAGGCCATTATTCTAAATATATAGGTCAAGATAATTTTAGATGATATCTGCCATAACATACACATCAACCATTTTACTATTTTTGAACTCTATCAACCACTTTTCATGACATCAATTAAAATGCATTCAAATACATTGGCCATCGTAGATGACATCAACTAGTCTTATTTATCCTCAATTTCTAGATACATCAACCTAGATGATACCATTCATACTACCTGGTGATTTTTCATTAGGCCATAATAAATTCCATTGACCTACATGTTGAATTCTCATATCTTAATCGTTTCCCATCCTATTTTTAAGTCTACACCTATGCTAGTTCAAGAAAATTTTATTAAATAAATTTTCATTGGCATCTACTTTCCCTAATCTAGTCCATTTTTATTTAAAATTATAATTTCCATAATTAATACACCTCATACCTATACCATGTTATTTGTATCTATGATACATCCACTAGATCATCCACCTCGTCATGTGCGGACCATTGTCTCTCTCCAAAATCTTTGAAAGAAGTGATTGATCAAGCTAAATGCTAAGATTTCCAAATAAGATAGCTTGATCCTTCCCAACCTACCACATAAACTTTATGCTTATGAGACCTAAAACCAAACATGATACCAATGATGGTGTTATGGAAACTTATAATTCTATACAAGCCATATATTTGGTGGCTCTAATGAGGTAAATATTTACCAAAATTTCATAGAAAGTTCCTCCCAGCCTCCTCCCTCTTCATCATCATATGTAAATAATTTTGATGTTCATAAATCTCTTTCCCTATTATAAATTCAAAAGTGTATTCTTAAACCTTCAGCAAGAGAACTTGTCCCTATTTTCCATACCATCATTGGTGTGATCCATAAAGTTTTTGTTGCTATCATGCAAGTTGGTGATATTCACATGAAAAATGCAAGCGACTTAAAATCTTTGCTATTCAGTTTCTACTTGGTCCCAATTTTGATAATGAAACCATGATTCATTAATGTCAACAATCCTATGATAAAGTAGCCAAATCCCATGATACCAAAGTCAATCATGATACCCTAAATCATGATAAAGTATCTTACAAGGACCCTTATCCACATTCTACTTATAACAATTTTACCAATTAATAAATTTTTCAAGACACATATTCATCTCATTTTATGAGTTTTGAGTATACCAAGCCAATATAATCACCCATACTTTCAATAGTTCAAATTATATCAACCACTTTGATCCAATATCACAATCATTTCCCAACTGTATCATCCAACCTAATACATTATATTATATTTCATCATTCTATTATTATTACATAGGCCAACTAGATCAAAATAATTACATCGATCAGCTCAATGTAATAAGTTATTCACTAGATCTAAAAAATTTGCATAGACCATATTGATATTCAAGTATCTATGGTAATCTCAAGTGTCATTTGATATGTAGTACTACTATGGGGAGGGAGAGAATCATACAAGAACTTTTCCACACTAAACACGGACCAACAATTCCCTAAACTAATACCATTAGGAAATGACCCTCCTTTCATTGATGAGTAGATAGTGATGGTGTAGGAATATAGAGAGACAAGCAAGTACCCATGTGTTGTATGATTCATAACTAAACTAAAATGCAATGTATGATAGAAAATACAATCTATTACAAGATAACACACATATATGTAAACCATACTCATGAAATGATAATGTCTCACTAAACATATTTTGGTCAAAGCTTTAAGAATAGTAATATAAAAGTGATCCATATATCAATCAAATTCATACACACCACTTGATCAGACAACCTTCATCTAGTAATGCAATACTAGCAAGCTAGTGAAGTCCATATCACTCTTTACTCCGTATTAGCAATGCAGATTGGTCAAATATAAATTCAAACAGAAGATTCATATACTTTACATTCTACTAGAAAACACATCATGTAACATGATAAACATAGGAGTAACAACAACATACATTTATTCCATCAAACATATGCATGAATCTTACATTATTTTTTATCCCATACTAAAAATAGTGACTACATTTATACCACTTGGGTAAATACACAATTAACTATAGAGTTTAAATAATAAATTTTGTTTCTAGTTTAACTTTAGCCTATGATAACCCATATTACCACAATCTAGTGATTTTAAGCATAAGCACAAAGAATCCATAATTTAGTCAAATTAAGTAGTTGCAATTTCATGGAAACCTAATATTTTATTCAACCAACTGGGTATAAATAATAAATTCCTCATTTTATACGAAACATAGAATACACATTGTTATATTTTTATAGACATATTTACATACCCTCATAAAGCTCTAATATGTATATTTATTTAATATAGATTTTAACCCTAGTACACACTCTCGAGGTACTATTATAAACTATTAGGCATATTTACACTCATTCTCCAACAAGCACTCTTGTTAATAACCATGAATGCATAACCTTGTATAACATCAAATTCTATATGATGAGTTTCAAACTACATGTGATCCCAATACCCCACATGGTTATGTCTTGATACCTGAATTTCTAAATTCACTTAAGGCATTATTTCATTTTAATAAGAATGTTTATAATGAAACATATGTTTATTTCCAAAGACATAGGGTTCTATATTCCTAATTAGCTATAACCCAGCCATTTATGACATCACATGAGGAACAATTCAATTATGGTTTTATGTATATCATTTATTTTTTGTATGATGTCTCTAATAAATGTCATTGTAAAAAGCTTTCTCTAATTACTCATGGTCTACAAGGAGTTTTCCAAGTTTAATCCATATTAAGTAAATAAATTGCAATGCTTTAATAACAACTTATGCCCATTTACTAGATTAAAATGATATACTCTCGGTATATCAATATGCCTTTTCACATCTATTGGTGGTTTTGTGGTTTATAATAAAACATTGTTCTTTTTTATACATATACCAATGCTAATTTTATTTATACTAATCTAAAAACATATCAAATTCTAGCGAGTCAAATATTTCACCTGACATCAATGCAACAAAAATAGAAATATTCACATAAATAAATACCACAGGTCTAAATCATTTGCATTGGTAGGGGTTATCTAATTCATCATCCCAAATACATAGAGGGATTTTCTTGATCATAATAATCTAGAAAAATGCAGCTAGGTGATGCCAGCAGAGGTAAGTGAATTAATACAAACACTCATATTTTTTTACAAACTCATAGGAATTAACTGATGCCAACTATAGTTAAAGAATTAAGTGGTGCCATCATGTACAACTTAAAAAATTTCTTAGATTCTCACATAGGTAGTAATATTGATTCACTTATACAAGATGAAAAAGGGTAATAAAAGCAACATCCACATATTTATACAACAACCCAATAGAAGGTAAGCTTACAAAATTATAGTATAATGAATTCAATATATGTGTGCATAGGCGACAAGTTATATAGATTGAAAAAAAGCTTTAACATAACAAATCACCAAAATATTGATGTCATTGACTTTAATCGGTTGGTAATTCATAGCATAAATTTATCATAATACATACTTGATGACATTAAGTATTAAATCAATGCCCCCTTGAAGTTCTTAGTTTTAAAACTATATATTTAAATTGATGCCAATAAGAATACCAACAACCCAAACATAATAATGTTTACCTATTATATTTTCTAATCATGTTGATTTTAGTGTTCTAAAAAAAATATTAACAGGTTGGAACCAAAAGATAATAAGGTGATTTCATATTAATTATAACTTGACTCAGGGAGTAACTTTTAAAAGTATGATACCTACCCAAAATAGCAATGTTGACATAGGTATAAGTCTCTTGGATTTATATAGACAATGTTATGATAATCTTTAGCAATATAGATCTTTTAGAATCCAATATAATGGTCATGTTATAGTATAGGCAATGCAATACAAGTTGTATTTTCTTAAACAATCACTACCAAAATACTAAGGCAACACCTAGACTAAAAGATTTGTTTTCTAATTGGGTCTGGATTAAATACTCCCAAGTTGATGCTAAATAAACACTTAGCAAGTTACAGGTCTTTAAGATACACACTATTCATTCAACATAATAGACTAACAAAAAGGATATATATACTAGGTATATAAACAACTTGATATGATCATCTTCCACTTTAATTTGGTTTTCAGACTAAACAAAGACATTATGCAGTGTCACAATAAGGATATTATTATACATATATAATATTAACATAATATCCCATCATAAACATACCAATATTTATTGATATATGTAATTTAAAACAACACCTACCAGATAAATTTGGTTGTTGATCCTCTGTGTCTCTTTTCCCTCTACGTTTTGGTCCTTCCTCTTTATTTTGACCTTGTTTTTCCAAATGCATATGATATGATAACTTTCTCTAACTTACCTATGTAAAAATAGGCACAAATCTTCTTTCATAGATTTTTTTTTTTTTTTTTTTTGTTATTTTAATATGTTTAATTATTTCTAAATTTTTTAATTTTAAATTAGTTCCTTTCTTTTCATTTTTTTAATTCTATCCTCTAAATTTCCTTTCATCTTATTTATTTTTATTTTCTTGTTTTGTTTTTTTCGAGGATAATTTTCAATTTTAATATATTTTAATATGGAATGCTAAAATTTCATAATTTTATTGAATCAAATTAACATCCAAATATATTATAGCAATTTTAAATGGTAATTTCAAAAGAATTAGAAATAACCTATATTTTAAATTTATTTTTGCCAAAAAATGTTTTTAGAGTCATCAATAACAAAATGTGTCAAACATGCAAAAAAATTCATTATGATATGTTTACCTACTCTAGAAACCCACATAAAAAATACTCTAAACAAGAAATAAACACACCATAAGCAATTATTTTTAATGCATTTCTATCATGTACTAACTAATATGATGTGTGTAGTGTTTTACTAGCTCTTTATGGACCTCCAATGTCTCCATCTACATCACCCTCTGCAATGATGCTCTCCCTTCAGCACACTTTGAGGAATGAGTTCCCCTGCATCCACCTCACAACACAGATAATTAGATCATATCACATGATAAACATATAACAATAATATAACTATACCAATACATATATATGCTCTAAATGTAAATGCATACATTAACCAACTCATAGTAAGAAATCATGTATCATCATGCATCTAAGCAATATTATACTATCCTATAATAGCATAAGTCTAAAGCTTAGTCATAAATATAACCAATATCATATGTGTCCACTAAAAATATCCATGAATATTCAAATAATTTACTTAGCAAGGAATCGTGATGCAACATCTTTCCCCTTAAAGCTAGTCATCATCCCAGATGACTTTTATTCAAACATATGTTCTGAAATAAAAATATTATTGAAATGAAAATAACATAGTATAATAATATTTAATCAAGAAAATAAATCTGGAAATCTCCTTAAAACCTCATCATAGTCCTCCCATGTAGCACTATCCTCAGAGTATTGGTCCCACTGGACTTTACATTATGACATCTCTTTTTTACGCAAATAAAATGTGTGTCAATTACCCTGATTGGTTCTACTATGACCACCCCGAGATACAAAACCTATAAAGCATTCTAATCCAACACATGTGTAGGATCATCTATATATTTCTTAATATATGAAACATGGAAGATATTATGTAAAAGAGATAGGGCCAATGGTAAAGCAAGCCTATACGCTACATGATTGACCACTTGTAACAACTAGAAGGGTCCCACATATCTTGATGACAATTTTGTAGACTTCTCGAATTTAATCAAGATCTTCTATGGATTTACCTACAAAAACAATTTATTATCAATTACACAGTCCCTTTATGTCCTCTTCAAATATTCATAACTCTTCTATCTATAATTGGCCTCAACCAATCTCTACCTGATTAGTTTAACTTGTTCTTCCATCTCTAAGATCATCTCGGGTCCAAAGACTACCCTATCCTCAAACATGTCCCAGCTAATGGGTGGCATGCACCTTCTCCCATAAAGTGCCTCAAATGGTGCCATCTTCAATACCAATTGGTATGAGTTATTATATACAACTTGAACTAATGGAAGATAATCTTCCCACTTATAATGTTGGTTCATGCAATACATTCAGAGAAAATTCTCAACAACCTAATTAACTCTCTTAATTTGTCTGTTAGTCTCTAGGTGGTAAGCTATACTAAAATTAAGTTGCATACCCAAAGCTGAATTTAGAGTCATCCAAAACCTCAAATTCATCTTCAAATCATGATCTGAAATGATCTTCTCTGGAAAACCATGCAGCCTATACGCTTCCATTATGAATATCTTCGTAAGGGTAGTGCATCATCCATCAAATTTCCTAATATGAAGTGAGCCACCTTGGTTAGTTATGTCAGGGTATTTAGCTCTACCAATTAGAGCACATATGATTACTTCTTGTATTAGCAATTAAACACGAAATTATACTAGAATGATAAAGTACCTAGAAACTTGAGACAGCAAAGAATTTGAGAGACAATACACACTCTTGTATTAAATATTACTAGAAGAAAATACAATAAGGAAGATGCCACTTCTTCCTCCACCTCAAAGTCTTGCTACACCTCAAGACCTTCTTCCCTCTCTCTCTTGCTCAACACAACAACTCTAAATCCTGAGTTGCTATCCCTCCTTGAATGCTTCAGCTGATCTCCTTGACCTTGCTAGCTTCAATGCTTTTACTTGCCTTCTTACTTATTACAATACATGCCTTATGGGTCTTTAAATAGGATCCCATGCTTACAAAAATAGAACTCTAGTTACAATAATTAGACACGCAGCTCGTGACTATAATTAGTCCTTTGACATGCAAACACTCACTTCACTTAACTGACTGTTCGTCAACAGTAGTTCTGGAAATACACAGGCGACCGACGCCAGTCCCTACTGGTCTGGTGCTGCCGACTCTCTGCCGTCACCAGTCTCCTTCTCCACTGCATCTGACCGACGTTGGTCATACTGCCAATGCCGGTGCCACTGGTTCTTCAGCATCCTTACTTGTGTCTGCAAACAATTGAAGCTTTTAGCTCCACACCTTAACAATCTCCCACTTGGAGATAAACAGCTGCAACTTGTACCTATACCTGTACACCATCTATTTTGTTCCTTAGGATCTGTATCCCTCTTCAATGTCACTCTTGAAGACCAACCACCACGCAAACCTATGATGAAATACCTGTCTCTTATGCCATAAGAATTTTGTTGCTCCCAAATTCTCCATGACATACTTCTGAACCAACTCTACCCTTGGCTCAAAAAGCTCCCTATATATGAAACCCTGCAACAAGTAACACAATACAATAACAGGATAATGTAGCTAATATTATCCAACCTGGTAAAGATAAAATACAATGGTCAAACCTCCATTGTTCTGCAGCATAATCAAGACCATATACCATAGCCTTCTGTCTCATGTGTCCATCCACTCTCTTCTCTAAAATGGGAATCCATCCCTCTATCCAATGCTTTCTTCCAGCTGACAACTCTACCAACAAATACCTATTTGGTTCTTCTCCAAGGACTCACACTCCTCATCCATGCCAAGCTCCCACTATTTCTAGATTCTACCTGCATTGCTTCTTCCATCTTCCTAGTTCATGACTATCAGTAAGCAATATAAAGAAGGTGAACAACAAATATGAGGTTTACATACCTTTCCTGACCTCCACATGGGTGTTTGAGACTTATAGATCCACCCAACATCCGTTCCAGTGACCAATATCGGCCATCTCCCAGTCTACTCCAAACCGATGTCGATTCCCTGCACTAACCCTGACTGTCGACGTCATTTCCTTGGCTGACGCCGGTGTCCATCCTGCTGACATCGGTCCTTATGACCGATGTCGGACTTATCCTGCCTGACCTACTGACCCTGCTGGTCTGCACATGACCGATGTCGGTATCTAGGTGACTGACGTCGGTGCCAAGCGACCGACATCAATGTCTGTGTGTTCCTGTAAGTGATGAAATTTTCATCCGCGAGCTCTTCTTGGATCAAACCTCTGTCCATGCTGCCCTACTCAGATTTATTCAGCCCCTGTGACTACTCTCTATCCTTCATCTCCTCCATAAACACCAAGGCTTCTTTGTTCCTATCAAAAGCATCAAATTGCCTCTTTCTGCAATGAACTCTATCTATGCTTTCCAAATTTGAACACATACCTTTTGAATCAAGAACTTCCATTCCCTTCCTATTCATGTGACCAAGCCTATTAGGCCACATCTTCGAATCTGCACTAGAAGTAGAATCAGTAATACAAGTAGGTAGATAAAGAGTACCTACTTTCTTACCTCTTACTAGAACAACTGCTCCCTTGGTAACCTTCCAAGAGTCCGCTGTGAGGGTTATTGTGTATCCCTCATCTCCCAACCTTCCTACAGAAATCAGACTCTACTTCAGAATCAGAACATGCATAACCTCTTTCAACACCCATGTGTTGTCAATCTGCAATCTCAGCTGCACTTTCCCTTTGCCAACTATCTGACAAGGCATACCATCCCCTAAATAGAGCACTCCAAAATCTCCATGTTCATACTCATAGAACAAATCTCTGTTTAGAGATGCATGAAAAGATGAACCAGAATCTAAAATCCATGATCCTACCTGACCATCCAAAGAAAGTATGAGAGCATCCTGTACCACAATATTTGCATCCTTTGCTTCTTCAATACCTGCATGTTGATTCTCTTTATCTCTCAACCAACACTCCTTTGTATGTCCTTTCTTTCCACAAAACCAGCAGGTAATACCTTTGGACTCAGATCTCCTTCCCAACCTTGATTTCCCTTGCTCAACCTTCTCCCTTTGCCTTCCCCTGCTTTCTGCACTTAGAGCATTCCCTGACGATTCACCTGTGCTTCTCCTGCGTATTTCTTCATTTAAGATCACACTCACAACATCATCAACTTTTAAGATTTTAGAAGCAGATGCAGAATTACTTACTACCATAACCAAACTGTCCCAACTTTTAGGCAAAGAACATAAAATCAAGAGAGCCTTTACCTCATCATCAAAAACAATATTGACTGAAGCTAGTTGGTTTACCAAACCATGGAAATCACTGAGATGAGTATGTACCAATCCACCTTCCTGTATTTACAAATTAAATAGATGCTTCATAAGATATACCTTATTAGAAGTCGAGGGTTTTTCGTATAAATTTGCCAAGGACTTTATCAAATCTTCCATTGTCTTACACTGTGATAAGCTGGAAATCACAGACGATGCAAGGCTCAACCTTATGGAACCAAGAGCCTTTTGATCAAGAATGTTCCATTCTTCATCCTTCATATCTGTGGGCTTGCATGCAACCCCACCCAATGGTAAGTACAAATCTTTCTGATATAGATAGTCCTCAATCTGCATCCTCCAATGTTGATAATTCTTGCTTTTAAACTTCTCCATTCGTAGCCTACTTTCTTCTACCATTGATGAACTCCCACTCAATCAGAAAACCCTGTGAATGATCTGTAATCAAAAAACAATACCCTACTTCCTGTAAACCGTAGCTCTGATACCACTTGTCAGGGGATTTAGCTCTACCAATTAGAGCACATATGATTACTTCTCGTATTAGCAATTAAACACGGAATTATACTAGAATGATAAAGTAGCTAGAAACTTGAGACAACAAAGAATTTGAGAGACAATACACACTCTTGTATTAAATATTACTAGAAGAAAATACAATAAGGAAGATGCCACTTCTTCCTCCACGTCAAAGGCTTGCCACACCTCAAGACCTTCTTCCCTCTCTCTCTTGCTCAACACAACAACTCTAAAGCCTGAGTTTTTATCCCTCCTTGAATGCTTCAGCTGATCTCCTTGACTTTGCTAGCTTCAATGCTTTTACTTACCTTCTTACTTATTACAATACATGCCTTATGGGTCTTTAAATAGGATCCCATGCTTACAAAAATAGAACTCTAGTTACAATAATTAGACACGTAGCTCGTGACTATAATTAGTCCTTTGACATGCAAACACTCACTTCACTTACTGATTGTTCATCAACAGCAGTTCTGGAAATACACAGGCGATCGACGCCGGTCCCTACTGGTCTGGTGATGCCGACGTCGGCCGACTCTCTACCATTTCCGGTCTCCTTCTCCACTACATCTGACTGACGTCGGTCATATTGCCGACGCCGGTGCCACTGGTTCTTCAGCATCCTTACTTGTGTCTGCAAACAATTGAAGCTTTTAGCTCCACACCTTAACAAGTTGTCAATAACTACCAAGATCATATTATACCTATTCCATGACATCAATAACCCTTTGATAAAGTCCATGTTGATCACCTGTCATTTCCATTTTAGGATATCATGTGGATATAATAATCTAATTGGATACACATGCTCAAATTTCACTTAATGACACTCCAGACAATGTGACACATAATCAACTACATCTTTCTTGATTTATTTCTATAAATATAGTGGTATAAGCTCTAACATGAGATTGTTTACACCTAGATGTCCTAAATAAGGGGCACTATGCAATTCTTTTAGCGCTATGATCCATATATTTCTTAACTTGGCATGTACATCTATCCACTATAATGTTATAGGCCACCACTCTCCAAACTAAACCCCTTGTATTGAGGATTCTAAGCATTTTTTGATAATGTTTTTATGACTTGATCATAAAATTTATCTCCTAGAGAGAACTCAATCACTTGATCCCTGAAGGTACTCCTGATAGTAGCTATAGATGTTATGTATCTTCTATAATTGAGGGCATCAGCTACTCTATTCTCCTTGCCTTTGATATAACTAATGTCAAAATCATAATTGAATAATAATTTAAGCCAATATCTCTAATAGGAATTCAAATTAGGTTGGGTGAAAATGTACTTGAGTCCCAAATTATCCATCTTGAGATCAAAATGTTTTCCCAACAAGTAATGTTGCCATACTTTCAAAACATGAAAAATCATTTCAAAATCCAAATCATGAGGGACATAAGTCACCTCCTATGGCTTTAGATTTCATGACTCATAAGCCACTACTGCACCATCCTACATAAATATGTGGTTCTTTCATTGTAAGTAATTGGGTTAACTATGTTGGAAGATTTTAGAATGAACTTCTCGTAGTAACCTAATAACCCCATGAAGCTTCTTAACTCATACACATTCTTTGATACTGGCCATTCCATAATGACTCTATTTTTTCCTAGATTTAATAAGATACCATCTACAGAGATAATGTGTCTCAAATACTAGACTCTTGGAA
Organism: Torreya grandis; assembly: GCA_037957365.1. NCBI lineage: Eukaryota > Viridiplantae > Streptophyta > Pinopsida > Cupressales > Taxaceae > Torreya > Torreya grandis. The sequence continues at coordinate 7,746 of JARHVA010001226.1, read as the reverse complement.
AAATGCACATTTGGATAACTTGCCATATAGCTTATGCTTCTACAACCATTGTAGAATCAATCCAAAATGTTGAAGGTGTTCCTTTTCATTATTTGAATATATAATAATGTCATCCAAAAAAACTAGAACAAAATGATCAAGGTAATCTCTAAATATGTTATGCATAATATTCATGAATGTTCTTAGAACATTAGTCAATCTAAATGGTAACATTGTAAACTCATAGTTCCTGTACCAAGTTCTAAACATTATTTTCAGATTGTCCTCATCCTAAATCCTCAATTGGTGGTATCCCTCTCAAAGATCAATCTTACAAAATAATATTGCTTCTCATATTTGAACATAAATATCATCTATACGAGGTAGTGGATACCCATTTTTGATGGTTTCCTTGTTTAGCATTCTATAATCAATGCATAGTAGAAGGGTACCATCCTTCTTGACAAAGATAACCGATACACCCCATGGTCACATACTTGGCTTAATCAACCCCTTAGCCAACAATTCCTGAAGTTCAGCATTCAGTTCAGCCAACTCAATGGTTGTCATCCTGTACAATGTCTTAGACTGTGGTTTCAAACCAAGTATGATGTCGATATAAAAATTGAACTTACATCCAAGAGGCAAATGCAACAGATCTTATGGAAACACATCATGAAAATATCTAATAAATTGGTAATCTTCGAGAGATGGTTCCTTAGGTTCCTCCATTTCATTTATCTTGATGATAAATGCTTGGCAACCTTTTCCCTTAGCCTTCTTAAGCTGCATAAATGAAACTTACCTAAACTTCAAATCTCTCTCTTTTCACATTGAATTTGTGTCTGATTCTTTAAATCATCAAGACACTCAACTTTATTTAGATAATATTCAACCTTAGCTTTATGTTTTGTAATCCAATTGAATCCTAAGTTCACATAATATGATCCTAAAGGTGATACATACAAATCCAAAACTATTATGAGTTCAAGCAACCTAATTTTCACTTCAACTAAACATCTATCAACCATAAGTTTTGATCTATTCCCATATTGTACTAACCATGCATTTTCCATCACACCATCTCTTCCTAGGAAACTTACTAAGCATCTTAGGAGCTATAAAAAAATTAGTGGCTCCTATGTCTATCAAAATGGAAATTGGATTGTCAAACAAAGTACCTAATAGCTCAATAAGTAATGCTTGATATCCATCCTGTAGATTGTCAATTGTTGCATGAATCCACTACTAAAAAATTCCCTACTAAAGAGTAGGGCCTTTACCCTTTGATTTGTCCTGTGGATAATCATGAGCATAATGATCCTCTCTACAAATGAAACATCCTCCTAATGGTCATTTCCTAACATTCTATTGGTTTCCCTTGAAACTGTCTTTGGATTCATTTCCCTATTTCTTGTTTCCTAAACCATTGTTGAACTTGCCATTCTAGTTTTTAAACTATTTATTGGAGTCTCCACTTCTCTATTTCCAATTATTATTTTTAAAGGTTGATTTGGAATTTCCAAACCTCTTCTTGAACTTGTCTTTGGCCTGTGAAAGAGACTTCAACTTTTGCTCTTGGTTGACCACCTTCTTAAATACCTAGTCCATGTTACAAGGTCCATGAACATCTACCTCTCCACCAATATTATCACTCAAACCCATGATAAAATACCTGATCTTGAATCTCTCATTTCCTTAATATTGAGGTGCATACTTCAGTAGTTTAGTGAACTACGCCTAGTATTCATTCACTGACATATCACTATGTTTCAAATTATAAAATTCTATGAACTTTTGATCAAAATAAATTTGTGGGAGCCACCATGATCTGAATAAAACCAAAAATTGAGTTCAAGTAGTGGTGGTCAAATTCATATTCATTTTCAACCTTTTGTTGGCCCTCCACATAGTAGCCTTGCCATCCAACTAGTATGCTCCCCATACTACCTCAGTGACTTTAGAGTAGTTTTGAATTTCAAAATATTTCTCCATCTCTATTAGCCATGCCTTATCTCTATCACCCAGAACAATGCCATCAAACGTAAGTAGGTTCACTTTCTTCATGTCTCTAGTTAACTCTATAGCAACTTGGGCTCTGACATCCTGAGGATTTTTTTCTCAATTAGATGCTCTTCAGGTTAATCTTTTTGTTCATATTCCTCATGGCCATGAACCACATACTCAAAATCTATAATCATATCTCTAGTCTCATTCATAACTATGATAATCTGGTCCATCTTCACTAACAGCTTAGAGAAAAATTGGCTAGGATCAAATGGAGGGTTATTTTCATTATCATTCGAAGGACCCTCTCAAGAAACTCTCACTTTCACCATCTTTTTTTTGTAAACATAAGGATATGAAAATATTATTGGACTGATTAGGTCCTAGTGTTCAATTTGTAGATCTGATACCACATGTAACATCCCCACTAGGATCCAACTAGAAATTCATAATCTTTTTTTAATTAAACACATATATGAAAATAGATCACCCAAGAGAATATAAAAAATATCAAATAAAGTACTCAATTGTGCAAATAGCCTCAAAGCATATTACATCATAGATCTCTAACATCATGAAAGTATATAATAAATCTAATAAAGAAAGTGCTTACATCAATTCAACCATGATTGATACAAATATACAATCACCATTATTGATGTACAATAATAAATAATTACAATTTTTAATGACATTTTCCAATAATAAGTAAAATATAATACAATGTACAATTAATATACATGGCTTCCCTAGAGCATAGTTCTTGAACTTAACATATCTATGGAAATCTCAAGTGTCATCTCGATAATTAGTACTAGTGTGGGGAGTGAGAGCATCATCCAATCACTTTTCACCCCAACCACATACCAATAATACCTCACACTAATCCCATCATGAAATGGCCCTCCCTTCATGAATGAGTAGATAGTGACGGCATGGGAATCCAGAGAGACAAGCAAGTACCCATGTGTTGTATGATTTTCTAACTAAACTAAACATGCAGTGTATCATAAAAAAACTTGATCTATTATAAGATATCAAAAATACATGTAAACCATAATCATGAATGATAATGTTTTACTAAACATACTTTTTCCAAAGCTTTAAGAATAGTAATATAAAAGAGATCTATAGATCAATCAAATTCATACATACCACTTGATTGGACTACCTTCGTATAAAAATGCAATGTTAGTAAGCCAATGAATTACATCTCACTCCTAAATTCAACCACAAGATTCATACATTCTACTATAAAACACATCATGTAACATGTTAAACATAGGAGTAACTACAACATACATTTATTCCATCAAACATATGCATGAATCTTACATTATTTTCTATCCCATACTATAAATACTAACTATAGTTATATCACCTAAGTAAATACATAATTAACTATAGATTTTTAAATACTAACAATTTTTTTTACAGTTTAACTTCAGTCTATGATAACCCATATTACCACAATCTAGTGATTTTAAGCATAACCTACAAAGAATCCATAATCTAGTCAAATTAAGTAGTTGCAATTTCATGGAAACCTAAGCTTTTATTCAACCAATCATTTATAATCAATAAATTCCTCATTTTATATGAAACATAGATTACACATTGTTATATTTTCAGAGTCATATTTACATACCCTCATAAATCTCTAATATGTATATCTATTTAATATAGATTATAATCCAAGTACACACCCTCGAGGTATTGTTATATACTATTAGGCATATTTCCACCCATTTTCCAACAAGAACTCCTTTTAATAACCCTAAATGCATAACTTGGTATAACATCAAATTCTATATGATGGATTTCATACAACATGTGATCCCAATACCCCACAGGTTATCTATTTATACTTGAATTGATAAATTCACTTAAGACACTATTTCTTTCAAATAAGAATGTTTATAATGAAACACATGTTTATTTCCAAAGACATAGGGTTCTATATTCTCAATTAACTATAACCCAACCATTTCTAACATCACATGAGGAACAATTCAATTATGGTTTTATGTATATCATTTATTGTTTGTATGATGTCTCTAATAAATGTCATTGTAAAAAGCTTTCTCTAATTACTCATGGTCTATAAGGAGTTTTCCAAGTTTAATCCATATTAAGTAAATAAATTACAATGCTTTAATAACAACTTATGCCCATTTACTAGATTAAAGAAATATACTCACAGTATATCAATACACCTTTTCCCATCCATTGGTAGTTTTGCAGTTTAAAAAAAAACATTGTTTTTTTTATACATATACTGATGCCAATTGCATTTATACTAATCTAAAAAAATAATAAAATCTATCAAATCAAATATTTCACTTGACATCGACTCACTAAAAATAGAAACATTTGGGAAAATAAATACCACAAGTCTAAATCACTTGGACTAGTAGGGATTATCTAATTTAAAATCCCAAATACATACAAGGATTTGCTTAATTGCATCAAGCTAGAAAAAACATAACTAGGCAACAATAATAGAGGTAAGTGAATTAATATAGGCACTCATATTGTTTGACAAGCTCACAGAAATTAGCCGATGCCAACTACAGTTAAAGAATTAAGTGGTACCATCACGTATGATTTCTAAACTTGCTTAAATTCTCACATAGGTAGCATTCTTGATTCACTTATATAGGCTAAAAAAGGGTAATAAAAGCAAAATCCACATATTTATATCATCACCTAAAAGAAAGTAAGATCATACAATTATAGTACAATGACTTCAATATATGTATGTATAGGCGACGTGTTATGTAGATTTACAACAATATTTAACACAACAAATCACCCAAGGATTGATGTCATTGACTTGAACATGATGGTAATTACATAACATCGATTTCTCATAATACATACTAGATGACATTAAGTAATAAATCGATGCCTCCTAAAGTTCTTAGTTTTTTAAACTGTATATTTAAATACCCCAACATAATAATGTTTGCCTATTATAGTTTCCAATCATGCTGATTTCAGCATTCTAAAAAAAATATTAATAGGATAAAACCAAAACACAATAAGGTTATTTCATATTAATTATAACTTGACTCAGCCAGTAACTTTTAAAAGTATGATAGCTACCTAAACTAGGTAGTGTTGACATAGGTATAAGTCTCTTTTATTTATATATATGATGCTATGATAATCTTCAATAATATAGATATTTTAGAATCCAATATAATAGTGATGCTGCAAGATAGGTGGTGTAATACAGGGTATATTCTCTTAAACAA